>OY998133.1:10306708-10784113 GCA_963921915.1 Hyposoter dolosus
CGATTCTTTATCTTCACCATCAATACAGCACGGTCCTACCGATGCAACTAGAAACTTTGCAATCTTGACAACACGAACTTTGAGGTGAACGAGAATTTCAATTTCGCCTGCTCAACAGTAAATTATTTCGAAGTCATCAAGTCCCTGCGACCAAGCCACTATTTTCCGCCCTTGGCGCTAACCAGAGCCGACGAATAAAAATCGTCGAGTCGACTTTCCAACAAATCTGCGAATAACAGGCGATTCAATGTCGTCGAAGCCTCTCTCGCGTTCCTCGTCTCCTCGAGCTACTTGCGATTCCCTTCTCGACCACTCTGTCATACAAGCTGATTCTTTTCCTCGTTCTGTCGGAACATCTCGAAAGTACGAAGAGAAAAAAAAAAGACAAGAGTCATCTTGACGCGAGAATAAAAAGAATTGAACGAAAATGGATTTCCTGGATTTGTCAGAAGCCACTTACGTTGTATTTCGCTCCTCAAAGAAATTCTCAATGCTCTCTAGCCTGTTCTTCACTGCCTCAGCATTTCGAACCTACCACGACATCCCATTCAACCTGAACATCAATGCAACCTTTTCAGCTGTCAAAGCCAGTCCTTACTTCATTTCATGTCAATTGTCCATTCTCTTGCTTCATCCTCCACCTGTAAATCGATCAACTCGATCGAAACAACTATTCCCCTCTTTTAGGAGAGGCCGATTTTTTGCTAACTATATACGAATCTTCATGAATAACTAGAGGAAGGAGAAAATTCTCAACGAATTAAAAAAATGTGTCCATTTTCGTGAGAAAGCTAAAACTTCTATTTTCGTAACCTTGTAGATTTAAAAAAAAAATAACGAAAAAATTTGACTTTTTGTTGAGTTTTTCAAGCCTAAGAAATATTGTAACAAAAAAAAATTTTATGCCAAAAAAATGTTGGATAAACGAAACATTCTTAATTCGATTGGAAAAAAATGAATTTTCGCGAAAAATCTGTGAGGTTCTCACCGGCAATTGCAACAACGAGATTACGTTGAAAAAAAAGTGGGAGAACGAGAGAATGGGAGAACGAGAAGCGTAACGAAGAAAAATTCATGTTATTAAAAGGTCCCGAGTAAGTGTGGATTCCTGCGGAACTGGATTAACGGTTAATCGTAATTTTTATTAAAATAAAGCATCGTTCTCTTCCTAAAACCGAGAAAACCGCGGTTTGCTGCTTCGAGGTAGATTTCCCAAGGGACGAAGGTCGATGTGACCTCGTCACGAATCTGCGGGAATATACGCGAGATCGAATAGAGCGAAGAAAAAAAAAGAGCAATGAACTGGGAATAAATAATGAAAATAAAAAACTACGTGGAATAAAAGTGAAGGAGCTAACAGATTTTTCTCACAGCCCCCGGAAAGCTCATTTATGTAATTTCTCTGATTTAATTATCAAGGTTTTAATGGACGTGAAAATTAATTAAATTTTTATTATTTTTATAAAAAAAGTAATTTTTCTTCCGAGAAACACAAAGAATTAATTTTTTTATATATTTCGCAAATTTTGGTCTTTCGAATGCAACGAATTTTATTTCATAATTTAAAATATACATAACAACGTTCGACGCTTCCATCCTTCAGTCGAATTTCTTTGATATTTTTCAAGAGGCTCCTGAATTTTATTTATCTTTGTATTTTCATAATTTTCCGCTTGAGTTTGTTGAGTGAAATTTTTTTTCCGACGGTATCCGATAGCTTCGATTTCTCTGAATTAATTTATCTTTTTGTTTTGCGCTCTATTCAGTTTTTTTCCATCATTTTCGCTTTCGTTTATTCCGCAAATGTTAATCCACTTGTAAAAATCTCGTGAACGAATTCACCACGAAAATCTCGAAGCAGGACAATGGGAACAATTAGAAAAGACGTCACGGAGAATCAGGACTGTTCGTGATGAATATTAATTAAAATTACGCTCATCAACGCTCTTATATCGTAATTTTCCGACTTCATTTTCCCCCAGCACTCACAAAGAGCCACCAGCACGATACCCGAGCTTCCCCATCTTTTTCGCTGTTATATTTCAACAATGAGAGACAAAATTGATGGGTGCGGATTTGCACATTTTTTTGTACGAACAAAAGTTTGCTCTCAGCGAAAGTATTTCTTAGAAACTTTTCGTGACACGTGATGAAGTGAATCGTTAAGTTTGTTTGCCTGTAAAGAGGCTCCTTCGAGGACGTATATTTTCCGGTGATGATTTTTCATGCAAATTCAGCTCCAGAGGAGCTTCTCCATCGATGGGAACATTGATTATCGCAAAAAATGAAATTCAGCAGTAAAATGATTCATCGATCGATCGTGCATCGTACCTGGCTTGTAAAATAATTCGGTGACCGTAAACCGGAGTCTCATCGCGTCCGAGGAGGAACATTATGTCTGCCGAATCCTTGTCCTCGGACAACCTCGCCAGGTCCTCCAAGAGCCTAGGGACACCGGCCAAACCAGCTTCTCCGGAAACTCCTGTTGCTCCGGTACTCGAGCTGACTGCTACGACTCTCGTACCCATTTTTTGGTTCCTGAATAAAAAGGAAACACAATTTTTCGCTAAATACTTCGATCTACTTTTTTTTTGGACTCGCCTCGAAATTATCTTGCATGGCGAAAATTTTCGTAGATCGTATGTCAATTTATGCAACAAAATATTTCTCCATTACTTCGGAAAAAACAAAATTTGAGGGAGACGCGAATATTACGCGTTGGCAGTAATTCGCCTTGTCCGAGAAATATGACAAACGAGATAAAAACGGAAACGATCGAGCGTACAATCGGCGCTAATTGCACGATCAATATTTGATTTGCATTCCCCGGGCTATGACACTGTGAACGTTGAGAGCTCTCCGATTGCGAGGGCTCATCAGACCCGCCTTCCAACCCCTTTCCCCAGCCCTGCGCTTTATTCCTACGACAACGATGAGCCATGCACTTGATTACGTATTAATTGCTCGAGGTTTTGTAGTTTTCGTACGCGCAACCAACACGGCCTGCTTTCGCTAATTATGACAACAAATTACCGACACAATCGCGATGAAATATCGAAATCGAATATTCATTTTTCCACCCTCAATTAATCGTGAATAATTTATTCCAATAATCTTATTATTCGATCGTTATTTTTCGCATTATTTTAAACTTTCTTTTCCTTCGTTATTATTTGTTTGGGTTTACAGTTTTTCATTAAACACTCATACACTTCATTTCCACGGGGTTTTAAATTATACATAAACAGAGGCTAACCTTGGGACGGAATAATATTGCGATTGTTGTGTTCGACGAACGACGTCTGGCTCAAGTCATATCGCTGTTAGGTTTGCTTCGGATGAGCCGGTAATTATATATTTCTCGTTCGTGCGTTATTCCATTCGGAGATGAAAAAGGATTTTCCGTTTGGTAGAAAGTGAGAATTTTCGTCTGTGAAAAATTTAGCCACGATTTGATTTTTCTTCAGAGCTGCCACAATCACTTCTGGTTGACGATAATTATTTTTATTTTTATTTGATAAGTCGTGCGGAATGCGAGATTCACTTGGAAAAAACACTCGGCACTCGCGAAATGAAAATCCGACGATTTACTTCCCGTAGATGATTTTTTATCAACGAGTTCACGAGCGACTGATAAATATTCGATTTATTTTTCACGGGCTCCGCGTGGCTGGTTTCACGTCACGATCTTCCTCTCAGGTGTGTTTAGAGTCCTTGTGACCAGTGCTCCCTCTCTCGAGATCACTTCTCTGCCGACCATGTTGCCAGATCTTTCCGCAGCTCTTCAGAGGAACGATACTTTTCACATGTGATAATCGTGGTTCTCTCGTTGCCACTCTAATCGGTCAAATATCGAAAAATCGCAGAGAGAAAATCATTTTTCGAATTGAGAAGCTGCGGGAATTCTTTGAGTTTTGTAAAAAATCAAATTCGCAACATTCCGACAGTAATTTCCAGGAGAAGAGAGATCTCGGGATATTTTTGCATTCACACGAGTAAAAGTCCCTTAAGAAATTCGATGAGGTCTAGAAAGCGTGTGATAAGTAATGTTTGTGTTCATTTCCACAAAGCTAAAGACCGGAACGCAATTATGAAGGAATCTCGTTCGACCCTGTACGGAATTTTTAATGGTTGGGTCTGGGTGCCCCCCTCCTTGCTGGCCATTCGACTTTGCGTACGTCGAATCCTCGAGCCGAGTCTATTCTGGTTCCTCCATTTCTCCGTTGCCAACATGCGCAACAATTTTGAGATCGCAGTATTTTCTGACAATTTCCGAACGAAAAAAATCACCGGGAGCTTCGTCGGTAAGTTACCGACGCAGTAGAGCAGAATTCAGCAATTTTTCTGATGGCAATGATCGATAGAAGCATGGGTGGTCGATAAAACAGACTGTAGATCGATTCTCAGCGACTTCTTCGCACGAGGCCGCCACTGCATCGCTTTAGATTCGATACAAAATGCAGAATGCTTAAAAAAAAGTAGAAAAAGATTTCCTTTGATCCACACAATTGTCCTCGCAATTGTCTCAAAGCCGGATCGAGACAACAAATTCGGGCCTGAAAGTCGTTGAATCTTTCATCGATTCTTCGGCTGTTTGCCAGCTACAGATGGACGTTTTTCTGGAGCACTTGAAACTCGTGCGAACGCTTACAGTCGCGGACAGTACAGAGAAGTGGATGGGGGAGAATTGGGAGAAAGCGGTTAGAGGGTCCTTGAAGATTGGCGATCTTCAAGGACCCCTCAACGTCAAACGCGTTTTGTGAACGGATGCTCTAGTAGTTGTAGCAAGGCTTGTGTATCAGTTGGGGGTCATTTCGGGGGCTGGAATATGGGGGACGCTATTTCGATGAGTATCGCAAAACGGTGGAGGGTCCGGAACCAAGCAAGGGTAGGGTGGGCGTAATGAGATGGTTGAATCTGACGAAAATGATGTCGACGAGGACGTCACGTGTTGTCCTAAGTTCCGAGAGTGTTTTTTCTGTCCGCTGTCGATGTTTGACGAAAACAGGAAGATTGACACACTAAGATTGAAAGGAGTTTAAGGCGAGCGCCCTTAAAACCATTTTGGACTCGAGGGGCCAACTCCTTCAACACATAAAATGTTTAGGGGTCGCCTGATACGTTCGATCGCAAGTGGATCGTATGAAAACTCTTGGGTTCTAACTGCCACGTAATCGCGCAATTAATGGTAGGCGCGGATTGCATTAACCACCACGGAAATTGGAACATTCGTCATTTTGGAGAGACGAGTCGTGAGGATTCTGCGTATAAAAACGTTCGCTTCGCCATTAGAGTGCAGAATCCACTTTTAGCCACAACTCTCTTTTTCCAACAGTCACGCGACAATTTACCGGTCATTATTGCACAACAGTACAATGCGGAAAATAGGTGCAGACTAATTTGCGAAGAGTGAGAGAATAGAGAATCCATGTCGACGAGGCTTTCTCGGGCAATTGCGTGTTTCGACGAAGCTCCTCGTTCCCCTTCGTTCCTACTTCAGTTAAAACCACTAATGTCTCTTCCATTATAACGTCACTTCCGATTTGGAATTTTCATCCCTCCCAGTGGTTATCTGGTTGGAGAGAACCGGAGAACCCGGCGTAATGGAAAAGGGACTTGGGAATCGACAAACTCAATGGTGCCAGGTCCATTGTGCACCTCTATCGTTAATCCACATTCTGACAAAATGCCTACAGACCATTCTCCACCTACGCAGCTAGAATTAGTCAACTCGATAGATCGCTTCCACTTGCAACAATGCCCGAGTTCCTCACTGCTGCGTAAATATAGTATAATTAATCCTGCGAAGGATATTCCTCATCCTGAACAAATTCTTTGAAAAATCTGCAGCAGGTTACTTATCGCAAAAGTGTCTTCTGCAGGCAAAAGGTTTGATAGGGCTCTTCTAAATGTTAGAAACAACATTCGACGCATTGCATTGATGGCAGTCGACAGTTTTCTAGCTCCCGATGCACCGTTTAAATAAGCTGCCCAAGCTCTTTGTTTATCTTGCTACTTTGGATCATCTGCTCCATCCAAGCCTTCACATTCGGATGCTCTCGTTATAATGACCGGACCATCGAGCATCCCGGCTCGGAAACAAATGAGGCACTCTGTGATTGACACTGCCGGGGTGTCTTGGACCATTTCCGGGGGATGTACGGGGTGTCGCTAGTGCGGTATGCCCTCGGGCCATGTAACGATTGGATTTCGCATCACCCAACGGCTCCAATCCCACGGGGCTCCAAACTTCGATCTCTCTTTTAACCCGCGGGCTACGTACGAGCCCAGGAATATTCGCTTCGGCTTGGAGGAATTATGTGTGCTCAGGCATCCCCGCAGACCATCATCCAACAATGTTGGCAGAGGCACATGTAACTCGCTCTCACAAGCTTATGCTTATTTGTTCTGCGATTATGATCGTGCCGAGACGTACATTCGACGCCTCTATAACACAGCGTAGAAACCTTTTAGACAGGGATAAGATAGTCCAGGGCTTCTTTTATTTCCAATGGAGCCTACTGGCCGTTTCGTGACGATTCTCGACGTAGTTTCGCCTCGGGCAAATCTGTCCATTGATTTTTCCTTATCGTGAGTCCTTTGGAAGTTGCCGCAATTCCGATTATGGGAAAATGAGTGGCAACAACGTATCGAGGCCTTAGGCTTTTCCGCAAACAAGGGGAACACTGAGCTTGACCAACTTTTCTATGCGCTCTTTATTTTTTCCAAAAATACTCATCGCTGTCCGCAGCGATTGAGATTTTTAGAGGGTGACGTGGGCGTGAATTGCTGGAGGCTGAAAATATGTTTCGTCCGAGAAAAGACGCGAGTCTCGACCTACCTTGGCTGGGATTCGTGACGCATAGTACAAACAGCGAATGGGCAAAGTGAGAAAAGGAGAAAACGAGGAGGCAGCTCAGCGGCCACTTGTACTGTAGGATAAGCAAGCAATTTCACGAAAGTATAGCGTTACCGTATACGGTAGGAGAGAAAAACGTCGATATGAATCGGAGGGTGCGAACCAAGCTGAAAGAGACGTGAGGGAATCGTAATCAAACACGACACAGGAAATGCGTCCCCTTCACCATTTCCCGGACTGCCTCCCTTTATTTCTCTCGCGCCTTTATTTCTTTTGGAATATCTCTGCGCTACTGGAATCTCGGAAAATATTCCTCTCCGTTGATTGTTTTATGGTCATTAAGGACAATAACATTAATTAAGATGGCCAACTGCTTCTTCGACGTCTTCTTATTATTATTAATGAAATAAATGTCTCATGTTCGTAACATCTTTGAAAAATACGATGAGATTCATTGTTGGGAGACCGTGACCCGAGAGAAAATGATTTACGCGTTGATTGTTTTGACGGTAATTGTTCGTACGATAATTGGTACGATGCGGTCGGCCGCTAGATGGAGGCTGCAGTGCCATTGAGCACGTTCCCCATCTCTCCATCAATCTCGAGTGGCGATGGTAGTCGCGATACGCGATTTACCAAAGGTTCGATATCATTCGATAATTATAACGGGGAGTTGTAAATTTCATGATTGTCGAGTCAAGTGACAGCAGCGAGAGGTTTCTCTGTCGGCTACTTCGGGTCCAGTTCCGGCGTTGTACGTTATCGCGGAGTTGGCCCACCGCATTAAGGCAACCGGAGAGAGAGAGAGCTTTCGGTCCCGCGTCATGGAACGATGATTACGCGGCATCGTGGCCAATTATTCGTCAATCAGAGCTGTCCACCGCGAAGGGGATGCGATATATATACAAACCGGGTGCGCTTTGTTCGTCGGTGACACACGGTCGAACAAGTGGCGGGAATACGACCGGCTGTCATGCCTCCACTCAAAATCTAATCCCAGAGTTCGCAATGCCAGAGCCTGGCATGATGGGCGACAGAGTTTTGACGCTACTGAACGATACTCAACATTTATACCGACGAGCGTGTACTACCAACCAAGGAGTACGTACAACCTTCACACACATTGTATACGTAACCAACCAGTGGATCAGTCAACTGGAAGACTTAACCGCGGTGATATAATTAGTTATTGTGACACTATTACCGCAGCAGTGAACACGTCAGCCAACGAGGGGAATTCTCCGGGTTAAATAATGATCATGGTTGTTGCACCGTTAACCATAACCCACGGTGCATTTGTTCGTAAACTTCTTCACCAAATAAATCATGGATCTGACAAATTGGAAGAATTTTATTCAATGAAATATCAAACTTTTATTTTCTTCGAGGGGAAAAAAGAATAGAGCTCGAAAAATTGATATTCCGGAATGAAAAATCTGTTAAATGACGATCCATCAAGACCCTGGAAATAATTAACCGATCGAGTAACATTGGCGTCATCGAGATGTCAAAGAGGTGAGAATATTGCGGATATACAAGCTGCTGGGAGAATCGAACAGGATATCCAAGTACGATTATATCTCCGATACGAAGGATCAAAAGCCCCGAAGCTCCGGAAGACATGCTTGCGGGATAGGCTTCGCCAACTTTTCTTCTCTGCTGAGTACAGCGCGTCGCTCCAACCCACTATCCGAGGAGCGATCAAGCCCCCATCTTTTCCATTCGCCTTGACGCTTCGACTGCTCATCCCCATGTCTCTCGCTATTTTCATAATCGATTCCGCCAATGCTCGAGGGAAGATTCTGGCTCATCCCTGCAGAGGAATAAACTCTGGAAAAGACGGCTGATGGAGGTGAGGATCCTGAGAAGGCTCGAGAGAAGAGCGGAAAAAAGCGATTGATCTGCAAAAAATTGATTGTTGCAGTTACAGAAATCATTGGCGTTCCTGGATCATCCATCCAATTTACTTAACTTTTTTTTTTCCTCGGCGAACGAGGGTTCCTAATGGAGTCAGGTATCGCTTACCGATATTTCGATCTCCCGGAGTAGGAGGAAAAAAATGAGAGAACGACATGTGTGAAGGGAACCCTCGATCTTCTCGCGTTGGGAACGAGAGTCTGAACAAATTGAAAACTCTATCCAGCTATCAAATTTCTATTGGAACATCCGCTAAATGGCACGTACCATCCCCTTGAAGAGTTTTAAAAACAATACCTTGAAAAAATGATTTGAGGTCGTGGAATGCTCGTTTTGACAAGCACAAAATGAGCATATGAACTTTTTTGTTCGACAAGCCATTGTGATAACTTTCACTCGGCTCACGAATTATTCTCGTTTCGTTGAATCACTCCTGCGGATCTACCCTTTTCCAACCCGGCAACCCTTCAACCATCATCCCAGTATCCATAGCCGAATATTTTCGGCTATTATTTCGCAGACTATGGCCTTCTCTACGGTCACAACCAAGTGTCCATCGATGCGTAATGCACTCGACGCGCCTGTTAATGTCGAAACACAAAACTCATGGGATCGTAATAACCTACGAGATGCTTCATCCCGTCACTGTAGTAACCGTTACAATATGCTCCAACTTTCCTATCAGAACTGGGGAAACCTGCTCCTATCACTCGTCATCAATAATGTATACCCGTGTGTTTTAACCATTTCGTCTGTCGTTCAACCATCGCTTTCCATTCGGTATAATTAGTATTCCAAACCAACCGTACGTAGTGACGGTACGAATGGTTTTGCCCGCACACGTACAGGGTGTCCTCTCTGGAGTTCCAAGCATTTGGCTCAAGAGGTTCGTGGGAAAGGACCACTGAAAACAAAATTTTGTTGGAAAAGATGGATATTTTGTTCGATACGTTCGATTAAACTTTTTTTTTTTTAATAATATCGAAAATTGTGTCATTGCAGCAAGAAATATTATAGAAAGTTTCTTCAGAGGCAAATTTTTATCCTTCCAATCGTAAATTTTGCTGCCAATTCCGTTAGAAACGTCGGAAGAAGCCAAATATACTGCTAAAACAACGAAAATTTTGAAACTATAAAAAAATATTTAGTTTACCGTATTCAACAAAATGCCGACGATTTTTAACAAAATTTAATTTCCAGAGAAACAAAACTGTAAAATCACCGGAGGTCGTTGTTGAGTTTCTAATCATTTTTATGCAGTGAATTTTTTTATTTGTGTCACCAATTTTTTTTTATTTTCATATTGACTTACGAAAACATTGCGAGATTTTGGGATTGCGAAATTTAGGGCCGAGAATGAAGTTTCCAACGATTTCGCAATCCTCAATTTTTGTGGTACTTTTGAGACAGTCGTAAGCTCCTGGCACTGATCCACGTGTGCTTCGAGTTATAAATCCTGCGAATGGCAAAATATTTAAATGACATTTTGCCAGGTCTGAGGGCGAGCGAACGGTTTTGAAATGTTTCTTGGATTCGTGAGAGTTGAATTTGAAAAAATGTTATGCACGAATTTTTTTCTCACAAAATAACGTACGTCTTGCTGCTCAAAGCTTTGTTCGTCCAGCTGCACATAATATTAAAAAGTATCCAAACAGCATGAACCTTTGATACGCGACATCGAGACAAGGAGGAAGTATATTTCTTTCATCTCTTGGAATTTCCTTCGAGCCCAGGAAAAAGACTTGAAAAAAGGTAAAAACGTTTCACAATTGGATGTTGGAAAGGGGCGAGGTTTAAAAATTTGGGTAAACGACCTCGTCGTGTCAGCATAGAGTCCCGGGAAATGTTGTACCCGCAGAAAACTCCTGGGGGAGATTAGACGAGCGGAGGTGGAGGGACGTAGTGCAGGCGTACAGTTGTGCAAGGAGAGTTCCGTGTACTAGGAGAACGGGGCGGTAGGTTGTGATCGGGGAGGGGATTCTGACGCTTATTTGCCAAAGAAACGGGAGACGGAGTCGGTGGAGAAGGAAAGACGGGAAACGAGGATCGATCGGGGTATAAGCGACCCCCTGGTGTTTCGTTGTGGCTGATTCTATCCATTTCCTTATTCCTTTATCTCCTTCATCTTAGACCAAAGTTTTCTCTCGATTCTTGACTGAAAATGTCAAATTTGGGAATTCGAGGAAAAGCCCAAAGGCAACTGGGCCTCGACGATCTTCGTCTGAATCGATCTCGTGAAAAGTCCAAGTTCCAAGACAAAACACGATGAAAAAATGTCAAAAATGCAACGTCACGCGACCACGTGACAAGGAAAAATTACTTTATCGATGATTTTTGTTTCTTCTTCGTTGGTTTAAATCTGTAGATATATTAATGAAAAAGTTCGATATACCGGAAGTGAGAAGGTTCAAGTGAATGGAACAAAGCTCCAGCGAGGCAAATCGTGCAGCTAGAATTGTACACAGACTACGTCCAATCCGCACGAAGTGAACAGATCTAGAAACAGAGACTGTAATGGGGCAGAGATGAAGAAAAATAGACGGAGGGTGAAAAAAAGACGCGGATGGATATAAGTTGAGTTAGGTGACAGAGAAAGAGTGAGGGGAGAGTGGAGGGGGTAAATTCGTGCTATGTACACTGCAACGGGTGTTGCCATGACACCATGAAGGGAGCCTACGAGTCGTTCAACAATCTCTGCTGCCTCTCTCGTTCGGACTTTCTTTCAAGTTTACTCGCTTGCTGCTTCCTCGTCCAATATGAATCTCGACTCTGGCGGGATTGTCGCAACGGTTTCCGAGATCGAAATCGTGTTTGTCAACCTGCTGATATCTACGTCGTTTTCCATCGACAGTGTCATTCAACGACGTGAGTTGAAGGACTCGTGAAAATTGCTCCATCACAGATCGAAGCGAAAAACGAATGTGTCACGGGGTAACCCTTTTAGCTCTTATGGGGTGCATGCCCTTTGCATCTGCTTCCTGGGACAGCAGCATCCACCAAGCAGGATCCCACCCTCGTTGATGGGTTTCTTCGACGATTGAGAGAATTTGACGAACGAATGAATCGGTGCTTTCGATGGGACTTGAAATTAGTTTAGATGAGCTCGGCTCTTTCCAGTCACTGACGCCATCATTTTTATGTCTCATCCTTTAAGGGCAGTTCCAATTTTATGTGCAGAGCTAGGAAGCTCAAAGTTTTCGCGTCTTTATGATCGACGCTGGTTCACCTTGTTCCACGAGGTATCGATGCTCGGTTAAATACTTTTATGGATTCGCAGTGGCGAACATAAAAAGCGATAGGATCTCGGAGCTTGAAAGGGTTGAGAAACGTCTGTATTGAGAAGAAAAGCATTCGAAAAGGCAAATAGCGAACCGCTGTATCACTTGCATAGAAAATATACCGAAGGCAAAGGCGAGCAAGTGAAAACTCTCGGACCATTAAGCTTTTCAGTTTGAGAAATAAACCAATACGGAATCGTGGTCTGTTCGGCCTGCATGCTCTCGAATCGAGAGATCCCTGTGGCATTCGGCCAAGTTCCTACATCTTTCTTTCCCTTTTTTATCAGTTCCCTTGGCTCGATACTTCGAGCTTCGCTCCACATGCTATCAAAACATCTCACCAGCAAGTAATAAATCTGCATGTAGACTCTCGTTACTCGCGAAACATCCTCATTAGTAAATTAATTGCCAGAGTGACACTTGACCAAAATTGAAAGATTCTTTCGACAACTATATACGCGACAGAATTCGGTCTTTTCGATGTCTCGGAAGATTCTCCAAGTCCTGGGAGCTCAGAAACATCCAAGTGTTTAGTTTGTTGAAAAAAAAAAAAAAAACTAGGATACCGAGTGAATCATAAAAATTTCATACGATGTTGATATCGAGGGCGGAATCATCCCCTCCCTTGGAATCGGAGGTGAATAAAAAAAGGATTGTCATTACCGGATTGAAAGAGGGAAGACAAAGTCCGGCTGGAATATGTGTTGCTCGATGAGTCGGTGTTGAGTCTTCCTGGACAAACTACAGAGCACAAGGGTTGTAAGAATAGTCGGTAAAGTAAGAGGGAAGTAGGGATAAACGCCGGCCGGCTTGTAGTACAGTATTTTGCTCTACTCGTGTCTCCTACGCATGTGCGGAGAAACTCAGTGACTGGTGAGGACGACGAGACGGCGACGAAGCAAAATGGAGGCAAGGTGGGGAGTTGGGAGGAGAGGGATGAAAGCAAAGCAGGCAGGAGGCCATATCGATTTCTATATTTCGCCCGCTCGTCGCGAGGCGTCGTGCTCGTTCCGCGATACAACATTTTCCCTAACGCCAGTCCTCAAAACTCACCAACACAAACGCTCGACGCCGTCGCAAAAGTTCCTCAACAACGTCGTTGTCGTCGTCATTTTCCACGCTTCCTGCAAACAACCCCCAAAACACTTTCGCCTATCGTTCTGCTCCTACTTGCCCGAAGCATTTCAAGGTTAACCCACATTCCGTTTGTTTCCGTGCATTTTTCAAACCATCCCCACTGTTTCCACTTTTTTAAACGGTTTATATTTGTGCGGTTGCGTTACCGGAAACACCAAACTTCCGCTCCACACGGAACTGTGAACCAAGTTTTTTTTTGTATACAATCGCGTACAGTTGTGACAAGGTGAACAGAGACTCAGAGGGACTTTCCTCATCCGTAGACACGAGGTTATCGCTTCTGCTGCTTCCCAGGACAACCAACGACGCAAAACTCATCTCCACGGTTACCCGCGGTCTTGCTTCGTCTCGGTGAGTCCTTAATTGTCATTTCTTCCCTCAATTATTCCAGGAACACTGTTTTCGTCATTTGGACACTTTCCCGAGAGATTCTACGCAAGTTGATGGCGACGAGCAATGCTCGGAATGAGGCGAAAGCAACAGGGATCAATTAGTTCGATTGGAACGACCATTCAACTGCATAATAACGAGAATAATGGTTTTTAAGAATGTAATCAACCGTATTAAAGCCATGAACGGGGGATGTCAAAGGAAGTTTGTTCCATTTGATTGGAAAACATTATATCAAAGCGATTCCCTTTGAGCACCTGTTTAATTTAAGTTTGAACTCGTGGGTAGAGTCGAAATAGAAAATCCATTTGCCAAGGTTGAATGAAGTTTGAATTTGAGGGCCTTGCATCGGGATGACGATGTCGGGACGAATGGAAACGTTCGTAAAGACAAATACAGCCAGACAGAGGCAGACACGAATGAATCAACAAGGTGGGCTCGACCAGAGCGAGTTCCTCGTGTCTATGACCTCGATGGAGAGGCTTTTTAATAAGCGGCGATAGCGATATGGGGTGAAAGAGAGAAAAAGGAATGAGAGAGTGTTGTACGCTGTGGTGATGCTCAGAGCGGACTGAAGGGAGGCACACGATGAGTGTGTGCTACTCTCCTGCTTCCCGCCCTCGCTCTCCTTCGCTGCTGATTCACCTGGAGCCAATTAGTGCGATTGCTTTTCGCGCGATTGCACTGGCAAACTTGCACACCTTCCTGAGCCGGAATTTCAGCGAAATTTCAACCCTCGAAAGTTCGATTTGATCGGCAAGCAATGAAACGCACTCGACGACCATGGCTCTACTTTTCCACAGACTTTGTCGACGGAGAATGAAAGAGGCAGCGTAAAGAAATCGAGCGTAAGAGTTTCTTCGTCTTTTGTACAATTTTCCCTCAACCCAAAACAACTCCAACTTTCATCGACCAACTAAATGGTTGTCCAAAGAGAATTTAATCCTCGACGACATTCGGATGAGAAACTGCACATCCGATCAAACAATGAGCTTAACGCAGTTCTCGGGTCTAACGCACGCGATAGGATACTAAAGACATTTTCAGTGGTGTTGAGTCTCATTCGTCGTCTGTCTGAAGTTCATAGCGGGTTTCCTCGGATAAATATTCGTTAGGCACAGACTCGGAGAATTCTCGAGGTTACGTTAGCAAACACGCAGCTGGAGATGCGAATGAGAAAAAGAGAAAAAGCGCGAAGGAATAAGGAAAAAAGCAAAGCTGCGTGGGGTTACCGTAGCTGAAAGAGCCCTGTGCCTTTCCGCGAAAGACTCGGAAAGCCGGCGTCAGGTAATTCGAAAGCAATTTGAATTAACGTTTCGCCGCGCAAGAGGAAAGTAATTACGGGGGTGGTGGGCGCTCGAGCGAAAGCTAGCTAGCTCGAATCATGACGTTCCACCAAGTTTTCATACAGATACGCGCCTTTCCCACTTTGCCTGAACCTCTCTCGCCTCTCATGTACTTACAACCGCTTATTTCATCCATACATATATTATCATACAAGCCTTCCTGTATCAGCTTTCTCCATGAGGTTGCTGGTATCCCTGAGGTTCCTGAATCAGGTTCCTACTTTGATCATAGAGGGGGATGAACTCGGAGTAATGAGTATATGCCGGTACGATCATCCTGACTGTATTCAGAGCTCTTCGGTTGGATCTCATGGAAAATGGACTCGTTCATCATATGGTGTGAGTAAAGCCACAGCCGAGGTCGTTTCCATTGTTCAAGAGAAGATTACGTGTGCTGAACGAACGATTAATATCGAATAACTCTTCCAACATGAACTGCGTTGAAGCAGAAAATTGAAACGAACGGAGCGATCCGTGCAGTCCTGCCAAATGCAGGCAGGAAGGGGTATTCGTTCAGCTACTTGACGTCCAACGCAGAGCTAGTAGATTATTCGGCATGGAGGTTCCAGTCTCCGCAGGTCTAATAGGAAACCTCTGATGAGCAAACGAAATCTCTTTGCTAACGCGATAGCCGTCAGTTTGGAAGATTGACGAGGTGCCTTGGAGTATGAGCACACATCGAGGCGAGATTAAGGGAGAACGAGAATCGGAGGAGCAACCCTTTCTTCTAGATGCTGGTCAACAGTCAAGCATTATCGTGAAATTAATCCGATATCGACTCTGACTCGCGAATGCCTAACGATAGTATTTCATATGGAAGGTCTCCTTGGACTCCTGGTCTAGAAGTCCACAGAAAAATACAACTTTCTCGCAAGCCATGGTGCGTAAGCGCTATTTTCTCAAAGGGTAAGTTTTCCAAGGTTCCCTGACGGCTGTGGAGAGCCCACAACGAATAACCTCCGTTGTAGTGCGCTTTCCCCCGAGTTCAGGGTGTAAAACACAGTGCCGGGTGGAGGCGCCGCGCACCCGGTGAATTGATCGTGTTGGGGGTAGAATCATCCATCACAGTGTGACAGTCCTGAGCGCACCCCTAGTCGGATGGCACCCCTGGCGTAACGGGGCCACGGATCCGGAGGCAAGGAGGGTAAAAGGGAGCGAAAGCATGAGACGCTGGGAACGCGGAGAATGACGAGAAGAGAGGGTGGTGAGCAAAAGCGAGAGAGATTGCGGTGGGGTAGCAACTCTGGTACAACGGCGTAGCTTCTCCAACGAGCAGCGGCCGATGAACCAGCCGGGCAGCTCATCCCCTCGGCTCTGCTATCCCTGGACACAATACCCAGTAGATTCTATCCCGCCATACTTATATATTGCCACCAAGGAATGCTCTACTGCTGAGCAAAGTCTTTCCGTCCACTTTTTCTACTTTTTATCCTCCCTGAGCGCGAGAACGATTAGAGAGCTACGTGACCACGCAATACACGCAACGAGACATCGAGAGGAATATCGGACGCTCGGAGCATCGAGTCCCCAACCAAACGTTAGGAAGAAAGACGCATTAGGGGAAAGAAAACTACGATGAATAAAACGTCGAGCGATGAAGAAAATGGCAGTGTAAGCAGAGAAAGCAAGCTGCGAGCTTTTTGTTGATTGGGTTTCCATCATTACGTTGATGCAAAGTTTACCTGGTCGGAATCGTTTCATCGGACGTTCCATTTCTATATTTTCTCTGTATCGTACTTCCAATAATATATTTATAGACGACCCAACCTCTAGAACATAACTTTATCGGCCGAAATACCAAGCCGGAGCTGCCACAGGGTTCAGTGTGCCGTCGATCGATCGAAAGTAGGGTCGTTAGAGAGAGAGAGAGAGAGAGAGAGAGATAAGGGGAGAAACCGACTCAGCAGACGACTCCTTGCTTCGGGAAGCGAACAACAGAATAACCAGCCGAATGTTATTCGAATGGGTTTCTTTGTCCAGGAACTTGCTACGGAATGCTAATGACCTTGGCGACCCCATTGTCCTGTAATTTTGGGGTAGTTTTCCCAATACACGAGCACGAGCCTCGTTTGGAAAAATGTTTCGGGTCTTTGACCTTTAATCGTCGTTGATAAAAGTGCGAGGTCGATATTCGGTTGTACCTGGCAGAGAACAAACTCTCTGGATACTTTTCTCTTTGACGAGACACCGGGTTTTTAAAAAGAGCGAAACGACTGCGAATGCCGCGGGCGACTAGGGCAACGGTGATCAAACTTGCCAGGAAAGAGCTCTCGCTTGAAACGTGTGCCTTGCTACGAGCAGCGACGAAAATGTGGCATCTGAAAAACAACAATCGCTCCAGCCTCCGGGTTGGCGGAATGAAACAAACGGTGGTACGTTTGTTTCTCGCTTAAGCAGACGGTGAAAATGGGCTATTGTCCTACTTGTCCGATTCTTTGCTTCCGGTATGAGTCATTAAGGAAACTCTCAATCCCTGGCCAACTGCCATAGACCAAAGGGGATGGGTGCTTCAAGGGAAAACTGTACGATTTGCCAGCATTAAGCGCGTGCCTTATTCATGACAAACTCTGATACAGGAAGAGGGGAATAAGGACACACTGCGCGTGGTTCCACTGAGGAAATAGTGAGCAGTGACCTTGCCAGGATGAGGGCGAGCTATTGTGACCCTTAATGGGCCAATATTTGCCATGTATACGCGTGGCTTCGGTTTGTGAGCCTATCAAAGCAACGTGCGATGTTGCCTTGCCTTTTCTTCCTGTCCTGTTTGCCCGACATATACCTCGAGGAAGCGGCGAATCGCCTCCAAGCCCCGTTGTACCTTGAATATCTCGATCAATCGTGTTCACTGCGCTACCGAAATAAATGTTGTTTCCGTTTCTTCGTTTTGTCTCGAGTCTTTCGATGATTTTTTTCGATTCTTCGTCGCTGCGCTCAAACGTCTGGGCTTTTCATCGCAAGTTCGTCTCCGTGTGTTTCGTAGACTCCCAGCCAAGCCCTCCAACTAAGAGTTTAATTAAGGAGCATAACTGCATGGCAGCCGGGTGTACGTGTCGCGATAATCCACTCAGCGCTTCACGCAAGCGTGAAAACGGATAGACAGACGGGAAATTACGAGGGCTGTTGTTGTGTCCGCCAACCCTTTCTCCCATGCACCCCTAATCTTAAGAATGACCAAGAGAGCACAGAAATACTCTGAGCTGAGACGTTTCAACCCTTTTCGCACCTTCTGTCTCTTCCCCGCGATTCGCCCTTCGACCGTGTCTCTTCGCTCTTCGTCCGCCCTTAGAATCCAACGGATTTCATGCGGCGTTCTAGTTCTGCGGTCCTCCTGACGTTTCAACTCTTTCAACAAAATCACGTTCTCAAGCCTCGCACGTAAAAGTGTTCGTACTCCTTCAACTCCCTCAGCCCACTGTCCCAATGGATTCGACGAGACAAATTATTCGTCGTTCGTAAAATCTCAACAAGTCGTTAATTTACCACTAACTATGTCAATGAATAACCGAGATTTCTTTTTTCACGTACCTCTCAACGAGACAGAGAACCCGACCCTATTCCCGCCTCGTATATGTATACCCTCGGGGAGAGGCTTCTCGCTCATCGAGGTGCGACCTCGTTCGAACTGCATATGACATACACATATATATTGGACACAATACCAGACTCGCGACCGGGGTCGTTTTACGACCGGTTAACGACCGGTTTATTGCCGTTTGTAGAAAACACTGAAAGAAAGGGAGGAATAGATAGGGATAGACTCGACACAAGTTTTCATGGGCTCTTGAGTTCTTGTATTATGAAGGGCAATGATTATTATGTACTCGACAGTTATCGCCCTTGCGCCACGCGACCGGGTTCGCTTGTTTCGACAGGTGCAACGATTTTTTCGACTAATTCTCTGCTTTATTACAACAAGTCAAACTTTACAGCCAAACGATTTATTTACTTTCGTTTCCTCGGTCAATCAATTATGATTTATTGCCAAGAGATGATTTTTTCAAAATTTTCCACCTCCTGCTAATGTAAGTCGTGTGTTTCGAAACGAGCATCGAAGCAACATCGTAAACTCAGATTATGTGCTAATGGAATCTCGATTAGACGAGTTTACAAAAACTTCTCCAAGGGTTCCAGTTTCTCTCGAAGACTCGTAAATACACCAAGTTAACGGGACAATAAAACAATCGTCAGCTACGATCGACGCTGATGTGCCACCTAAGCAAATCCCATAAGTTGTCCACCTGTGCTCGTATATACCCGGTAGCCCACTTCGAACTTTATAACGCATCGACAAAAACATCTACGACATAGAAATCCGCAGAATAATCGAATCGAACTTTTTTCAAAAGTTTAGGTCGAGACTTCTTTAAAAAATGTTGGAACGAAGAATTTTCTAAAATTCCAAGGCCACATTTTTATAAAACACTGTCAGCTGCGGTTCGAAGGGACCACCCAATATATAGAAATGAAAGATTCTATGCCTATTGAAAAGCCGACGCATTGCGTCGTATGTTCTTACATAAACAGGTACATGGCACATAGTAGCGTGTGATTTGGTGTGCAAAAGCACTTAGAGCTATCCCAGAGAAGGCTCGGTACATACATCAAGTATGTATACACACGGTATATAGATAAGTATAGAATCCTTAGAGCCAGCTATATCTACGGAACTCTTGGGTGAAATACGTAATAGCTATATGGGATGGATAACAGGAATGGAGGCGAACATTTGCTTAGGCACTCCAGCGCCCCCTGGAACAGTAATTATCAGCATGCCGGATCCGTGACGGGGAATAAATTTTGGTTAACCGGCGTCGCGGTGCCCCCTCGTCCCATCCACATTGTCGTCTACGCACAAGGCTCTGTCTCAGCAGCGATTATCGCATGGCGTCTCATTGGAATTCACGCTCGTGTAACGGAGACCTGGAGCCAAGAAAGATAAAGAAGGAATTCGAGGGGTTTTTGATACTCTCGGCGAATGGCACGAGATGAACTCTGGAGGAAGTCGTTGATTTTTTGTTTGATGATCTGTTGAGTGGAATTATTGTAAAGACGTCTATAGTCCGAAGAGTGCGTTACCAGTCATCAGATTTCGGAGCCTACGAAGTGTTATCGAAACGACAACGTTGAGAGTCGTTCAGGGCACCCATTGGACCAGTCTGAAGGTTCATTTCCGGTTCTTGAGCTCCTAGGAACGTTGCGGAAGAGATGGGAACTATTTGGGTCTTGCACTTGTTGATGATGTGAATGTTACATGTTGGTATCGTCATTAGATTTCATTGGACTTGTCTCATCACAAAAGGCATTTTAGTGCAGTAGGTTTTGTATACGTCAGAAATTATTGATACGATGACACGGGTGGCCTAATCTCTTTATGCCCGTGGGACGGGAGGACAACTGGTGATGTGGCTGCTCATCACAAAGCTCTAATTCCGATCACTCGGTGCCTGCTTTGGTTCAGTGGTCCAGAGACCGAGTGAGCGAGCGAAAGATAGAGACGACGAGAATGTTGTGAAAGAGAACAAATGAAGCTGGCGGCCGGAGGCGTTATGAAGACGTAATTGGTCTGGACCGGGTTCTCTCTCGACACTGACAGTTTGCCGGCTCTGGAGGACCCGTCTCGCACTCATTTGACGTGTGACATGATTCAGAAGCGTCCAGCCGTTGTCACATCTTCAATTACCCTCGAGTAGTGCCCCTCCGCGGGTCTCATCAACGCAACGTCAACGTAGAACCACCGGTTTCATCGAGGCAATCATGACCAACGACCCACAGAAGAGACGAAACTCGTGATCCACCGTCACGCCCGTATTGGTCCATCATATTCTTTCCTACGTCGCCGAATTGGTTCATCGATTCTTCCTGAGTATCTCATCCGAACGTTCTGAGCGAATGTTCCAATTGGTAACATCGATGAAAACTCACACGGAACAGATTTTTCATGGTGGAAAAGCACAGAAGCCTTTTTTGACAGTTCCACTAAACCCATCAATCCCAAGAGTCTTCTAATCCGTTTTCCCAACAACTCTAGAGTAGGTAAACCTCAGGATGACCCATGAGTACAGTCTTGTTGGTAGAAGCTTGTTTACCAAGGGTTTTAGCCAAGTTGAACTTATAATTTATGCCTGTGGACGAAAGCATCGATTGTTATTATAACCTGGACGCTAATTACGCGTCATCGGATGCCAAGCAACGCCTAGAGTGTCGGGCAAACAGTGCTGCTAGCATTGGTGGGTGCTATAGCTGTCTGTCAGCTGTACAGGACGTCCCGAAGATCACAGGCTTCGGATGCGAACTTCTGCAGACGAAAGTCTTCATCTATCTCGAAACTTCTTCTTTCCGATCGGTCATCGTGTGTTGATCAATGAATATCTTTGAAGCACTTAACCGCACAAGGAAACATCTCAGGATAAAATTTTTCCAAATTTGGCATCCCGATCGTGCAAAACATTTCAAGGCTCAACTTTCGCAACGTCCTGTATATCTACGCATAGTCTTGTGATGGTTTGTACCGGGAACCCGAGACTACCGAAGAGTCGTGCCAAGCGTCGGGGACATACACCAGATACCATCCCGCAGCAGTCTTTCTTCTCCTTTTTCTTTATTTTTAGTGACTTTCGTAACGCTCTTGAGCAAAGCCATGTATATAACTTCTTCGTACCAACGTGTCTTATTTTTTCTCGATATGACGGATTTATGGTCGTAGCTTAGCGCGTGTTGGATGTATTGCATCCGGTCCAGTGGCATTTTGTGTGGGTGGGCAAAATATGTGTATGGATAAAGTTCCATTGATACGGAGAGCTCATTGGTATTCAGTCATTCGATTCGCCTTGATTAGTCCTCGAAGAATAATTATCAAAATTTTTTTTCTACGAGTTTTTAAGATGTAAAAAAAAATACTTGAGCTTTTCTCAATGGTCCTTGAAATACGGAGCATAAATCGTAAGGATAAAAATAAATATTACGCTTTTCCTCCGAGGAAAAGAGGCTGCTATGGAAAACGTGATTGAAGACCGAAGGATAGTCCGGATTGACGGATCGATACTCGAGAGAGCAGCGAAAGGAATCAATTTTTCATCTCGCTCATTGAGAAAAAAAGCAGCGACGGAAAGGATATATATATACATGTATATAAAACTTGATTACAACGTTGTCGAGTGTATCTCTCGTTTTATATTGGCCCTCCGAGGATGGGGAGTGAGGAGGGAAGCTGCACTTGCTTTTTTTTCGTTTTCTCGACTCGAACAGCGGTCGCCCTCGTTGCAAGTTAATTCTCCGATGCACGTTTTTCCGTTTCCTCCTCCCAGCAGTCTGGTTGACTTATTTTTCGCGTTTCTTCTGTCTTCTCATTTTTGTATCACAGCCTATCGATCTTCCAATAATTCGCTAAGGGGATAACGACGACTACTCGATACCGCGGAGGCAACCTTCAGTATTTCGATATCGAAAAAAACCGAAGGAATACGACGCGTTTTTTTTCCATTAAATCCAATTCAATTCGCCTTGTTAATTTACAGTTTGACGAAACTTTGAAAATTTAAAAGGCACGAGACGTCATCGTAATAATTCTTGCGAAATGGTTAATGATGAAAAATAGTCTGACGCCAAGGATAATTGCTTATCAATTCAATATGAACGATCGAATGGCCCGAGCGGGGTCGAAGTTGCGACGATAATTTTCTCCGCGGGACTCGGGGTCGAGCGATGCCCGCCATATCGGACGAAAGATTTATTTTTAGCCAGCTACGAAAATCACTATACGCTGCTTTATCGGCAAATATGGCAAAATTGCCACAGAATGAAAGGCTCGCAGAAATTAATATACGGTTCGTTGAGCGCGATAGCCTCTGAAAACAAGGCTCATCGTCCCCGCGACAGTTTCACTGAAATGACGAAGATAATGTTGAATTTTATGTGTCGTATCATTCGAGTCAGAGGGTTTATCTGTTGAGAACGTAACGCGAAATATTGAATGATAACGAGAGTCATTTTTGCTCATTAATGACTGTCTTTCACTCGTTCCAAACGGAATCAAAATGTGTTGAAAATTTCCAGCACTTTAATTTATAATAATTCCTTATGATACGAGTTCTCAAAGCTCCTGAAGAAAATAAATCATTTTATTTATGAATATTAGCAGCCATTGTAGGGAAGGAGAATGAGGGAGTGGAATTCTACAGAGTCACGACACATCGATTAAGGGGACGTCTAATGAGACTTGCAAGGTATTCAGGTTTTCTAAAGAAAAGTAATACCTTAGCTGTGTGAAAAACGAAGACTCTGGGTCATTTTGACACCGAATTTTTAACAAAAAGTAACGAATGCGTCATTCTGTAGACTGACTGACTTCGTGAATAGCATTTTTGATGAGTTCGTCTCAAAATCGAAGAATTTTCAATTTTTTTTTTTTTGCAAAATTTTGTTTTATTTTTTTCAGACGTCAAATCGTTCGATAATTCACGCTGCACGATTGGATTTAATGCCCCGAATTTTTTTAAATCGAAACAGATCAAAATACGCTCCGGGTCAAATTGACCCAGTGTATCTATACAGTGGAAAAATAACGAAATGATCTATCGCCCACTCCTGCAATGAATAATTTTGTTTGGAAACTTTTTGAGAACCACTGTGAGGCTGACAACGAATCACCATGACAAAGGGGCCAGCGAGGGGAAAGGGTGACGAGCAAGAGACGAAATACAATCTATATAAAATAGAGTGTATAGTCTGCTAGACAATACGATGGAGAAATTGGCTTTTCACTGGAGCCAGGCTTGAGGCCGCATACGTTGAAAGTCTGAAAATGTTTCCTGGGCGTGTGTGTTGCGATCTGTCAACCGATTCTCGATCAATAATTTGCACGTGTTTGAAAAATTCATCACATCATTTCTTTCCCTCATAATAAAACGAAATCTGCAGGTGCAACGATCTAGAGAAAAAAAAATAACAATTCCACCACGAAACTCAAACATTCGAGAGGATCGCAAATTGCATTTGTTTTCTATGAAAGAACTCGATCAAATATGCCATTGGGACGGACAATGCTCAGTGGCTGAACGAAACGTATAACAAGAGGAAAGAATATATAAAAATAACGTTAAAAACAGTTTTATCCATCAACCCGAGCGATTCACTCGGCCTAAGCTTTCGGGACTCGTCGTAGTACAGCAAAAAGAAATTATCCCTCGGCGTATACCCTCGAACCCAAAATCCTGCGGGAGAAGGGCATGCCGACTCGCATGTATCTCGGCGCAAACGTCAATCATCCGTGCAGTACACGACCGAGTTGATGGATCTACCTCTCGCTCCTCCTTCCCCGTTAGCTGGGCGTATTTACGGTAATTGCGACACAGATGTTTCGAGGGTGTTTCATGAAGACCCTCCGAGGTTGAAAGTTGACCGTCGCACCCCACATCGCGTGCAACACCCACCCCCCAAACGGAAAGTCCGTTGCCCAGTCATCAACGACGTCCACATCGAATATGATCTAGTTTGTATCTTGATTACTTTCGACCGGATTTATAGTTGTCGACACGCCATCTGTAAAATGCTGCACGTTGGCGAATCCTAGAAAATAATGTCAGATTTAACTTAAAGCTTTGCGAGCCATTTTTTATAATTAATGGGAATTTTTCGGTTCAACCGATCGTTTCATCGGATTGGCCGGGATCTGGCGTTTCGATTTCACTACAATGAAACTTCGCTAGACGAATTAGTTGCAATGTTATGAAGCGACAAACGTCGTCGGTCCAATAAACTGACAGTGGGTAGAGAAGGTACCAGAAGGCCGATGATTATTCTTGCTGTGCGGTTGATCGAGAGCCACAAGATGCCCTTTGCTCATGCACCCGAACGCATTCATAATCCCGTTGGTCTGTTAGGACTCCATTGAGAGCTCTGCCTCTCGTTTACGTCCCATTATTCGGGTCGTTTTCAGATTTATTGGAATTCATAAAGCTTTATAGATTCCGAATGGACATCAAATCCTCAAAGCTCTTTCTGTGCTCGTTACTGCGTTCCAACTTCGTTAAGCATTTGTCTGCGTTTTCTGAACTTATTTTCGTGTGTTTGGGACACAAAAAATTTGAAAAACACACAAAAGTAAAAGCCGAAGATGAAAATTTGGAAGTCAGCCCCGAAATATAGTTGTCGCGGAATAGAGTTACGAACTGTAACTAAATTTAGTTGGTGAATTCGCTTCTATCCAACGGAATTCATCGCGTGGTTGCCTCAACGCAAAATATTGATCCCATAACTCCACTCTCCCATCGCTCTCCATATAAAAGCCCTAGACGCATATCCCCCATTGAATGTAGAGAGATATACAGAGCGTATGAAGTTTCTATGTACGGCACATCGTACAGAGAACTCTCGATGAAGAACGTCACGCTGTCATTCTCAATCGGATGTCGATCCTGAATTGCGTTCGCGCACCCAAGTGCCATTGCACTTTGTAGAATTCGATCATCCGCCACAATTCACTTGAAAATTACTAGAGCTAGAAAATCGAGGGGGCCGAAATATTGCGCGAAGAGGGATGTGAAAAGAAATCTATGGAAGCCCGTCGCAGCAGTAGACGATGCGATTATTGATAACGTTAGCGGCGAATTGCTCGTCGAAGAAACGTTTTTTTTTTTAGTTACAAGTGAAAAATTCTGAGCCTCAAATTGTTCGAAATATTGTTCGTAAAAAAAAAAAAGTGAAAAATGAGGAGAAGCTCGAATAAGGAAGAATGAAAATATTTTATTCTTACATATTTATAAACGAATACATTTTCTTTTACGTTGAATCCGCGCGCGAGATAGCCTCGTTGCCCATTTGTATGAATTTATGTATCGAGTTATAAATCTGGCAAGATATTAAGCCGAGTGGTTTATTATACGCGAAAGCCCCTAATTTTGCATCCACCCAGGGGTGTCTCGTGAAAAAGCCTCGAGAGGGTGGTAGAGTGTCGAGGTGTGGCGATTCCACAGCCAGAAGTTTGCAAACAGAGTCACGAGAGGTTGCGAGATACGTTTTATTCAACCCTTAACCCCCTCTCCCCCTTTTAAATCCCGCGGCTTCGGGGAGGGAAGAAAAACTAGTTTGCCCTTAAAATTTCAAGGGTACAAAGCTGCATCTAAACTCAAATCCTGTTTAAGAGGATTAAGATATCTTTCTCGGAGATTTTACCGAATGAATTGACTTAATTTTTTATTTACTCTCGAGTACGAAGGCCTGACTAGTGGGTCATTCGATTCAATGGCGACGGGAACGAATAAACAATTGATAAAATTGATACAAGTTTAATTTATTGCTCGTTTTGAGACCCCAGAGAGAGAAACGATTCTCAGGCATCCTCCAGGATTTATTTTCAGGCCCTCAAGACCCTTGCCCTCTCAACAGTTGGCAAGCCGAGAAAGTACTTTGGAAACGCGACGCGCCGGGCGTGCGTTGTAATCGTTCAACTCTTTCTCTCGCAATTTTTTTCTCTTTTCCTAAAATGTCATTCTCTCGCGGCGGACCGGCGTCGTGGATACGCACCTGCGGTAACTGCAGGAGGTGCTTGAAGCACACCGAGGGCTGGCACTCTACTTGGTACTCGCGATCTGTGCAAGCTTCAGACGCGTCGTCTTATGGCTCGCTGCACACCCCGCGATCTCCAGCAGCAGGTTACGTTAGCCCTGAACTGCTTGTCGTCGAACTTGGATTATTCCTACGCGACGAAATGAATCTGAAAGCAATTTTTCGAACTTTTTCATGCCGGAAAATTGATCAACAGGGCGAATTTGCTATTAACGGAAATGGCGATTTCCATTCGTCTCCAAACTTTCATGAGATTTTTCTTGCTCGCTTGGTGCAGTTTACGTTAAAGTTGAAAGTGAAGAATTCCATAAAATCATACGTCAAGCCAGTAAACGGAGCGATGCTGCTTTTGATGTCTTCGAAATTTTCTACAAGTGGATCAACCGGCTGGAAACACGTGGAACGAGGCAAACGTTTTTCTCATTTTTGTCAAAGGTGCATCAGCAAGAAACTGTTAGTAAGGGAACGGGATTCAAGAAATTGCTCTCTGTCTCGTCTTCCGAAACGTCCTCCTTAGCCATTAAGACTTGCATTCCATTTCCGGGTTTCTCGTGTTATGGGAATGCTCGAATACCATGGATTCCAACCTCAAGACCACGTACCATTGCTATTCGTACAAATGCTCGATGTCGCGCCGGAGGTTTTCGCTGCAAATATATCGTCAAGATCTGAAAATGTAGAACCAGATTCGCTCGCAAAGAGAAAAATATCTCAGAACTTTCACAGCCAGATTTGCGTGCTCTCGAAGCTTGTTAAGTCCAAGCACGACATTCAGGACATCCTGTGTACATTGGAGAGCTCCTGGATGATACGAAGAACGTGGATTTGGTATCTCCGTACATGCCACTCTGGATCTCCTTTCCAGGAGAACGGAACAGCTTTGAGGGCTCGGAGTGGTCTACTCGACGCGCCGAGCTTCTCCTCGGTCTCTTAGCCCGATATCCTTGTTCCATCCAAGCTTCTCCAGAGCTTGTGTTAAGCTACTACAGGAATACCAAAGCCAGTTGAAATGCTCGATCGTGTGTTATAGTTCTGTGAGAATTTCTCGAGCATTCTCGTATTTGCAGTAAATGCTTGATGTTCCTATTGATTTGCCAATCTCCAAGAAGTCAGAGTGTCTTATTGAGCAATGATCGAAAGTTCCACAGTCTCATGCGTCGGTGGAAGCAGAAATGCCAATTTCCAGCTCGCCGTTTTCATTCGGGGTCCAGGAAAATTGGACGAGACCGGGCGATCGTTCAACTGGAACGTCCAGCATGTAATCGTTCACAGAGATAGTGAGTAATGGATGGCTCCGCGATATTCCGCCTTCCGGAGAACTGCGGGGTAGCGTTTAGCTTTGGAAAGAAATGACCCTAGAGCCTCCCCAACCTGGACGAGGGAGGACGTTGCTCTAAGAGGATGGGAGCAATCTTTCCTCAACATTTTGTGGCCTTGATGTGGAAAAAGGCAGGAAAAATGTAAATATTAACTACAACGGTTCGTCAAAGTAGTTTTGGGAATAAAAATATGGAAAGAAAGATTTACGGCGAAGCGGAGGAGCGCAGGATCCGTCATTACTCTTGGCATACAATACATTCATCCAGTTTTTTTGTTCCGCTTTCCATGGTCACAGAGTAAAGTTGGCGAGGCCTCTTTTCGCTAGCAGCAGGCCACATGCATCAGTGCAAGCAGCAAAAACATACAAGTTTGGCCCTCTGGCGCGTCTGTAACCCGTTGGTGCAAAGCACATTCGTATGCAGTACACTTTGATCGCCACTCAAACATTTTCACTAGCGGCACCCTTCCATCCTTAGTGGCATGGCTGTTTCGCCATGCGAATCTACCACCCTTTGGGGAAGAGGCTGCTCTGCTCCCTCTCCCTTCTTCTACCAACTAATTACAGTGCGGATCAAAGAATTCATCAACGTGCCGACGTCAGGCTGCGTGTGGGTGCGTGAGAAAGAGCCCACCACCCTCTTTTTCTCCTCCATTCCGTTAACCCTCCGCAAGCCCCTAACCCTGCTGGTTAGGCTACGAGATGCAAAAGCAGAGCGATATGTATATATGCGAAGCCTGCGAAGAAGAAGAAGAAGCGGCGTAAAAGCGACGGGATGGAAAAGCGACAGCATAAGGGAGAGGAAGGATGGAACACGAGAGGGGTTAAAGGACGCGAGAAGGCGAAAAAAAGAAGGGCATAAAAGTCTGCCAGGCTGTAGCGCGAGTATACAGAAGCGATCATGGCGCCGTTGGCTTTTGCACCCTAGCGCGCTTCGCGTCAGTGAAACTAGGGGCTCAACTTTCCTCGCATATTCCAGGCTGCTCTGGTAATATAGAGGAAACGGTATTCTCTTCCTTCTTTCGTATGAAAACTAATCCAACACCGCCATCCGAACTTGCTCGTGTCATGCATCCTCCGAAGCAACCCTTGATGCAACAACTCGCGTCATCCCAATGCAGCAGGACAATCGTTGTCATCGGTAAAAGTGGATACACAAAGTTTGTATGTAAGCCCAGCAAGCTCCACAGTGTGTGTCCAAAGCTTTCAGAGAGCACGGCATGGGAAGCACCCTTCTCCGTATGGGTGTACTTTTGTATCTCATGCGAGGTTGGCACACGAAAAGCCGAGGTAGTTTGCAAGAAAGAACAAGGTTGGGAAAGGGTTCGGGGGATTCAAAGTTTTCTGAAGCTTGGAAAAAGTCAGAGGCTTCTCTCTGTCGTCGGAGTCACTAGAGACCAGAGGAAAACATCAAGGGATGTTTATTCTCTCTTCGCATAAACTATAGCCCGTACTGGAGGCCAAAAGCGCGGATCTCGTCAAGAGTGAGAGAGAAAGAGAGCCTGGGTCTCCAACTTCTTGCGATATGATGCAAGGCTTTCTCCTTAGAATTTTTCTTGCATGTGACAAACATTAATCGACGCGAAAATGGAAAGGGCAACAAAGATTTTCCAACTGCCTTAAACTACGTGGCAACTGTGAGGTACGTAATGAAAAATGTAGAAGCTCGTGCCAGGCCAATGATCGAGCCACCTTGGTCTTTAGCATATGAGGGAAGCTCACTCGAGCAAACGCAAATGAGCTCTCTCATCGACCACCCTTAAGCCGAAGTACGAAGCAACGTACAGAGGAGAGAGCGAGTACTACACAGAACAGCTCGTCGATGTCACAAAGCATAATACGAACTAATTACCCGGTCCGTATATACGCGCTACTCGGCATCGTCAAAGCTACACTCGACCGTTCTTCGGGACTCACCATACGTACCCTCTCTGTCCCTTCCCCCGCTAGTGGATAGAGTACAACGAGTGGCCCAGAGTACTTTGGCTCGGGATGTTTTCTGCATACGCGGCGAATCGGCCTCCGAGCCAAAGGCGTGGCAATAACGTGGTCATGAGGAAAAGAATAGACGCAATGGTCCGGGCAAGGCGAGAGAGGAAGATGATGCACCGAGTGCAACGACCAAAGTCGAGAGGGCCACATACGAGCCAACCTGAAACGAATAAGCAGTCTCTAAAAGATGCCTTGGATATGCTCGCGTGTGCTCCACTTGCAAGGCTAAAGCGAATGCAGAATTCTTTTCGGTTGATTAGCTCTCTGTGAGATGATGGGCTTGGATGCTGAAGAAAAAATAAACCAAAGCAAGTGGTTACGTGAGAGTGCATTGCATGCCTGCACTCACAAACCTCGAGTTACGTCTCCAATTCAGTGGCATAAGACGGCAGAGGTTATTGGAATGAACATAACTATCGAGTGCTCGTTGCCATTGAGCTGTCCCAAGACTCTGCTCTTTCGATCTAAGCTGCGTATACCTATGCTTCTGCGTTAAGAAACGGCTAACGATTATCACCACATTAGCCTCTCTCCGTTACTCCCAGCGGGAGTTGCGGTTGATCAATCCGGGATTGGTATTCCTTCCTCCCAAGAACCTGCAGAGCCTAATCTGCTGGTTCGACCGTGATCATTGATCGTGTGAGGATCCAAACAAGCTAGTCTGTGGATCAAGGTACGATCATTGCTCCTGAGAAACTTTAACGACTTCCCAAAGAATTACTTCTCATCCGGAGTCTCCCTGATTAACTTCCTCCGTCAGAAGAGATGTTCCGCGGGCAATGTTGATGGAAGTCAATGTTCGACACCATTATTGTGTTCCCTCTGTCGCCTAGCTGGATTTCAAGGACTCCTGCACAGGAGACCCTCTTCTTGCCCCTTCCTCATATTCCGAGAATGGCTCTTACCGGTTTTGTTGATACGTTCCCGTCTGCCCTCTCCCATTACATTAGGGTGCATGCAACGCTTGCCGCTCCGGCATGACGGGAAACTTCAAAGTCTCGAAACAATTGTTCGGTAGCGCCTGTACGCGTGTTTCCTCGAGTGCCCGTGGCGCTCGCGTTCGCCTTCAACTTTCCATCCTCATTCCCTTGTCCCTCTTATACCCATGCCAACGCATCTTGGGGCTCTTACCAAGTACCCACCAATGTATATACCCCGGGCCCTTTGATTACCCACCTCCGAGCACCCAAACTCAAACATTCTCCTCTCAACATAGGCTTTCCATTTCCTCTAGCAACAAGCCCACTCCATTCCTGCAATATATTCCACACTTTGCTTCACCAAGATTGCATATTGAAATCCTACTTCGGATACCGTTAGAATCCTCCGGAACTTGGTGACATGTGAGGCAAACGTGTACTTGGCATGTGGTCTCTCGATCTTCTACTCCAGCCAACGTTATTTGACTTTATTTCGAATCTTCGAAGTACTCGGGCAATGATTCTACGATCTTAATGGATATTCGCCATTCCAAACGAACTAGCAAGTAGCAGAGTCTCGACTGGTTGGTTAGGATTGACGTTCAGTCATGTTGATTGCGTTGAGCATGGCCTGGAAAGTCATTCCACTGAATGATCAACAACAGGTTGAACCACTAAAGTAATCTAATGTAGAAAGGCCTGATTCGCAGAGACTAACTTTGATCTTACTTTCAAATATCCAGCATCCCTGGAAATAGTGGATCCCAAAGTACCATTGGCGATGATATTCGGAATCATTGAAGCAAGATCATCTACATGGAAGCCAACCCACTTGCCAATTTCGAAAACGACTAGGAAATTCAACCGGCTCGAATAAGCTCCGATCGGAATCATCATTGATGATGCGAATTTCATTTCGTTATGTGTACACACAGCCTGAGGATCATGTGCTTCCAGAAAAGTATCATTGCAGCATTTTGATCCCGAGATGGAACTCAAGCGTAGCATTCAGAAATCTCGCTTTGACGGTTTCGAGGGTTTCCTGAGAGCTTATTAGGTTGTATGAGTTTGGTTCTTTTGGCGTTTGTGATTTCGTGATCGCGGAAGATGTATCATACAGAATTATACGGGTCGACGATTAAGAAGTGAAGGATGACCCAAAGGACAGGAGTGTGTGAAGGACCCTCTGGTACATATGAACAAAAAGAAAAACAATCACCATGATCAAAGCTGTGTTTCATGATGCTATGGATATTCTACGAGTATGTACTCGAGCCAACCAGAGTTCTCTTGTATTTTCGAGACGCAGGTAATATTAATTGAGTGGTGCACAAGAGAGCACGTCGAGGCTTCATCATGTTGAAAAAAACAACTACTTTATCTTTGTGATTTCTACATGATAATACTCCAACGATACGACCAAGGCAATTAAAACTCTGAAGAGGGCGCTTGTGAAATTGAGGCATGGTTTCAGAAAATTGTGGCACATGGAACGTTTTTCTACGGGGATTAGGGTCAGCAAATGACTGAGAGTTCCTAGAATTGCCACCTGATCTTCCGATCGTTGAAGACTTCCGGGCATGTTAGATTTTTCCATGATTATTCATCAAGGTGCCTGCGGGAGTTTATTAAGGAACTTTTATATACCGATGCCTAATCCGGCAAGTGTATAATCTGCCAAACTTTGGTGCAGCTTTGCAGCTTCGAACGTCTCGTTGCTCCACCCGCCAGGGTGTTAATTAGATCCAGGAATTGCGATCTCCGACACATAATAGAGTTACATTGTGAACTAGGTTCGAGGAAACAACGGACTGCAGAGGATTCCATTGCAGCTGCTCTCGACAGAACGTAGGCCCTGGAACATTTGAAACCAGCGACACTTACTAGCTCTGAATTTACACATTCGAGGCCCAGGGGGAGGACATTGTCATTGAGTGTCCTCGGTGAACGCAGTCGCTATCTAACTCCATTGTGGACTCGCGTATTGGGCTTTTCCAACGTTGTCTCGTCCCATCTTTACCATAAACGTTCTCTGTGTGTTGCGCCACAGTTGTTACAGCAATCCCTTTACTCTGCTCCGCGTCGGCAAAGTTGTCCAACCTTTTATGTGCCACGAATTCTGAGGGTACACACACGCACACATACATATTGTATGCCGAGGGACAGGAGTGCAGATAGAAGGAAGCAACGAGCATGTTGCCACTGGGATGTTGGTTGCTGAAGTTACTCCGGATAAAACATGCCGCATGATTTACCAACGACACGCTGATAAAAGCGGAAGTTGGGGTTCTTCCAAAGGGGCTACGAAGTTTATTTTCCAACCTGTCAACGTTTTTTGACTCGAATACATTTTCCGATTTTGGAGATTCTTTCTCGGGACGTTTGACTGACTTTTTTGTTCGATTCAGAGGCTGGTGATTGGACCAAGTTTCCAGGCTTGACATGGTCGATTCTGGCGATTCCGGTTGGTGCCGTTTTTTTATGGTCTTTACTGAATTTATTCGGCTATTAAGGGAGTTACGCTTGAAAATATTTCAGGATCCCTTTGCGGGGTCTTTACCCTCTGAAGAAGATTGCGCGACGAGCTTAATGTATGTGGATCTGACCTTAGGTTAGTTTCTCGTTCGAGTCTTCTCCGAAATTGTAGTTCAGGCCGTTCCGTACACGTTTGTCGGAAAGAGGCGCAGTTATTCACGCGGTATCTCACGAATACCGAGCTCGGAAAACCCTCCACTTTCTCAAGTTTGGCTCCGCCACGTTTTTCTTGCCAAGCCTGGAGAACAAAACTATGTACGTGATGGTGCTTCCTGTACCAACCAAGCTCTTGACTCATACTCGCTGCCTCCTATCGTCAAGAGTTACGATCGTCATTACCATTAGTCCCGGTAATATAGTAGACAATTCTGACTCGCCGCCGGATAGATTGCCCACCAGGACACGTGACTCCTCTCTCTCTCTCTCTCTCTCTCTCTCTCTCTCTCTCTCTCTCTCTCTCTCTTTCTCTTCCTTTTTCAAACACCCAAACCTCGACCGCGATAATTTCGTCTCATTAAAACTGACCAGCACACACTGTAAAAAACATGATCGTGACGCAAATTTTCAATGAATCTTAATTCCATTGATTATGCGCAATGTAAACATGTTTACATTGTCAATATCGATCGATAAGTTTTTGAACCAATGTCACGTATGAAATTTCAACGGTCTATAAGTTTCTTACTATCGATGTGTGGGATCGATCGGAATTTCTGATGCTTCGTATAGCCACACTGGGTCTTTCCGACCGGCCAAATTTCTGTTTCACTGATTTTGTCGATTTTGAAATATTGAGGAATGTTTAGTGTATGCTACCGATTTTTTAGAATAAAAACCAACCGAGAGCCGGGTCAAATTGACCCAGTGTGACAATAAATATATAAATTCTCTAGAATTTCGTCGTGACGCAAGAGAAAAAGATAAAAATCATGTTGAACAGAAGATTCGGTGTAAAAAAATGTGTACGACAAAGTAAACGATTCGTAGGCATTTACGAAAAATATTTATACAGCGATCGAACGAATTCCGAGGGGAAAAAAAATAGAAAATTTAAAAAACAAAAAGTGTTTATTGAAACTGCGTGAGGATTAAAAATAATATATGAAATCATTGATAATTTATAACGATGTATTAACAAGATACAAGTTTTATATCGGCCTGAAAATCTTGTACACGCTATCTCCGAGTCGTTTGTTCCGCCACGAGGCGCGGAACGGGAATAATTAATGAAGGAGCAAATTAGCCGTGGAAGAGGCGGCGAGAGACGCACGAGCGGCATCGTTAATCGAGAACGATAATATAAGCGGTGAGAGAGCGGCACTTTGTCCATACTAATTCAAGAAGCAAATCTCGAAAGAAAAAACCGAAAAAACATTCACTCCCACATCTAATCGCCATCGCAAACATTTGCTCTAGTATTTTTGTGTGTATACCGAATTATGGCACGAGGCGTCTTCCCCACACTGTCGGCATTATCAAACTCTACACTATCTGAAAATGAAAAATATTCAAATGAAAATTTCAAAGTCGGCGAACGTTTTATCTCGATGAATAAATTATAAACTATCAAAACAATCACGCCATTTAAGGAAAAATCACGAAAAATTCTCCATTTTCCAAATAATGATTTTCGTCACACATTTTTCGAATGTAAACATTCCAGAGATTCATGACGTTTTCAAAATTTTGACACTTTTCCAAACACATTTTTTGCCCGACCAAATAAAAATAAACCGACGACTGGAAGGTTTTGATAAAATCGAAAAGAATTAATTCAATTTTTTAATTTCCACCGTGAAGCTTCGAAAGTTCGGTGGTTCGAAAAAATCGATGAAAATTCGTTTAAAAAAAAAGTTTCAATTCCATCCTCGATTTTTTTTATCGCATTGAATTGCATTTGCTCGGCAAAGTAAACAAAGTTCAGTCCGTAAGAAATAATGTTTGGGACGCGGTGAGGAAGCTGACAATCCAATGATCAATTAATTGGACCGCATATACGTGAGAAATCTTACGGTCGGATGCGCGAATCGGGAGATTAGGAACCGCGCACACGCATCTTGAAGAGCGCGGGGGTTTTGGGCGCGCGCAATGTACTCGATGCTTCCCGATAAAAGCGAGAAGCTGTGTAGATACGCGTGCATTTATCATTGTTCCAACGAGCGCGAGAGATCGTCGCGATAACGAGAAAATAACGAGGAAATCTCCGACTTTGTCAAACATCGAATCTACCGATGGGAATTAAACCATAAAAAATTGATTGGAAAATTGATAAACTCTGTTGTCGTAACGTTCCTGGACAACGTTTCACTTCCGCGGTGTCCGGTGCTTTTTTTTTGTCCTGTCTTCTTAATGAAATGAACAACTTTGCCAGGGATTGAAGAACGATTTTCAACTTTTTTCTACCACGAAATAAATCTTCGTCTTTAGAAGTGCGTCGGAGAAATCGACCCGAGGAAAGTGCTTTACACTTCAATAACATTATGTGAAACTTCGAGTGGAATTATGTTTGCGACTGAGTGAAAATTGGGACGAAGGAAAAGAAAATTGCGCTTCGAGTTTCCTGATCCTGTTTTTTTTTTTTGCTCAATCGTCGATAATAATCGGCCAGGATCGGTGACCTTGACAATTGAATATTGAGAAACGAGTATCGAGTGTCGACGATCGATCGGCAGGTCGATGAGGACTGAGAGGTAAGAAAATCGAATGCAAATTTCCCCGAAAGTCAAAATCGCATTGTTTTTCGATATCTTTGTCATTCGTAATTGAAAAAGTGGATTCACAATATTTTTGACGTTGAATGACAGCTTTTGGAAAAACGATCGTGGAATTTGACAGTAAAGAAAAAAGTGATTTGTTTGATTGTGAATCGATTTTCAATCACGAAATGTCAAAGAAAATTCAAAACGTAAATCGCATCGCGTTCGAGCAGGTTCAGCGCCTAACTTGAGCAAAATCGAGATAAAAAGGGGTGGGGGGAATACACGAGAGAGCAAAGGGATGGGGAAAGAGCCTCGAGAGTGCGTTTTCGACACGTCGCTCACGAAACACGATTTCGAATGGCAATTTCACGCTCGACTCGCGGGGAAGGTCGTACGAACGAGGATGTAACGAAATAAAAGAGTGCGAGGAGGGAAAGGAGGTTGAGATTTGGGTGGGTAGTGGGAACGGAGGCAAAAGAGCCATCAAACGGTAAACTCGAAGATTCCAAAACCTACAAAATGGCCGTCAAGAGAGTTTTAGTTGAGCAGTCGAGCATAAAGCGTGCTTGGCCCTGCTCGCCCTTCGAGTTTACACGCAGCCGCATCTTTTTCCATTTGCTTGTACATTTTCCTAGTTTCTTGTATAGTTTTCGATTAACCTTCGTGAGGATGCGAAAAACGCTGCCACTGGAAAAAGCTTCAGAGTTCGTGCCAAAGCTTCCAGTGAGTTTCCTCTCTGGAGGGCAGAAGGGGTGGCGAGAGGAGGGAGTCAAGGGGTTAAATTCATCCCACAAACGTTTGAAATTCTTTCTCTCTTCTTTTTCAAAAGTACGAAAAGAATTTTCCTCGTTCCACAAGCAAAAGAACGACCACCTTTGAACCACGTTTCTTTTTCATCCCTTAATTTTAAAGGGATGTGAAAAAAACTGTGGACGTCCAAAAAGACGAATGACTGAACTAAGCTCGTTGAGGATGTGTGGAGATGAAAGAAATTATTATTATGCCTCAAACATATTGACGAGATTTAAAAAAAAATCAATTATTTCTATAAAACAATTATTTTTTGTCGGTTTGTCAAAAAATTCAATAAAGGATTCAACAATAATGTGATAAAAAATGTTGGACTCCATCAAAAAAAGTCCTTTATTTGTGTTGCCGAGTGAAAAAAGTGAAAAAATCAAAGTCACGTATCCGTGAGAAAACATTCGAGATTGGAAAACCTCGAGCGAGACGCGGACCACGTCCGAAAATTACTTTCGCATTTCATTCGAGGGGTTTGAAGGTAAAGAGGGAAGGGGCAACGCGACACAGAGCGAAACGCCATTTCCTATGTGCTATTGAAAAAACTGTCGATCCGTGGATGCCCCTCGGGCGTCAATAAAGCCAACTGCCATTGCACGACATTCAGAATAACCTTTTTTCCTCCCTTTCAAACTCAACGTCTCACCCGTCCAAGAAATTCTCCTACCTCCGACGTAATATCACAAAAAAAAAATCGAAATCGTCGGAAACATGATTCATCCCAAAATGAACATCCGCAGAATTTTTTTTTTCCCACCTTTGCAAAAAAAAATCCTTAATTTATCGATGGGATTGATCAACATTCTCAAAACTGTCGACGTAAGGCAAAAATAATAAAGAAATAGTTGCTCCCATCAGTCAGTGTAGTTTCGAGTCACCATGCAAATTAAATACACGAAAAAAAATTAATCATTAAATTCTACTTGCTGAAACATTCGCCCGGCTCGTAACTTCGCGAGGCCATTTATTGCACGAACGAGGAAATGCAGGAGAGCGACTATTGCACCCGATAGAGTAGTCTCACATTCACGGTCGTGTGTAGGGTGAAGAGCGATGGGTCAGGGGCGAGGTAACGACCCCTATGTACGTTTGAGTTACAACCTCCCAGCACGCAATGTTACAGAGTATGACTCGGGATAAAGTTCAAAGTTCCTTACATCAGGGGGATCGAGTGACTGCAGTTTCAACAACGAATGACATATTTTTCCCATTACGAAAGACAAACAGTTTGAAATGAATGCGCCGGTGTCTGGGATCCGAATGAAAAAGTTACGAAACTTTTCTGTAATCAATGTTTCTAAATAATTTAATTAAACGATCGCGTTCGATCTGAAGTTCGTGCGATTTCCGTAAAATGGAAAGCGCCTATAGTTGATGACGTTCTATGCACCAGAGGGCGTGGCAGCCATCTGCATAACTGGTGGTCGGTAGGACAGACACGCGCGTGTGCGATCGTTTCGCATGTGAGGCAATCGTAATTTAAGCGCAGCAGCACGAGAAGTCTGACAGCCAGGGACTTGGCTACCTCAACCACGCACAATCCTTTGATCTATTCACCTGCACTTAATCATTCGATCCGCCCACGTCGTCCAGTCGAATCGATCCAAGCGAAGGGCGATTTTTCCACGATCGTAAAATCGATCCTACTCGATAAATGCCACAATTTTTTTAAATATCGCGATCTTTGAAAATTCTCGACGTCGGAATCGAATCTTTGCAGTTTTCCTTTAAGCACTAATTCCAATTTCGCTTTTACTAAATCCACTTTATGGATCCGACCTCTGCGTTCGAAATATCGTGTGCGTGTGTGTGTGTGTGTGTGTGTGTGTACGTTTTATCGAAAGGCGCTCGGTGCGCGAGCTTTTAAAATTTCCCTTTGGCTTTGCCTACCGCATCCGTTGCACCCCTACATTTGAATATTTTTCAATATTTTTTCTCTCGATCTTCGTATACGTACGCTCGTGTGTGCGTTTTCGAACTGTATACCCAAACCTCGACACGTACAATAAAACAAATTTGTGCTCTACGGAGCGTACGTTTTTATATGCCCACATGCAGCACACGGTACAGGCAGCGACAAAAATCGATATTCACTGGCAAATCTTCCAACGCGGAAATTGCACTAAAAAAAAAACGTTTTTCAAGGTTGTAACTTCGAGACACATAAAAAAGTTGACTTTTCGACTATTTTTAGTGATTTTGCACATACCCTGAGCAACAATTGAATAACGTGGCCCGTTAAATCCATTAAAACTTATTTCGTATAACGAAAATTTCGAAAAGAATCGAAATTTGACCTTTTTTTCTTCATTCATTGAATAGTCCATAAAAAAGTGCTCTTTGGTCATTTATTCGAAAGTTGTCGAGGTCTACATTTCCGAATTCTCACGTGCCAGGGTTGCGAGACTCGAAAACGATGACGTTAATGAAATTGTTATTCATGAAAAATAGTTTTTTTACAAAAACTCCATTGAAATTTCAGTCCGTGTACTTTTTTCTGTAGAAAAAAATTCTTTTGAATCGCATTTTTTTTCTTTTTTCTACGTCACACGTCTGAACTACTGGGCATTCGTCTACGCACTTTAGCGGAGGCAGGAGACGACGCCCAGAGTCGTTGAATGTGAAGAGCGTACACGCAGGGACGCTTTACATTCGAAACGACGAGCGTGTTTGAGACTTTGAATGAAAATAATGATCCTTCTATGATTCATCCCAGTGCGTCTGAGCCTTTGTACACTTTTATGCAAGTTGACGTACCGCCCAATTTCAAAATGATGCCAGAAGGTCGATCGTTAGCAAAAAAAAAAATTAAAAATTTTTTTCAATATCGTTGCTGAGAAGGTACAAAATGGCAAAAATTGAATTTCGGTATTTCGTTGTCACGAGGAATTCGAATAGAATGAAAGCTTTTGTTCGGTTAAAAAAAATTGATTCGCGCTGTGAAAGAAGGAGGGGGGGGGGGGGCGAGGATCACGCCGTTGTATATTTTTATGCAAATTCCCGCTCGTCGAGTCTTTACCTTTTTTCTCGACTTTTTCTCACGACGATCTCGAAAACGAAGAACGTACAGAGCCATGTGCCACATATTTAGTATTCGGCGGTCGTCCCGGCGAAGGTTTTCGTGTACAACATCGAGGATTCTCAAAAAAATAAGGAATCAGTCGATAGTGACGATGAAGTTGTATGTGATGTGAAAAAATAACCGGAAGGGAACCTCGCGAGTAGAAAAACAAGGAAAATAATTAGATTTTTTAAAAAAACGGTCAACTTCGCGCGGCTATTCCTTCGAAATCGACGCAAGCCCCGGCGCGTTAAGAATGACGCAGGTACACGTACGAACGATGACTATCTTCGTAACCGAGGATAAATTGACGCGATATGTTTTATATGCTCGTCGCGCACGTGGCCTCCTGCGGGAGAGACTTGTTTCTTTTTTTCTTGCTGTCATATTGTTTGGTACACCTCACGTCACGCAATATATTACAGACGTGAAAAACGTCAGTAAAATAATGAAAAAAAAGTGTTTGAAGTCGTTGCACGCGTAACTAGTGTCTGGCCACGCCTTCGAGATTTTTATTCTTCCTCGTGTTTTGTCTACAGCTTCATTTGTTTCTTTTGACTCTTTTGGTTAAGAGAGATCGCGAGAAAACGTTGTATATCTTGTAGTTTTGGACTGGAGCTCGAGATTTCCGGTCGGATGTGGATGAGCCTGAATCGTTCGAGGACCGTATTTATTTATTTTCTACTCGTCATTGGCTCGGAGAATCGGCGGATCGAGTGGGAGTTGAAATTTGAAAAAACGTGGGAACGTGACGTCATCGAGAGATCAAAGGAACGAACGAGAGATGCAGAAAATATCGAGAGCACGAAGAACCGCAAGACGGAATTGATTGTAGAGGAATGAACACCTGAGGATGGGGGCGGAGGTCATTGTACCGCGGAGATAGGAGGTTAGGAAGCAGGGAAGGCGAAACAAAAAGAAGAAATGGAAGCGGGGCGAAAGAGCAGTGAGCGGGGGGAAGGGAGGCAGCAGGGCCATGACTAACGCGGCGTGAAATCCTCTGGGCACGCGCCATTTCACTTTGCCCACGATGCTGTTCTTCTTTTTTTTTTTTTTCTTCACAAATAGGAAAGGAGCATGGCGTTTGAGAAAATCCCAAAACTGTTGGCGCCACTGGGAGACTTTACAACGGTAGCTGAACGCCGATCGGCAGGCACTTGTGGGCTCGATCTACCGTCAGACGACTTTGCTTTATCGTCCGTGCATCGTGAATGTCGATTCGAGACCCGAGCGATATTTATACGTTCGTATATGTGCAAAGACAAAACTACGAACTTTATGTCGATGTTCTGGGCTTGCCAGCCATCTCGCTTTACGATGCGAGGGACGATGTCGTAAGATTTGCTTATAAATCGGCTGATATTCAATAAACGCAGCCTCCGCAACGATCTCCATACATTTCGATAGGAAGCTCCCATTTCCCCGGTTCCAATGTCTCGGTTTTCCGAAATTCAACGAGTTATTTGGATTCTTCTTCCTCCTCGCACGTTTTTCGTTAACCAAACCGCTTAATTTTGTGTTCGTATTGAACGAAATATCTCCTCAAGCTCTGGAGGAATGTGGACGCACGAGAAACGATCATCGGCGATCGCGGCCCAGAGAGAAATATGCAGAAAAATGAAAAATCCACCGAGACGTGCAGTCCACGCGACTTGAGATGGCTGCGAATTTCCAGGAGTTCCCTCAAGCACATCCGGTTCTTAGGGACTGAATAAAAAGTATGGACACGAAGTTTCGTGAATCGTCAGGGTCGCAGCAACTGTTCTAAGCTGCACAAGGTCTAGCGACAAAGAGGAGCCCTGGTCGGAAGGGAGGAAGAAAACAACTAAGAAATAAGTCGGGACGAGGTGTGAACGAAGAACCGCAAGTGCGTTGCCGAGCCTGTGAGGGATCAACCTCGGTAACCCAATCTCTCTTTTGTATGTGCAGCGCAAAGGCACATGAATACGCGGAGCACATTGAGAGTTTTCGTATTGATGCACAAAGTTTTGTTAGTGTGATGGGCTCGAAGTTCGCTCGTGCGTCGATGTCTTGGTGCGTTAACCTGTGACGGGGAAGGATGAGAGAGAATTACGTCGTGGAGTTCGTGACTGCTTTGACACTGTTCGACGATGGTGAGGTCGTAGGGCTTAATCAGTCGGGACTGAACGGTCGATCGACGCTGTATACAGAGAACAAAAAAAAACTTGCCAACCTCTTTCTTCGCACTCGTGAAGTTTGATCGATCGTTTCGTGGACACTGTCGAACTTCCATTAGTTTCAGATTCTCAAAGTCACTAGCCAGCTAAGAAGCTCAAGTTCCACTTAAAACTTCTGGAGTCTCGACATCGAACTCCTCGTAGATGTTCCAACGATCTTCGAGATTCTTCTCTCGCGGTCGCGTTGATCAGTCATGTGCGAATCACGCGTTGCGGTTCGTCCGGGTTTCTCGAATGACGTATCGCTTTGAAAAAAGCTCCCAATCCTTTTACGAGATTGATAACTGTGCAGGAAGTTTCCTCACTTCCTGGTATCACATTTAATCCCAACACGCGCGTCGCCTTCGACGTCGCGCTCATCAACAACGTTTTCACCGCAGAGACGAAAGCCTACACCTTAATATCCTAAAGTGTATTCGCTCTCGGGAAGAGCTTTCTGCATTCTCCCACATCGAGTTTCCTCGTCGAACATTGTCCTCATCCTGTCCCGACACCCTGTCCGCATATTCGCGGTTCGAATGTCGCATCTCAACGAGAACTCTGTCCTTATTTTCTCCTTGTGCTTCTCTCCGTGGCGGCTGCAGTCAGCGGGAGCAAAACCTGGAGGACGTAGCATCAGGTTCGGAAGGCTGGCGAGCCTTCGGATCTTTAGCGTCGAGTGTGCGCTCGAGAAACGTGTTCACAATCTTCGAGATATGGCGCAGCATCCCCTGGAACCTTTTTACACTAAAAAGACTCAGTATCTTCGGAGCCACGAGTTTTCTGCAGAGAGAAATCGCACGATCGGATTCCAAGAGTCAGCTTTGTCAGCTCAGCGTTTAAATAAATCTTGGAATTTGTACAGTCGAGAAAAATCATTAGATACTGATAAATAAGAATATCGAAAAATGTCTGCATCCGCGAGAACTGGGCTCCGCGTATGTCGTTATCTCTGCTGGACAATCTCGAAGCGAGCAAGCCGATAACAAGGGTCTGCATGATGAACCAGCGGGAGTAACACGCGGAGGAGTGCCAGAGACTTAATCCAGGAGGTCGTCCGGAGACAGCGACGTCGCGTCGCAGCTTATGATTAACGATTATGGTCACGGAAGAAGGAATGAAAAATAAAAAATCGTATATGGCATGATATACGAATCGAGGAGAGAGTCGAGACGAAATTCTCCGAATAATTTTAACCCAAGGCTGTTAAATTTCATCTAGAAGATATATCTTTTTTTAATTGTACAAAAAGATTGAACGTAGTTTTGAGAAAGATTCGTAGTGCCATTTGTTTATCAAAATCTTTAGAATATCGCGAGAGAATGGCAGAAATTTTGTGTACGAATAAATCACGTTGGACTGTGCGTACCGAGAGCCCAGTGGGAAGGACACGATCCTGACAGCGGGTGGCAACCGAGAAATATGTCGCGAGAATCCATTTTGAATTTATGCAAAAGTCTCCGTTAGCTGTTCGGGAGACTCCCTGACAAAGAACTGAGAATAAAAGGGAAGAGAAAAGAAAGGAAACGGCGTTTGTTTCGCTGCATCCGTACCAGAAACAACACTTTCCATCTCCCACTTTCAATTCGCCTCTCACTCGTTGCCTTATGCACGACGATTCACCGTAACGATTAACCAGACCTCACGACTCGTTCCTTCCACCCATATCGCCTACCTGACTCTCCCCTGTACCAACAACACGCGTATACGAGTCCGGAGTTTGATTTCGAGATACGAATCTTAATTTATGTTATGGCGAGTGCCACTTGAACTCCCAAAAGATGGAACGAGTATCGAGTCCTTGAAGAGAAAGAGGAACAAGTAAATATGATTTTTTAGTGATCCAACTAAACCAGTGGTTTACATTCCTTTCGAGGCCCTAGAAGTCCTCCTTCGACCAGAACATGGCAGCCTCCTGTTACTCAATAAACAATGAAACAGTCAAGTAACTCGATCCCCAAAAGAATTCTGCACAGAGCACGATTTCCAAGAATTTGAAATGAAATATTTTTAATATTTTCTATAAAAATATCAACGCCGATATGCAACGGAATCGAAAAAAAAAAATCACTGCCAATATTTTCGACTAATATTTGTGATTGGAATCGCCCGAGGAAAGCTCCTGCGATCGTTTGAGCAAATGATTGCTTGTGATTGAAAATTTTCATCCTCCAGAAACTGCCAGCAAAACATATTGTCAAATTAACGAAAATTTTGTTATTTTCTAAAAAAAAAAAAAACGTTAGGAGGAACGTATTTTACAAAATATCAAACTCTTCCAGCAACATTTGTTTTTCGGTGGGTCTGTACTGCGTCACTTACGGGATCAGTGAGTCACAATAAAGAAATATGTGATTTTTATTTTTAATTTGATGAAAGATCGATCGTTGAGCGCTCTGGGAGGCGGTACTGATGGATAAAAAGCGTAAATTTGTGCTGTTGATTTTATTTTTTTCGTGTAGGGCAGTTATGGACATTAAAACTTGAAGCATGATCCACAAAATGAAAAGACGAGGAGTAATCAATCGAAAGCACGAACCCTACGCAGAGCTTGTGTAGGTGGCCGAACGAATAAGCTCTGAAAGGAAGAGAACAAATTTATTATGCCAAGAGGGAGACATTTGCATTCCTTCGTAGAGTGAGGAATACGAGAAGCGAATGTAAAAGGAAAAAATGACGAAATGCTGTGCAAAGCCCGAAACGTCGCGTGGAAAGGACGAGACGAAGAAGGGAATGAGGCGGAGGGTACGAAAGAAGGAAAATAGCGATATTGCTGAAGGGGAATTGGCAAAGAGGCCGTAAAATTCCACCCCATTAAATTGCATTGCCGTTTGGCCGAGTGCGCTACGACTCTTTCGAGTCCTTTCCGCGTGTGTTCGACTCTCGTGAGGTTAAGTGCTTGGACGATGACCCACCTAGTGCTATTTCAATTAATTGCAAATGTTCGACGAACCAAATTCTAAAAAGGACACGATGAGACACGAAAGATCGACAATATTGTCGATAGAAATCCGGGAGGTTCGTAAAAACGGTATGTCGTGAGTTTTGGAAAAAATTCTAAGCCCACAATGATTTTCAAAAAGTTTGAGAACCACTGATGCGATCAGGCGTCATAAGTCACTCAGCGTGTGGCGTTCGTTACGTGGAACATGGGTCCCCTTGCGTAGGACCCACGGGGTCTAGCACCGCAGGCTCCTCACAGACTCATGGTCTCTGTACTAACGAATCAACTATACCTCCGGCATAGTTTCTGGTTGCGAAACGTAAAAAATGACAAACTGTCTAAAATCAAAGACTTCCTGTTCGTCCAGTTTGCCAAGTAGCCTCAAGGTTTTTTTTTCAACTTTGCGTCGATAACCAAGTTTTCTAGACTAACGAAAATCGACGTTGTCACATTTTTCACGAACACGATTCAATTTTCCAAAATGATCCAAAACTTTGTGCGATTTAATGAAAAGCTCAGGCATCCAGTAGTCGAAATGGATCCTACAAAAAAAACCTTTCCGTTCGAGACTTTTGAATAAATTAATAAATAAATAAACAATTTGATTAATTAATTGGTTGAATAAATTCGTTGGTTTTCCTTTTGGTCGATAATAAATTGGCTCAGGGTTCGAAAATTATTCTCTCGATAAATAAAAATCGAATAATTCGAGAAAGCTTTAGATTGTAAAATATGTTGCTGACGATTTAGCACAGAGGTGAAAGTTTTTTTTAATTGTTTTTGAGCAGAAGGTGATCTAGCATAAATCGAAGATTCTCCGGAGGTGAATTCGCGAGCGCACGGATCTCAAATTTCCGTTTCTTTCGAGTTTTCCTTGAAAAGGTGAAAAGAGAGGAGGAAAGGTTGAGGGAGATGAGAGATGCTGTGAAGGGTCCGATGTAAAGGGACGAATATGTGCCGGAGACCAGAATAAATAATAATAAGAATGTCAAAAAGAAAATGAAGAAAAAAAAAATACAAGCTCGTTTCTCGAGTACGAACGACTCAAGACGCGCGTAGTATCGCGTAACAGTTTATTCGCGTCTCGTGTTTCCCCGCCGGGAATATATTTAATCGATCCTTTCCACCTCACGCCTTCCCAAGTGGTCGGGGCCTGGTCATGCACGCAGAAACGACGGGGAGTCCAAACCTACAGCCTCCCCCCTTCCTCCAAGCTTAAAAAAAAATATCTGGCGTTTCAAACTGCGAAGTAGAATTTTATAACCGTCGCCATTAGCCGCATAATGCCACTGCGGCATCAAAATTCACGAGACTCGAACCAAGAGTCTGCAGCCTCCGATTCTCATAGTTTGCAAATTTTCTCTCGAGCTGTGATTTTTTTTTAAATCTCGAAACTTTTTTACCATTCGGCTTTTGACAGCTGCACAATTTTTCAAAAATACTCGTAACTTTTTTTTATCTTCGAAATCAGAGTCCCGACACATTTCCTTTTAATATTCGTTTCTTTTTTGAAATGGAAATCTTTTTATCTCAATTATTCGCTTTTCGAGGATTTCCCGAATTTGACGGGTCTGAAAAGATTGAAAGTAAATGTGAGCCTGTCCCTCGAGACGGACTAACTTTTCACGCCCTTTTTGGGACCTCGAAGTGACAATTGTGCACAGGATTCTTCATCAGGTTACCATCGTAAATCCCTTTTCTGCTGGTTCGGAAGAATCGAAGTTCTTTTGCCTCAAGAAACGAAAAAGGTCCCCTGGGCGTTTTTTTCTTTTTTTTTTTTCGTTCTTCTCAGTTCGCCTTCGGTATCGCGTGGGTGAAGATCGTTATGGCGACGCACAGACAAGATGTGAAACTGCGATGGGACATTTTCGCAATGGTACCTCTCGACGTATATACGAGACATCTGGCGAATCGATCGGGCTTCGTGTGACCGATACGAAAAAAGAAAACCTCAAAGGCAGGTCAGCAAGGGGGACGAGAGTGCGGGGGAGGGGGGGGGGGGGGATGTACGAATGCGTGGGTCGAACGAAGTAACTGAACAGGCTGATGCTCGCGAGTAAGACGATGAAATTCTCGATATTTTCACCGAGAGAACGAAAGATATAGAGTTTCGTGTGCGAAACAAAATAAATTTTATCAATTTCTCTCTCTCTCTCTCTCTCTCTCGTTTTCTTTTTGACTCGTTTTCCGTTTCATACATTTATTCTCTCTCGATCTCGTTATTTTTCAGTTTATTTTTTCATCGTCCCTTTCTTTTCTCTCGCCATCTTTATCGCTCGTTATTTTTTCAGTCTCTTACTTTCTAATCCCATTTCTCTGCGCCTCGTTCTCGTATTTGTCTTTTCGATCACTCTCCCTCTGTGGGAACGAGATATCTGGCAAAATAAGTGAAAAAGAAGCGAGATATTACTGTCGTGTTGTACGGATCCTGCGACGGAAGTGCGGAGAGGAAGGGGTAAGCTGGCAAAGAGGAAAAGGCGGGAGAGAAACGAGAATCAAGACAGAGAGACGAGAGCTCAGAGGGAAGCAGAACCCGAGCGAGAGGACAGACACACAGAGCCGATGAAAAAGAGGCGAAGACCAGAAGAAAGAGAGAAAAGGACATAAAAGTCTCTGACAATATATCACAGTGCGAAGTCTCGAGTACACAGACACGCTCTTATACAAACACCAAACCAATGGACGATCGAAAAATGTCTTGACGCCTTGTTCGTGGTTTCTTTTCGAGCTCAGACTCCCTCCTTCCCGAAACGATCCTGTCCAAACAACCCGAAAGATATTAGCGAAATACTGAGCCATCTGAAATTCGGTGATATCAAACACGCGTTAAATAAATAATAAAAATGCTGCTTGACGACCAGCAACCGATGAATTATTCATTCGATATTACTATTCATCCTCAATCCTTTTTTTCTTCTTATGTTAAATCGTGTGAATATACAATATCAATTATGTTACGAAAATAATAATAACTCACGACAAAAATAAACATTCAGTTGATTCAACGAGGACGTGTTCGAATTGAATGATTTTTTTTTTCTTCTCTCACGACTGCCTAATGGGACTCCGTTCATCTTAAACAAATTGTTTCCTCCGATTTGTATATTTTCATGTTTCCCTTCAACAGAAATCTTGCTCATTAGCTTTTTACTAGAAAAAACACAAGATTGAAAAAACGTATTTATTTTTTTCCAACATTCCTATGCCATGGCTCATGGGGGTGGATATACGAAATTGCATTATTATTTTTTATAATTACTCGAAAAATCTTGCTCATTAGCTTTTTACTAGAAAAAAAAAAAACGAGTTTGAAAAAACGTTTTTTTTTTTCCAACATTCCTATGCCATGGGCCGTCGTGGGGGAAAGTACGGAATTGCATTATTATTTTTATAATTACTTGAAAAAGTTGCCCGTTTTCAAAAACACGATTTCGGGAAAAATAACGCGAGATATTGTGTCGAGAAAAGTAATGAAAAACCACGAGACATCGATTGCTGGGGAATTTGGAAAAATTGATTGTAAAGGGAAGAAACGAGAGGATCGAAATGTTTCTGAACAATTGAATTTTCAATGAACCAAATGAACTGACTTATTATACGATAATAATAATTGAAATAATCATAAAATTACAATTTCAAAACAACGCGTTCGAGAGACCCGGACGAAAGCGTGATCGTGACTCGGAATCGTATTTTTTCAATTGACGTTGAATAGCGAGTGCATAAGAAATATTTACCCAATCCCGAATGATCGAGACAGAGAAGATCCGAGGCCTCGAAACAAACTTTATATAAATAATATATATTTGAGCACGCATCTCGTTCTCCGAACATTTGAATATGAAAATGTGAGTCGTGGCGCGATGAAGAATTAAAATAACAGTGCTCATGGTTCTCCACTCGCGCGTAAGGCGATGAATTATTCAAAAAGAAAACCCGCCTCGTGTGGACATACTTGGGCGAGGTCTTGTGAGCAGCCTGTCTTGCTCCAGCGACTACAACCTTAAGGGTTCCTGTTCAGCGAGTATTGCACTGATGCGTGAGTTGCCGAGGCGTTTTCGTTGGATTTCAAGAAGCAGAAATGCGCTTTTTCGTTATTTCGAAAGCGCCCCTTGTCATACGCGACGCTCCGAACGATCGATCGTGAGAAAAAATGTCGACCGATCACCATCGAATTTTTTCTCAGTTTCTTCGATACGAAATCCCTGATTTTTATTTTTGGAGAATTTCGAGGATAGCCGCGAATGTTTAAGGGGATTCTAGAATTTTTCCTGCAGAGTTCTGCTTCGTAAAGAACGCCGGAATTTTTGAACCCGGGAACAATTAGCGCGTCTTCATTTTTCATGTTGCAAGGTCTCGTGTTACGTTTTAGGAAGAAAATAAAAAAAGCGAAAAAGGGGGGAACGGAGTAACATAAATGGATGTGAGTGACGCGTCGGTTTGGTTCGATCAAGTTGACAGGACGCAGCTGAGATGTCGTGTCGTCGTTTGACACCCAAGACGATGGGCTTTGCCGTTTAATCCTGGAACGTCGCGACGCCGAGAACCTCGACCATCTGTGTCACCAATTAAGGTCCCTTGTACGTTCGAATAGATCAACACAATTATGTTCACCTATGGAACGTTGCGAGAGGAGGATTAATCGAGGGTTCGAGAGACACTTTCGATCCGTGGAACTCTTTATCTCGCTTAAGAAATATTTTTTTCCGTTCGATTCGTTTCGAAGAGCTGTGGCACCGTGGCACTCGATGTTTCAAGGCTTTAATTCCATTTCTTCGAGTTCTCGACTCTCCTCAACCAGTTTTTTGACAGCTGATAATCTCCGGGAATAAAAAAACATGGAGTCGAACTTTTATCGAATTTTTAAGGGCTTGTGAAATAATATTCTGAAAACCTCGAGAGGAAGCTCGTGAAGTGAAAGATTTAACTACCGTCACGAACGATTTGACATAATATTTATAGACGTCGACGTTTGCTAACGTGATTTTCAGGCTAATGTCGACAACAACGATATTTTTCTTTTGTTTTTGTTTCAAAATATTTATTTTCGCGTAAATAGTGCGTAATTGCATTGACCAAGTTAGGAAAATGTCCCGGTAGAATATTATAAAAAGGACATGAGCGAGCTGAGCAACTTCGGAGTTGACCATAACCCGTAAAATAAATAAATAAATAAATAAATAAATAAACGAGCCTCTCGGCACCGAGTTCGGAAACCCCGAGACTTTCCTTACGAATATCTATTCGCTCATTATATGCGTTTGCATTTGAATCCGCGGTCCCAGCAATTCCATCCTCGCACGCGAGAACATCGATAAATTTTCATACTCGTTACGAGACGCTAACGGAGTGGAATATATTTTTATAGATATTTCTACAGGGAGCTTCAAAAATGACGTGAATTTTTTTCGGAAAATAAAAATCGCGAACGATCGTCCGTGTCGGTGGTGATTTTTTTCCGAGGAAAGCAAAAATTGCCTTTTTTTTCTCGTACAAAATCCTCGGTAACGGCAGAGTCCCAGGGGTTGCCGGAGTCTTTTCGATCCGTGGACTGCACCAGAACTTTTTTCGTACAAAGAGAAAGTTTGGAGCAAAGAAACTTTGCTCTTCGTTGAAGAATGTTCGAGGACCCACGATCTCAGCAGGCCAGACCCGTATGCCGGAAATATATTTCCCATTTTTTAAGTCAGCCTGTAAACAGCGTGTGACGCGAACTCGTGGTCCCTGAGATGGAACGAGACTCACTGCGAGTTGGCGCGCATATAATATTGTGTCGAATTTACGAGGTAACAAAAAGGCAGTCTACAACTTTATTATTCTGGGGTTGTTTCAACTTGCCCTAGAGATTGTTTTTCTTCGAAGTTGATACTCGAAACAAGTTCTCGACGTGTACTGTTCACGTATTGCGATTTCATGATCTCATTTTGTAACGGAGCGAGTAAAAACGACGTCGAGAACAAGAAAAAATGCAAATCAACATTGTTCAAAGTATTTTCATGACAAATTGGATTTTTATATTTTCATCGACAACTACGAGAGACAAAAAAGGCTCAGGGAAGATCGTGACTTCGGAGTTTTCTCGAGACGTAAACCGTCGAGTTTTTTCTCCGGAATAAAGAGGACGGTTGGAATATTTGTATTTACTATGTTCTGTATATTGCTGAAGGAAAGGGCCCGAGTGAGTCAGAGGGTCTTGGCAGATACACATCTAACGAGAGATTAAGGGGCAAAAGGGGGTTTGGAAGATATTTATCGAAAAATGTCCTGGACGAGATAAAGGGACGACGTTTTGGATGGGGAAATATACACACGAAAATATACAGCAGGCGCCATTTGTTTTTCCTAACTCTCTCCAGACGTCGTCTGGCTCAAACGTAAAACTATAACCGTTATGGAGGAGCAATTTGGAGAATCGTCTCGACGAGCCTCGTGCAAAATGGCCGGGAGCCAAATTCAACTTATGCGAATTTTGTTCCCATAAAAATTGACTTGTGGACGAAAAACGCAAAAAAAACCTTTCCTTCAGTCTGGCCTGATAATCTTTGGGGCCCACTGAACGTTGAAGTTTATGGGAAACCCATGGAAACCACGAAGGCATAAGCATCGAACGGCTTTTGCTGTTCTGATGGCCAAGAAAAGCGACGATTACTCTGATCCCTTGAGGAAACTTTTAATATCCTCTGAGGGAACTTGAAAAAAATGGCAATACGGCCGAGCCAGGCGGCGGAGCGAATACGATTTGGAAAATATACAAAAAAAAAAGCATGGAAATCCGAGCTAAATTTCCGAATAGTCACATATGGAGGAAGCATGACCGATGTTTGCAAACTCGAGTAAAACGTCCTGGCAATGGAAGATCAAAAGCGAGAATTTCACGGTCCAATATGGCGGACAATGAGGGGGAAGTGACTTTTTTTCTGGGGCCTTGAGCCACGTGGTTCGAGTTAGGAGAAAAAAAAATAGGCTACAGAAAGGTTCAGAGCTGCAGGAGGGAGCAGAAGGGAACGAAAAGTCTTGTGGAAATGTTTAGGGGCTGTAAAAGCATCCGCGAAGAGTTCAAACGATCCCGAAACATCGAAATCGTTCGCAAAGCAACAATGGACCTTTTTTTGCCTTTGTAACTCTCGGGGATAACCTGCCGCCACTTTCCAGTCACCATAACAGTTGCTGCTCACTCTAAACCTCCCTGACCCCGTCCCTCATGGCCCTTTTGAATTTTCCGAAGGCCCAAAATGGCACGACATGAAAAAAAACATCGCTTTCACGTTTATTAAGAAATTTGGGCTCGGGGAACCTCGAGGATTGCTCTTTGACGACGAATTACTTGGTCCGTTAAGCAGCACCATCTGTTTTGACATTGCAACCGCCAAAAATAGATTTGCGGTGAGAATAGCCAAGAAATTAAATAAATAAACGAAGCTTCGTGAAATCTGTTCATTTAGTATTTTCCTCCTTTAACTTTCCTCCGCGTCAATGGCCATCTGGTGGTTCATGAAAAACTTGTTTCCACGAAATGAATTAAAAGACAAAAAAAAATTCTGCCTGCTCAAAAAAAAATGGTTTGTAAAAAATTTCGTAATCGAAAAAGAAAATTTTTTGAAATTCGACCAGATCTCGAGCCAAACACCTGCTCGGCAAGGTTCGCTTTACCCCGGAAATGTTTTTGGTCCACCTCCGGGAGGATTGGCACGAAAGAAAAAAAAAATTCTTCGCACGTCAGTAAACACACATGGTCGTGAAGCTTTATTTTCATTCCCGCGATGCCCGGGGAATGATGCACAACATTGTAGAAGAGCCAAGAGGACGATGGACGAGATTCCGCGAGTTTCGGGAGCCGCGATTTTTATACCGAAGCAAGCCAATCGTTCCTGACTCAACCTTCTCTTCCCTCATCCCTTTTTTTATCTCACCAAGCTCGCTCTCGATGCTCAGCTATGCGTGATGCTGCCGAGGCAAACGAACACGCGACTACCGTATAAACGCATAGTCCGCTCCTGTAATCTGCCAATTTTTCAAATTTCGTTTTTTTTTTCTCAAACTAGCTCGACTGGCACGAAGATTGCGCCGATAAATACTTGCCAAACGATGTTTATTTTTGATGAATATTAATGAAGAGATTGCCAAACCGGAAAGAAAAATCGAAAAGTTGATTTCGACCTTGAAAAATGGGCAAATTCGCCTGAGCAGCTGAAACTTTGATGCTCGTCATGAAAAAAAAAAAAAGTAAAATCGTTCCCTCATCAGTGACGTGGAACTCCAATGAGCAAACGATGAAGGACTGCGTTCGGGGCATGAAAACAAAAAACGAAATTTATTCAGCACAGGAGAAAAAGTAGAATCACAGGTGCCGCGGTAAAGTTACGATCAATAATTACTCGAGCTGGCAAAAGCTTAACGGCTCACTTGAACCCCCTCCTGCTCTGGTGGCGAGGTCCTCCTCGAGGTCCTCGGAAGCAGGGGCCTGTGCATAGCGGGGCGCGTCAAAGTTAATTTAGCATCGAATAAAGCGAAAGCTTCTCACCGTCTCAATGCGCCTCGCTTACACGCGTTCGCCTCGACGCCTGCTTGTCTTCCCCTCAGGCCCTTATCCTTTCAGGGAGTAAAGGCGAAGGGAGTGAGGAAGAAAATAGTAAATCCGGTTACTGTTGCCTATAGAGAGATGTTGGGGTGTACCTCATCTCATTTCGGTTCCTTGTACTGTGCGCTTTAAAGACGAATTGCTTTTGGATGCAATTTCTAAAGCAGGTCCCACTGGGGGCTCCGTTCCTGGAGCCAAAGGGACAGGAAGCGAGAGCATTAAGGGCGCGACTCATGTGCCACATTGCTGAGAGAGCAGAGGGCTTTTCTCTTTTGTCAACTGTCCTAGAAGCCTTGGCGTTCTTGCCATTAAGGGAGCCTGTCGTTGTCAGTGCTGTGAGCCGACAATGCCTGCAAAGACGTGTTGCCAGAACTGGCTCGTTTTTTTCCCCGAGGACGAAGAGAGAGAGAGAGAAAACCTTGTGACGACGAGAGCAACAGCAACGCGTTCATTTCTCGCTCTGACCACGTGTGTGATGGCTTCTCAAGATGCTGCGACTCTGGAATGTCTTTTTCTTTTCCGAATCTTCCCTTTTAGATGCGGAGCCAGACTCAGCAACAAAACGAACGAATTTTCTCGTCTCCGCGACGCCCGGTTAGTTGCTGAGCCGAAGATTTTGCGTCAGCGGCATTCTGGAAGAGACCGCGATCACCCGCCGTCATATCGGGTTGTGTGAAATTGAAAATGGAACTCGCGGAGACCGTGTGGAGGTCGAGGGAGTTTCGTGAAAATCCTGCGAAGCCCCGAACTACGTCGGTACTTGGAAACGCGTTTTCCTATAGCAATTACACGAGCCCGGAAAGCCCCGAGGTTCCACAAGAGTTTCTGGATTTGTGTCCAACATCTTAATTATAACAAAGCTCTCGGGGAAAAGTTGAAGCAACTCGAAGGCTTCAATATGCCAACGAAATAAGGGACGAAGCAGCTGCATCGAACGACTGCATCGAGCTCTACGAAAACTCGAGGGACGAGAAACAAATTCCAATTGAGTTTTCAGCTCGAATCGCTCTCTGCTCCTTCCCCCCGAAGTGCTACAATAGCAGTCTTGCAGATCGTCTGCACAACCAGAGCTTAAAAAAATCTTTACGTTGGTCGGTTCGCGAACTTCTCGCTTTGAGCTTCCAGTGCTTTTATGAACTTTAACTCGTTCCTCGGCTGCACAAAGTCACGAGATGCCTTTGCGCTTCGCGGCGCTTGCCGACCATATCGCGTCTCCAAACTTTCCAATCGATAAGCAAATTATTATTCGTTTCGTACGAACCTCCAGCTGCAGCGAGAGCTCTCTGCCGTCTTAGCTTCTCTTCATTATGCACCGGCGAAATGTTGAAACTACCGCGTGGGTTAACTCATTGAGCAAACTTGGCTCCCACTTCGAAAAGTCTCCTCTGGTTAGCGCCACACTGAACTTTGGCATCTGCGATATTCAAATTCCGACACAGAGAACATCGAGACAAAAATAAAACTCCAACTTTTATGAACTCCCGGAACAGTAACTCGTCGACAAGAAACTCCATGACAAAATGAGTTCCGCGCTGGCACAGAAATCACGGAACCAAACAGGATGACCCTCGTGCGACGTAGTTCCTGCGAATACTTCGCTGCCATTGAGCGGCTGTGGGAAAGACACCGAATTACGGAGCATCGCGTTGCTGAGGCATTTTGACACGAAATTAATCATCGAAGTCCTCGAAAGTGGAACGAGGACAACGATCGCGAAAACTTCCGAGTCTCGGCTCTTTGCCGAACGATTCATTTCGAGAATCGTTCAGAAATGATCTCGACACTCTGTAGCGCTTAAGGATGTTGAGTCCCAAATCACAAATGATAAGAAAATTCTGAAAATTTTGTACGTGTTTTTGTATGAAGATCGTTTAAAAATTTCGCGACGATTAAGAAGCTCGTTATTGATCAATTATCATTAATAAATTAAACGTAGTCAAGTGTGTAGTTCTATGGAAACTGGTATGACTTTGCGATAAGTTTTTTTTTTGGCCTCTCATTTTTTAAATATCTACAATATACTGAAAGCAACGGAAACAAACCGCAGTTTATTGATAAATATTTTTTGTGTTTGTTTAAAAAATTCTTCTTAACAAAATGTTCATTTTTTAATAACGAGCTTCCTAATCGTCGTGAAATTTTTACACGACCTTTTAAATCCCTCATACGAAAACATACTAAATTTTCAGAATTTTTTTATCATTTTTATATCAACCCTTGACGTGGTTAAAATAATGATGAAAGAATTATCAAAATTTGGTATGTTTTTACATGAAATATCCACGAGGTCGTGTACAAATTTCACGCTATTTATTGAACAATTAACATTAACAAATTTCATGGGTACTCAACATCCTTAACGCGGCTTGATAAAAATGTGTGCCATACGATCTTACGAGGACAAACGCCGGAGACGTCCGGAGAAATCGTAAATGACGATTTTCTGACATTAAAACTCACGCTGCTTTGACAGCTTCGATCAGAAATGTCGTGGCTCGCTGTCCTTGTGAATAAACTGTGAGAAATGAAAAGTGATCGACTGACAGTGGTTCGGAAGATGGTAAAGGGAGCGAGTGTCAGGTTCGAGATAAAATCCATTGACAGTCGAATTCAGTAGAAAAAATGAAAGAGTTTGGAGACGCGAAATGCCGGAAAACTCCGAGAGACTGCGAGCGCGACAGAAAATAAACGGATCCATCGATCATAGCAATTATTATTGATTGCTGGTGAGCGAGCCAAGAGGGACCCGGAGATTGTAGACAAGAGTAAAAAAAAACAAGCTGGCCGCGTGTACGAGGATAAGAACGTCGCCTCTTCGTCGGACTCGATCTTCTTGAGTTTTTTTTTCTGCTCCATCAACAAGTTCGAGCGAACAAACTTGAGATCAAAATCGGAATCTTGCCTCGGTCGTTCGTCATCCCAGCTACCGAACGACCATCTTTCTTCCTCTCTTCTCGCATCCCTTCCCTCTCCTCTCGAACTCTACGCGTCTGATTCCAAATACACTTTCCGACTCTTCCTACCAATTCAGAGCTTAATTTATTGTTAATTGATTTTTTATTCAATCTCATGCTTTTTTCTCATAACTAATTTATACCTCGTCGACTTTAATTGATTACTCGAAATTCGCTAATATAGCGTCATAGTAAATCAAGTAGAAAATCGCTTCCTTCTCTCTCTCTCTCTCTCTCTCTCTCTCTCTCTCTCTCGCGGAGACAAAGTTCGAGAAAGGCAAACGTTCGGAAAAGAAACGATGCCCTCGGGGACATTGAAAGTGGCGCTATTGGGAGACGCGAGGAAAGGTCGGTGTACGAGAAACTTGCGGACAACGATGACGAATGTGCATACGTCGTTGGCTTACCCGCGGACGGCGACATGCAGCAGGGTGCAATTACGAGGAATCCCATTTCGTACTGACGACGACTCGCTCCCAGTCACCGAACATGTGACTGGCATGTTTTGAAAGGTTTCTTTTTGTCACGGATTTTCACTCAAGACCATCGTGCTTATTCGCTGCTTCGATCCCCTTCAGCAGTCTTTTTGCTTTACGTTCATTGCTTCTCCATATTTCGCAACGATGCCTTTCAATTTTCTATTTTCACAGAACAATTTCCATCAGTGGCTTTTCCAACGAATTCCGTTATTTTCAAATGATTTTTACCGGTCGGCGTGCATTTTGTTTCTCAACAAATTGCCAACAAATTTGCGAACTCAATTTTTTGAACGATTATTCCATCCGAAAAAAAAAAATTCGTTTACCAATAGCTGCGATTTTAAAATTAGTCGGGGCGGAATTAAGATTCCGACGAAATATCGATCGTTCAGCTTTCCCAAAGGCACCGCCGATGGAAAAAATAAAATCTAACGATTCTCGATATTTTTTTCGGTTTTCATAAACTTTAAAAAGTGGCGAAATTTGGTTGAGTATTAATTTCTGAAGGAAGAAGAATCGTGTGTTCCGTACACGTTGTATGGACAAGAGCGATGTCTATCGGGAATGAGATTAATGAGTCGTACAGTAAAACGAGGGTCTGGAGAACGTGGTGTCGACTATCGGACTGGTGGAATATTTTTTTTCGATGGATCGTGGTACCGAAAAGTGTCTCTTGAAGCGAGGCGGAGGGATGCGGCGAGGTTGCGTCCTATTTCGATGGCGCTGAGCTCAAGCTGTTAGGGGACAATCTCGATGGGCCGATCGTCGTCGCGACCTGGGGCCGAACACGAAGTTGCGAGAGGGTTTCGAGGATATATCTATAGGCTTACGAAGGATGGGGACCGAGGAGAGTTCTGGGACTTTGGCTGAAGCGATCTCGGTCTTTCGATCTCGTCGGGGGAGAGGCGGAGGGAGAATCGAAGGGAACCGGTCACGCTCGCACGTTGGGAGTTCCCTGTTGCGGATTATACGGACCGAGTCACGACTCCGAGGAGCCTCGATCTCCAAGGACGGAAAAATCATTTTGACGGAATTTAAATGTTTCCAAAATGCAGATTTTGGTTCTGGGAGCCTGAGGAAATGTGGAGGGACGAGAAAAAATATTTCCAAGAGTAAAATCTTTATTTTTCACGGAGCAACGATCGTCACGTTCGAAAAAATCTCGCAGGGCATTTTGCCGTTGTCTTGGCGAGGAGATTCCTGCTGCGGAGGGTCGAAAGGGCTCCTCTGGTCGATTCTCATCGAGATTGCACTCGGGGCAGGGACTCGCGTCTGGTAACCTCCTCGCTGTTGATCCAAGCCCTTAACCCTTTTTCCATCTTCTCCTCGGAGTTTTTCGTGTGCGGCAGTGTGCATAAGAGAATGTACAAAACAAACACAAAGGGACGTGAAACGAGGACGAGAGTAACGAGGAATCGAAGCGAAGGGCTTTGCCCTTCCCACTGCTGTTTTTCAACTTATCTTTTCTCATTCTTCCCCTTCGCTTCTTCCTCTTCTTCTTTGATGAGCGAAGCAGTATATGCCACGAAAGGCCAACAAACAACCAATAGAGCGAAATTAAAGCCAGAGGATTAAAAAAACAAGAAAACAAGGGAAAAGCATTATAAGGATGGAGAGTCACGAAGCAGTCTCGATAATTAGCGGTCAGAGCGAGTAATGGAGGACGCAAATGGCCACCGTGACTCCACTACGTATGGCTCTCGTTGGCTTGCTCGTTATTTCCGTCTCTGATGAAAACTTATCCCGAAAATTGACATTTTGCGATTAACCCAAACAAACCCAAACAAAGGGTCGAAAGAAATTTTTTCGAAGCTAATACGAAATCGTCAAAATCGACGTTTTTTGTGAACATTTTTTAAGGCTAATACGAAATCGTCAGAATCGACGTTTTTTGTGACAAATTTTCGAGGCTAATACGAAATCGTCAGAATCGACGTTTTTTGTGACAAATTTTCGAGGCTAATACGAAATCGTCAGACTTGACGTTTTAGGCGAAAATTTTTCGAGGCTAATACGAAATCGTCAGAATCGACGTTTTTTTTGAAAATTTTCAAGGCTAATAAGAAATCATCAGAATCGACGTTGTTGGTGAAAAAATTTCGAGGCTAATACGAAATCGTCAGAAATTTTCGATTTTTTTTTTTTTTTTTTTTTTTTTTATCGAAGAAAAACTTGAACGTGGGTTTGTTCCCGAAATAAGAGAAAAAAAAGGTCGCCAGTGGCGCTGATTGTGAGTAATGTAAGGGACACGTGCTCGGGTTCGTACACCCACGCATTGCTGATTCGTCGGCGGAGTGGGGGGGCGAACTGACTCGCCACGTGTGTGTACCGAGGATTCGGGATATCTACGTACGAGTTCAGAACAAATACTTGTTACGAAGAAGAGAAACAAAAAGAAAGGAGAGAGATGCGCGGCTTTCGGAACGCTCCGAGGGCATCGGTTCCGAGCGAACAACAACAACAAGATCGACGACGAAGGGGAGGAGAAAGAACGATGGACGATCGAAACACGCGGGACACTACGTTCGTACGGATACAGCGAAAGTGAGACGGAGAAAAGGAGGGCGAGAAAGAACGATAGAAAGAGCGATCGTCCCCTCCGACTGAGAGATGTTCGCTTCGGCTAACGTTGACGCTGTGCACTGTACACAAGATTGGGGGAAACGAAGAGAGAACGCAGCAGCGATAGTCGAGAAAAAGAAAAACAATGGTGGGGGTGCGCGCGCAGGATGTTTCCACCGAGCGGGAGCGAGTGAGAGCGACTCCGCTCGAAAGACAGAAAGAAAGTACGAACTAGAGTAGGAATTGGTAGAAAAATAAGTGTTGGAGAAAAGGAGAATGAAAAATTGCGCCTAGGAGAGCAAATAAAAATAATAGAAGCAAGCAGTAGCCAGTAGTAATGAAAAAAAGAAAATGATGCGGGAGTAGCTGCGAATAGAAGCGAGTAGCTGTGCGTAGGAGCAGTAGGTGCTGGCGCAAGGGCAAATAGAAACGAGAGAAAGAAAATCTCGCGTCGAAACACTCACACGCACTCCTGTACGAGGAGTACGACGCGAAGTAAACAGGAGAAAGATACATGTGCACACAGACACAAGGAAACAGTCGCAACTCTCTATTCACTTGTATATTTCGGCCTACAGAGTGCGCCTCACTACCAACGCGAACGAGACGCCGTGACAAGCAGCAGCGCGCGCAGCCTGGCAGACTCGCGTCTCGCTCGCCAGCCGCTCCGAGCCGCCGCCGCAACCGCTGGCCGCTGCTGCTGCTGTGCCGCTGGATACATCTTCGAAAGCTCTCCTTCTCCGAGCAAACTCGAGCGTCACGCAACGCGAGCCGTTTAGTGCGCGTTCGGCGATCGTCGGGCAAGGATCGTTGAATGTTGCTCGTTTACGTTCACACGTGTGTCTCGCGCGACTCACGAGCATTATCGTTCTTGTAAAAACGTATTTATAAACTCCAAGCTTTCCCAAACGTCGTTCACATTTCGTTCGCACTGACACTACGCCGTAACTATTCGAACTCGAAAAACCCTCAATGTTCTCACCGTTTAACGCGTTAGAAACGATTTTATCGCGTGAACGCGATATTTCGTAAAAAATACGATTCAACCACAGTGTGATTCTTTTGAAATGCAACGAGACACGCTCTTTTGTATTCTCGCAACGAGGTTTCACAATTCGCCACTGCGGTAGTAGTTAATTTTTCTCGGAAAATCTAGTGCGGTTTTCATTTAAAAATAAGGGGAATCAATAGTGCGATTCGTTTGCGACGAGAGGCTACAGGGAGAGTGTGACGCGAAAATACAAAGTGTCGAGTTTCGTAGAATCGTGAGACTAACGCGAACTGCTTTCGAGGTGACCACGAGGTTCTTTATTATCTCGAGAGTCGTCAAGTGTGTGAGATAATCGTATATCCGTGATTCCGAACGTATATCGGAGTGATAATGGATTAATTTCGTGTCTGTGCATCTGGAATAAAAGGAGGGAGAAAACGCGAAATACTATTTTTCGAAGTACTTCGAATGAGGTGAGAAATAGTTGTTAATTTATGTTGAAGCGATTGCAGGGGTTGTTGTCACGAAGCTGTGCGAGAAAAACGTCCGCTTCGAACGTTTATTCGCATCTTTGTCTGTCATTTTAACCCGCGAATGGAAATATCTCGATTTCTCAACACAAGCGCGACCTAATCGAGTATCGGACCTCGAGAAAGTTGCAACCTTATACGGAGAAACTCAATCTTATTTTTTTCTGGTCTACGGCGTAGATCGAGATATCGAGAGCATCGGTCTCGAAAAATGTATTTGGCAATGCTGACCTCGATCTCTCGAGGATTGTCGCGTCTCCAATGGGACTTATGGTAATAATTCAACGACTCAAAAAAATATGACTGGATTAAACATCGGCGACCGGTTTTTTTGAGCGATCGTTTTAACCGAAGAGGAAAATCAAGGAAACCAAACATTTCACACTCTAAAAATGATTGCGGCTCCAAAGAATTTGATTAATAAGTTAGAACGTCGAGAGTTATCTCTGAAAAAAGCAGCAGCGTTCGTCCGTCTCGCTCGCTCACTGTTTTTTCTTTCCTTTTTTTTAAATATCAAAGGGAACCGCTTCTTCTTACGCGTTTTTCTTATCGCGCTAGAGAAACTCACACGAGAGCACACTCCCTTTCGGAAGTCTTTTTCCCTTCGGAGAGCCAAGTAAACGCGTACACTGTCTTGCACGCCGGCGTGTGTGGGTGCGCGTGTGTGTGTGTACACAAGTCGTGCGCGGTCCTTTTTCGAAATATATGGCATTCATGCATATATCTCTCTACCGGCAGATCCAAAAGTAACCTCTCGACTTAGAATTATCGATTTATTCACACGGCGGACCGATTACACGAGTTGGACACTCGCAACTAAAAATTCAATTCGTCACAACGTTTCCAATTTATTTCGCACCGATCTATCGAGCTTTTACGTCCTCGAGGACTTGGGCCATAATTTCAATTACAAAAAACAATAAAAATACTTTACTGACTCGGAAATTTACAACTTTCTCTACATTGACAAGAAATGTTCATTTCATTTTTCATTGCACGTTCCTTTTCGACGATTTATCGATTCCCTCTAATTTTTATCGTAGACTCTGATTTGCAAACAGCTCTAGATAAAAAGGAAAAAAAACTGTTTCGTCCGGACAATGGAAATTTCGAGATCGCACAATTTTTCGAGAAAATTCCCTGATAAAAAACAAAATTGTGATTGTTTTCGTTGTGTTGTGAATAAAGCTGTATCTATACGAAAATCCGTGGACATATATCGTGCTGACGATGGAAAGGAGCCGGCCGGCTTTCGTGAGGCTCGTTGGTTAGGTCTGGGCTCCTCGAAAGTAGAGAGCCTCGCCGCTCCGGAGGGACTCTCCGCGAGTAGATATATAAGCCCGGGGTTGTCAAGGGAGAGGAGGCGGAGGGGAGGGACACACAGAAGAGATAGAGAGAAAGCAAGAATGTAAAGGAGTTGGAAAGAAAAGGTACATTTTTTGAACGCTTGCGCGAGAAAGGGAGATAGCAAAGGGAACGTATAACGCATGCACCAACGCGCTGCTCACCCTCCTTCTTTATACCCCAACATTCGTAAGCCGAATACCAAACGAGAACAGCACAACTGTGGCCTCCTCGCCTCTCTCTCTCTCTCTCTGTGTCTCTTTCTCTCTCTTTATGTTCGGATGCCTGCTGTGCCTGTGTTTTCTTAACGTTTTATTTTTTTCTTCGTTTTCAACTTTCTCTCCCTCTCTTTCTTTATGTTTTCCACGGTTTCTTACTGTTCTTTGCTTCTCATTCACACTTCTCGTCTCCGTTGCCTAAAATTCAATCCGTCTTGCCTGCATCCGATTTATAAAAATATATATGTATCGGTTCCACTATACATATCGTGAATTTCTCGCAGTAAACTCGAGCGATCGAAATTCTGAGAAATGGCTCGCTCGATGCTTTATTTCGAGGGAAAACGCCGGCGTACGGAGAAAATGAGACTTCTCGCAAACGGAACGGGCTTCCGACTCAAAATACCTTTTCGTATCGATGGACGAAACTTACACGCGAATAATAAATCGCAATTTCCTATTGGCACGAATTTTCTCGGAAGCTCGATGTATAAATATTCAAAATACATCGAATTCTTTTTCTTTTTCAGAGAAAAAAATAGCAAAACGATCGATTTGCAATTTCGAACGAAATAATTAACTGAAATCCACTTTTCAAAATTAATTTTTATGAATGAATTTTTCGGAGCCTAAAAAATCACAAAAAAAAAACAACTTTTCCGTAATTTTCAATGAAAAACAAAAGTATCGTCACGCATTTGGAAAAAATATGAAAAAATGTCGATAACTCGTTGTCGCCGAGGATCGTGATGGAGCGTCGAGTCAGTGGCGAACCTCGGAGCAATTGACCAGCTCGGTGGACTTTACGAATGTAAATAACTCCAGTTACGATAAGAATATAATATCGCGTCGAGTCTTGCGAATCTGTGCGAGTGGGTATCATTTTTCAACGGTTAACAAAGAGCTCGGTTATCAGATTTATGGGTCAAAACGGGAGTCGGATAAAAAAAGGCTCGCGGGCTGCTCCACCGGAAGTCTCGACGTTCCAAACCGGAAGTCATTCGAGTCCGATGGTTCGCGAATACAAAAATGGAAAATAGAAACGGACTGAAAAATCTCGGACATTTACATTGAAAAATCTTGGAATTGCAAAGAAAAAAGTTGGCTCTGTGACGAAATGAGAAAATTGCGATTATCGGACAATAGTCGCGCGCGAACTCGTCGTACCAGAAACACCTTTTTTCCTCGTTAAATGAATAATTTTTTTTAACGAGTTCGCCATTATTCCAGAGTTGGACAATAAAGTCAAACGTCTATGGTGGAAAGTTAAGGGATAGCGGCGAGTGAGGTGAGAGATCGGAAAGGCAGGGAGAAGGTAAACGCGCGTCGGGAATCGTTACAACGGCAGCAGGGTGGTCGGTAACGCGAGCGACTGGGACCTTTTTCCTCTGCGGAGCTTTAGTGAATTCATTTTGCGATTGTAGCCGCGAAAGCATCGGGTGCGCGTTTGTGCGCTTGTAACCCAGCCGGAAAAATGCATGAACGGAGGCTCCGCTCCTCCGCATCTCCGCAATCAGAAGCATGCAAAGAAAAGCTTTTTGCAAATTTACACAGAGACGCGGTGAGAACACAGCTCTTGGCAACGATGCAACTAACAAAAATCTCCTTTCCATTCCCTTGGACACGGTGTGTGCCTGTGTTTGTTCTCCGATGCGCTTTTGTGTTGGAGAAACTTTTGTAATGGCTCCTCGCGTGCGCGACGTCGCCATTCCTGGCGCGGATTAAACATCGCGCGTTGATGGAAATCCCCCACCCTCTTTTTCACACTCCCCCCCGGTCACGATTTTTGCGTTACATTCAATACACTGAGAAAATAAACTTGTTGAATCAACAAATTACAATTTGTTCGCTACAGTTTTTGTTGAAAAGCGTTTTGACGAAATCCACAACAATTTTTTCATTTTTTTTAAGGAACTACCCTCCCAGTGCCTTGACCTTCTGCACTTGTGAATTATCTGTCAGGTTACACTGAAAACAAAATTTTGTCGGAAAAGATCGATATTTTGTTCGATACGTTCGACTAAACGTTTTTTTTTTTAATAATCCCAAAAATTGTGTCAGTACAGCAAGAAATCTTGTAGAAAGTCTCTTCAGAGGCAAATTTTTGTCGTTCCAATCGTAAATTTCGCTGAGAATTCCGTTAGAAACCAAATTTACTGCTAAAATAACGAAACATTTTTAAAATTATCCAAAAACATACAGTTTACCGTGTTCAACAAAATATCGACGATTTTTAAAGAAATTTCATTTCCAGTGTATGATTAACAGTCCCTTTTATAAGCAACGTGAGTCTAATGAGGTTCCCACTTACACGGGGCGCTGGTTGAGGCTTCGAGAACGTTTGCTTTTCGCTTGCCTGCAGCAGGACCTCCGAGCAAAGTCATTGAGTCAATTTGGCTCGTCGTTTTCCTTGGACAACGTCTCTCTCAGCTTTGCCACATGCTCAAACGTTTTCCTGTGAACTTTTCCCGAAATCACAAAAAGACACGAACATGACGAACCGAAAATTTCAAAATTGTCTCGCCCAGTGACGATTGCGTTGTTAATAATACTCGAAAACGTGAAAAGCGTGCAGAGGTTAATTGCCAAATGAAACCTTTCTCGATCGTCGGGCTCTGCCTAGTCATTTGGCCCTCGAAAAATAAGCTTCCGGCTATTATCCCTTCTCTTCCGCGCTCGGTTAGTCGACCTTCTTGTGTATATTCGCCGTGTGGCTCATTTCGTCGCCACCAGGCATCTCGCTAATCGGTCAACCAGGATGTATTCGCTCTCGCTGCTTCTCCCAACCCACGCGCCGACTCGTGCTACGACGTTCCACGATTCAATTGACCGCCGCCTCGTCGTTCACTTCTCTCCCAATAAAAACACTTACTCCTGACGCTTTAAACGACTCGGGAATTTATCGTATCTCACGATTTTATGAAGACATCAACCGCTCGAATTAACCCCATGGACACCTTCGTCCTCCATGTCCAATTTTTTTCTCCGGACATTACTCTCTCGCTCTTATCTCGCACTCGATTACAGGTGCTTCGGCTTAACATCCAATTAAGCTGATTTAGCGCCCGCGTGAACCAAAAAGTAGATACACGTTTTTTTCAGAAACCGTTCATATTTTGAGAAAAAAAAAAAAAAGTTAAAACTTCTTCGCTGGTGAAATGGGAACAACGTGTAACTAATATTTTTCTTGAAATATTCAGTTTCTCCAACTAAAACGCGTCTACAGGGATTTTTACCGACCAAGCAAGTGAAAGATCGCCTTAAGGAGATTGGATCACGACGATACAATGTTGCCATGCTAAACCACGTTAAAAACATAAAAAATTTCAAAAATATAAAATTTTAATAAAATTTGGTAAAAGTATTTAAAAAAAAACGTAGCGCGAGCTCACCGCACTCTTATATATACAGGAAAATAGGCGTTTTATGACGTCACAGAAACTTTAAATCGTATTTACGAGAAAACAGGACGACGGAAAAATTTCATATTAAATTTCAATTTTCTACGATTTTTTATCTTTAAAATGGTCTTTGGTGGAAGAAAATCCGTTCAGCCAATCCTGAGAAATCTAACATTGAAGATTTTTGTCGCGCGTTTTGGGAACTTTTCTGTTTCTCAGAGTTTCTTGTATTCTTTAATAATATATATGACAATGCAATTTTTTAAAATATTTTTCCACCATACGTAGTACTCTAGTCATTGAGCACTATGCAGCGTTTCTTTTGTGAAGCAAATGAAAATTTATAATTGACGTTTGTAAAAAAATGGTATTGACGATTGCAGCAGATTTAAATGGATCGTTTCGTTGTGGGTTTGAAAGTCTCGAAGCTCGTCTCGTTTCGAAAGGATTTGACGAGGAGAACTGTCGAAATATAAATCGTTGACTAAACCTTTTGCGAAATGGATTCTGTAACGTTTGAAAATTTTCCACCGCTAGTATAGTCAAAGCTGTGAAGGAAGAATAGTCAGAAAGCAGACATGGTAGTTAGTTGCGTATGAATATAAATGTGGAGGACGTGCATGTGGATCGAGTGAAAAAGGCTCGACGGGCTTTTGCTAGAAGCGAGGCAGCACTTAATTTTCTCTCTCTGCTATATTCTCATTCCCTCATCCGAGATTTCGTGCTCTTTCTCTCCTCCAACCAGTTTCCATTGACGTGGTGAAGCCTCGTCGCACTCTAGGCCCTTGTGGCTCGTTATAGCCACAGGTAACACTCGGTGAGGTGGGTGGACGAGTTTTCGTGAACCCTTCGCAGCCTCATTAACGTCGTATTCTTTCCTGGATTAACAATTGCCATTGCGAATATCTCGTTCGTCTTCGTCTTCGTTTCCTTGCCATTGTCGCCTCAGGGTCAGAGTTTCCGAAGCTTTTCGCGTGCATGCTTCTTTTTTTTTTAATTATCATTAATATAATTAATATAACGAAATATATTTTTTCTATTAATTATTTATTGAAATTTGAAAATCATGGCAACTTTTCGTGTCGATTGAGTTTTTGGGTCGCAAGAGAAGATTGTTTTACTGTCCAGACCAAATATTAAATAATAATAATGAGCTCTGCTGAAGAAAAATCATAATTTCGTTGCATTCCAACGATGCAAACTTCAACATCGTAAATCCGAACGGTTCGGGTTTTGTGAGCTGGCAAAAAATTCACTTCCGGTTCTGGAGCCATCGCAAGTTCTTGCTCCAAGAACGCAACCGTTTTTTCCTTTATTCATCTCCTCCGAGCGCTCCCAAGGACAGATGAAAAAAACCTGATGCTTCCATAACTGTCAGTCTCGAATTGTCAACAACTTTTAGGGAACCGCCGCGCGACAATCGCGAGTCCTCGAGTTACAGGAAATTATTGAGCGCACGTGACTGCACCTGGATTCGTCGGAGATAAACATCGCGACCTACTACAACGATCGTTATGCAATTCCCGATATACCCTCGGACTTTGCACACGCACCTGATGCTTGCTCCCCGAGGCGGTCCCTTTAATCATACGCTTCGATCGTGTGCGTTACTCGAACCACAGTCTCAGTGATTTCTTCCGTTTAAGGACATTTTTCTCTCGAAAACGAAACAAAACTTAAACGACAGTTTCGAATGAATCGAAAACAAATACTCGCAAGCATCGATTTCGTTATTTTTTAACGTTCGATCCAAACATCGAGCGTCCTTAATCTTTTCAGTAAAAAAAAAAGTTTTCGAAACTGTTCGTCTTATGGACGAGAAGTCGCCAGAATTAGCAGCAATTTCAAATACAAATTTTCGACCCAAAGAAACTTTTTATTAAATTTTGTATCTCGGAGCAACAAAAAGTTCCAGAATGCTCGGATTTTTTAAATTAAAAGTTCCCTACAAAAAAAATCGATTATTTTGGCAGAAAAATTATTTTGAATTTTTTTTTTTGACCTTGAGATCTGCGTGCGAGCCCTTAAGGTACAGCTTGTTTTTGTAAAATGGTGCTGCCAAAGCGAGACAGTATACGAACTTCCACGTATCGGAATGCGCTTCTCGCGATCCATATAATTAAAGAAAAAACGTGACGACAAATAGAGAGAGAGAGAGAGAGAGAGTGAACTCGTCGCGTAGTGGATAACCTCACTCGACTTCGGGGCAGAACTCACTTACGGCGTTCGTTCTGTTCCCGCGACCCCATATGCGAGAAGTCTTCAAGTTTTTTTCGCACTCCGATCGCCTCGTCTCGGCTATAACGCCTTAAAAAGAACGTTTGAAGAACTCCCGATAAACCGCGAGTTAATTACTGTCGAGTTGAGTGCACGAACTAGTTTAATGGCTTCGCGATAAAGCCGCAGAGTTGCCAAACGTCCACGAGCTCCAAAAACAAACTTTCGCACACTCGACTGTATTTTCGGGGGTCTATGAAGTCTTCCGAGGGATCTGGACGCAAGGAGGGGCTTCTAGACTTCGAAAACAGCGACTTGAGAACCGCACCAATTGGCGGCATAGATTCTAATCTCAAAAAATCGACTTCACGTCGATCGAGTACGAAAAAAGTTGGAAATATTGGAACAAACTGTGTCAGCCTTTCGCAGCGTTGCCGGGAGACTGGGAGCGTGTTTAAAATCGTATGCAATTTAATCTACAGTCAATATTTGATGACCATGCCCGGTAGTCGATATGTCTCTCGTATCGTTCGTTGGTTCAGACGCTTATCGATACATGGACGGCTGTTTGCAGTGGCGTTCGAAGGTTTGAGCACACAAGAACGTAACCTCTCGTCCCTCGAGCAGTTTGGCGATATCTTCGAGTGCAACTGTCGGAAAAAATGGTCGATCGGACTGTGCGGGAGGGTTCTAGCAAAATTGGAAGGGTCCCGGAGACCTTCCAATAGAAAATATCCGAAAGTTTGAGTTTCCACGCGGTTCAATCGATGGTCTCGTTAATTTCGATTACTTTCTTCCATGATGATCGCGGCTTCGATATAATGACTCGACGCCATTAGGACGTGGAACGACACAGAGCGCAGAGGCGCACACAGTGTGAGGCGCGAAGATACAAACGAATCGTGTCCAATTAACCGAGAGGCAAGCCTCGAGGGCACGTCTTATTCACTCGGAGAGCCCTGCACGACCGTAAATCCATAATTCATTCGTAATTAATTAGCGGGGATGGGCTGTGGTTGATCCTAAACGTAACTGAGATAATATGCGCGCATGTCCGTCGTCCCATAAAAATAAATAAAGCAAAACACGATTCACCGAGGTTTTTTGCAACGAAACTTTCGGCTGGGGATTATTTCGACGCTTCAGACACAAGACGGACTCGGTTAATTAATTCCACGAGTCAAAGAATCAATCGAATCATTTATTGATCATCGTAAAGCTCTGCGAATTATTTTAATCGTGGAAAATTTATGTTTCTGCTTGAGCGATCGTTTGCTGCTGGCTCAAAGAGAGTTACAAGCGTGGTACGAGCGTTTGATCGGTAAATCATTATAACTGTGTAGGTTAGAGGTGTAGGCTTTGACCTCGTGGTAAAGCCACAACGACTTGAGCCATCGAGGGCTTGCAACGGTACAGTCGTTCGTGTCCTCGAGACAAGTCGCGTATCACACTTCTCTTTGCACAAATTCAATCATTTTTCAAATCCTTATTATTTGACAAAAAAAAATCATCATTTCTTTATTTCGGAAAGGTATTAATTACGAATTTCCGTGAAAATTGGTATCGACGAAGGTTGCTGGTAATTAATGCGAAGCTGCTCGACAAACACCGCGAATATATTTTGTCATTTATTCATTTCACCCTCGAACGATATTCAAAAAAACGTGCAACTCACACACGGTGTCGAAAAGCCACGTGCCATACCGTCGCAGTTTCTGCTTCATTGCCTCGTTATTTTCGGTTCAATTCACTCGAACAATGCACCGAAGGATGCAAAGGAAAAATACAATTATTTAAAAAACTTTAGTCGCTGGCTTCGCGGCACCTTTTATAGTTATAGCCAGCGGAATGTTCTCTCCACTTTCTACGCTGCGCTCACTCACTCCCTGTAATCTTTCGGCCGGCCATTTTAAATCCGGATAGATACCAACTGGCCGCGTACATGCAGCACGCCGAGCCAGACACCAGGAGAAGCGGATAGAGATAAAGAGTGAGAAAACAAGAGATATAAAGTCACCAACACGGATTTCTATTCACCCAGGTGGCGTGCCTACACTGTTATCGACCACAACTCCTCGCAACGACGTAACGTCCAAAGAAAAAGTAAACGTAACGTCGTTCTCGTCGCGGTCACCGATTTATTTCGATCGGACGAAAAAAAAGGCGAGAACTTTTCCATTCTTTTACTTTTTAATCAATAAAATCCTTTGAGATGGTCAAATTACTTTTATGGATTTTTGGAAAAACACAATTATAGTCGAAACTTTATGGTGCCTGCATCCATCGTTTTGTTCTCATTATTACTCATTACTCACTGATGAGGGAGAGTAATTAATTAGCTTTCCGGACGACAGCCGTTGAGATTTAACGGCTCGCGACCTCAGGAACTGGTTTCACACTTTTTTTAAACTGGGATTTTGACGATTTGAGTGTTTAACGGCCACGCTTATTTGTGGATGGCTCAAAATTATTCTCTCTGGGAAAATGGCTAAGAAAACGTTGACTATGAACGTCGAAATCTGCTTGATCGACGAAGGCCTGGGAATTAGAAACTTTCGGATCGTAGCGAACTCGCTACGGTGGAAATTAAACGGTCAAAAATGTGTTTTTCAGTTTCCTCGGTGTTTGATGGCCATCGATGGACACGGCTCGATTTCTAGCTTCTGAAAACCCCTTTAAGGACGTTTTATGCAAAGAGAATAGTGATATCTAATAACTCGCGCAATTTTAAAAGGTTTCGCCATTTAGAAGTCGAGATATTTATTTATAAAACTCTATTCAGTACTTTCTCATAAGAGCGTGTGTTAAAATTTCCCCACTTCATCATGTGTGAAAAAGGTAGACAATTAAAAAAAGAAAAAACTAAAACTTACATTGAGAATTGCGAAAGAGAAACGATGGACAGAAAGGACTTAAGGGAAAAACTAATAAAGGCCCTGAGGGGAGAAGTGGAAAGTGAATTATGCCAATTTTACAGAGAAATAAAGGAAATAATATGGAGGATAGGAAAAATGGACGCGATAATAGAAAATAACACTGTAATAACACTTTTACATAAAACTGAAAAGTTGTGCAAATAAAACTCATCTATCTATCTGTTAAAAGTTTCAATTTTCAACATTAAATATTTCGATTTCTAAATGGTGAAGCCACCTCTTTGCATACATTTTTATGTAACATCGAAGAAGCTTTATTTAGTTTTTCAAATAAATCGTTGGTAAAATTTTTTCAAAATTTTTTTTATTACATAACAAATACAGATTGCCTCGGACAATCTTGGATTTGGAGTATGTTGTTCTTTAGTCAATTTGTAACAACTTTTTTCCATAAACTTAGGTTCGCAAACCATTATGTATGTAAGAAAAACTGAAAACAAAAATTTAGATTTGACCGTCGCCATACAATGTCCTTAAACGTAACGAGGAAAAAATCGAGATGTGGTGACTGGAGTTTTCACATTTTTATCGAAGAAATCGAAACGTTGGGATTTTTTTTCTATTTTTATGGGAGAAAGACTGAGAGTAAAGTGTTGGAAAAGCTCGGTGAATAGCAAACAGTCCACCATAGAAACCCCATTGTTTTTTATTCTCACTGACCACTCCGCTTGGCTTTTTTATCCTTCTGTCGATTTTGGTTTGTTTTTTTTTTTTTTTCTACTCGTCTCTGTACGCGCAAGTTCGATCGGAGCTCCCTCGCTGACAATGGTTCTCACTCTCCCGAACCCCCGTTGTACAATCGCGGCGTCAAAATGCCGCTCAATGACGGGAAGAGATGCGAACGTGTACGAGGCGCGAAAGTAGACACCCGAGGGCTCTAATAAATAGTTCCGGTTATCGGGTCCGTTCGCGGACCATACTCCATCCTCGTTCCTCAGCCACGTACACAATAACGCACTCATGCGTTCACTACATAAATAATCGTGACGTAATCGCAATACTATGAAAGCGGCAAATCGTGCGATAATTTGATTCAACCGCTTGTGAGCTTCGTCGACGACCCACTTGCTCTCGAAAGAATCTGCAGCGCTGCACCGATCGATACAAATTTCTGCTCAAAAGAAAATTCTACTCGCGAATCTATTTCTGCTCTCGAGACGTAGAACTTTTCATTGGGAACGCCTGCGCGCAGTAGTATTGGCAAAATAAATGAGAAAACGTTGAGTCCGCGAATCGATATACTTGCTCGGAGTAATTTGTGAAAATTTGAATATTTTCTGAACAAAGTTATTCAGCGATTTTATGACGAATGGTTCGGGGTCAATCGAGCTCATAATTTAGCGAGTATCGTCGTCGTTTCTCTGTGTAAATAAGAATATAAGCGACTCCATAAAAAATAGTGCCTAGGGATTATCGAATAGGCAGGAGAGGCGCATCGCCGCACGAGTGTGTTAACGAGCTCGTTCCTTTTCGTTGTTTTTTTTTTCTCGATCCACCGGCTGGTCTCCGCGGCACACGACGAGCTTGCTCGCTTCCGAGGATTCCTTTTTATCATAATATCGTAACAATAAGAAAAATAATAATAAAAGCGAAGCGAGAGAAATAATTATAATGCGGAGAAGAAAGTCGTGTCTCTCGCCCATTCCGCAAGAGCCATTAAATATTATTTATTGCCGCAAAATTGTTTTATATAGTTTAGGCTCCCAGCGCCACAGAGGGCGCTTCGTAATTTTCATTTTTTCTCAACCTTTTCTCTCATGCATAAGGCGCTTCGCCAGGATATTTCATCGTCGGCGATTCTGATTAAAAGAGTAACCCAATCGACTTTGATCAACGATCGACCTCACTCTCCAATATCTCTCTCTTTCCTCCTACCCCCCCCCCCCCCCTTTCTCTCGCATCGTGAAACTAGCGACGGGGGATTCCCACCAAATTGCCTCATAAATAAAAGAACAGATGTATTTGTATGTGTATGGCTTTCGGTGAAAACTTGATCGTGTCAAACCCGAATATGCGGGTTGAGACATTTTTTATCATCACCATCGCCGACATAATCTCCTCACCCTCTCGCTCTCGCTGCCATTTCGTTCGCGGACACACAACTTTGATCGACTATCTCCAGCGAAGCATTTTCGGCCTGCTGTAACTTTGAGAGATCCTCGTTAATTCAAAACACCGAATTTATTATTATTCTCGATTACGATTAAGTTGCTTGTCATATGATTTATGACTTTGAATGAATAACGGTTTTTCTGTCAGAGTATTCCAAGAGCCAATGAGGTACGTGGATAATTACGATCCGTGTCAAAAATACAAGAATTTTCGATAAAAATAATAGTAAATATTGGAGTTTACTTAGAAACAAAGTTGCAAGGTATGAAAATAAATTGCAGCGATATTTCGCTCGCTGGAGAATTTAACAAATATTGACTCGAGGGTGAAAATGTTTTTTTTTTTTTTCATCAAAAGATAGTTTATTAATTATGAGGGAAAAAAATCGCGAGCAGCAGTGACTGGAGAGAGAATATTTTATCCACCAACGAAGACGAGCTCGTTTCTGTTCCTCTTCTCGAGTCCCTTTCCTCTCTCTCTCTCTCCATCTCTCTCGTTGGAAGGTACTCGAGGCTCTCTGACGATCCAGTGATTCTCAAACTTTCCTCTGTCCGCGCCGCTCGATCGATCAATTCGAACGAATGAAAAAAAAATACCGTTTTTTTCGAGTCAACGTTGTCTTTCGACAAAAAAAATCCATTTGGCTCAAATTCTCGATAAAAAAATAACAGTTGTGCGAAAAGAATTTATTCCACGTGGGCAAAAGGTGGATGGAGCTTGTTCCAGTCGAACGAAAATATCGGATACACCGTTTGTTTCGCTGCTACATAAATCAGTATTGAATATCCAACCCACGAGCCACCGACCGATGAAAAAAGATTAAGAACCTCGTGCTGGAGCGTCACCTAACGAGAGACCGAATACACTCACCATTTTTTCTTCCTATCATCATTCATCTTTCCCATAAATTATAAACGAATGCCGAAGAAACCACGTTTGTGTGTATTTCAATAATAATAGTTTCTTACGATGATAACAACGATTCGATGTCCAGACTCAAGAGAAAGAATTAATATCAAGTTACAAAAACGTAAAACTTTGAAAAAAGTGACAAGTGTCTGATTTTTTGTTCCTTCGCTCTTCTCCTTCTTCAAGTTTCCTCATAATTTCTCGAGCTCATGCTCCGTGGGTGAGATCGAATAAATAATATGAAAATTACGTTGGCAGTCGGGCGCGAGCGTCAGATCCTTATCCTTAATTGCTCAGGTAACAAAGTTTCAGGCTTGACCTAAGACAGAGGGAGAGAGTCAACGAGCTGTCTCCTACTTGAATCCTCTCTGCAGGTTCCTCGCAAGAGCTCAGACTCTTTCTCGCCACGTCTCGGGGCCAGTCGTGTGTACAGGATGTCGTAAAGACGAATCCGCAATTTGCACGACGTATGAATCGTAATCTTGCCAAGAGTAAAGTTCGCAAACGTTTCTTTCGACGATGGAACTTCGAGGAGGAGACGTTAAATAAATAAGCGGCAATCAGGAGCCGATGGTAGTTGACGATTCGGTCGGTCGTTAACTTGGGACGAATTTTTGGAACACCTTGTACATTGCCAACGTATTATTCACTCGCATTGGCTGAGTAAATCTCGCAGCTTGTCGTAGCAAAGGAATTGAAGGGAAAAGAGAGGGGGAGGGGTTGAGAAGCGAGAAAAAACTCAAGTGAGACTCCGAGGAGGATAACACGAGACCAGGGATCGTATATATGTGCATTGTTAAAGGATGTAAGGACCAAGAGGCATCAGTTGGAAGAATAGCCTCAGGCAGAGATGGGGAAAAGAGCAGAAATAACGGAGAGGAGGTACAGAACAAAAGAGAAAAGAAGGGAGAAGCGAGAGGGTCGTGACTTGATACGCCACGGGGATATCGCGCCTACCTGTAGTTTATTTAACAGACTCCGCGGGATGCCTCGTGATTCTTTGCGCTGTTTGAAAACCAACCAACGAGATAAACGGAGCTCCGGTCCACGTACGTGTGCGCATAAATAGTGAGCATGTGCTTGAGCTACGTGGCTTATTCATAAGAGTTCGTATACGTCATCGGTTAATCCCTGTCTGCCTCGTCTTCTCCAGGAACAGCGGGAGCCGGCTAGCCCGATCCCAGCACACTAGTTGAGCTTGGAATTTGGCTCAGCAGTTCGTAAACTGATTTTCGATCTTTTTTTTTTTTTTTAAGCCCGTTCGCAATCAATTTGATGTTTGGATTGCTCAACGTTGTCTCTCGTTCCTTTTCGTCGTTTCCACCCTCTTTCCGGTTCGGTTCGTGTCTTCAGCTTTTATTAGCCACATTTTCAGTCGAAAAACTTTCGTGTCTTGACGATTAACAAAGTACAAGTAACACTTCCGAGCTGCAGGCTTCCAGCGAGTCTGGAGGAGGGTTGATGGATTCAATTGTCGTGGAAAAAGGGGAGGGGCCGTTTTAAAAGATGGAAAAAGCAAGGGTAAATTGTAGAGGAATAACGGACGTAGAGAAATAAGAGCGAAGGACTACCTTCGTCGAAATGGTAATTTATGCAAAAAACGTAAAGACGCGATGTAACGGGAGAGGGCAGGGACGAATTTATATTCCCTGGTTCGAGAGGGTCTCGTCGTTCCATCGAGAGAAAGAAAAAGAGAAACATCGTCTCTTTCTCCTTTTGCCTCTGGTTCTGTGATGCTGCTGCTGCTGCTGCTGCTGATACTGCTGCCCAATTAGCAAAGTTCATCTTTCACCATTCCCAACACAAGAAGAACGAGAAGGAGGAGGCTCGACCAGAGGCTGCAACATCCACGTAGGCCGGGTTCTGCAGAATACTCAATTTTATACAAAAAGTCTTCGAGTTACCAGTCTAGCAACAAGATCTTCAATTTGCACCTCTTATGCAACGGTAAAATGAGCCCGGGAGCGAGACCGAGTGAGAAGCAGCGATAAAAAACGCAAGGCCAAACGGAATGAGAGGAAAAAGAGAAACGAAATGCAAGAGGGTGAAAATGAGAAGCGTCCCGACTAACAAAGACGAGTTACTATTTATTCTACCCGGAAAATTGCACGAGTGCAGTTTCATTGCAGAATTTCCTTGGTCTGTTTCATCAGCTAGAAAGAAAAATGCTGAGACGAAGAAAACAGTTTACAAATTATTCCAATTAAACATTTTTTTCTATTCCACTAATTTGATGGATACAGAAACATGCCAGTTGCAAAATCCGAAATCTTAGGGGCTGCTGAATCCTCTTCGACAACCAATGCTCTTTTAGAAAAAGAATCGAAAAGAATAGAGCAGGCAGACGTACAGTCATGTTCTGAAAGGCTCGACAACGAAGAAACGAGAAAATTCCCTGAAAAGCAAAGCAAACATGGACAAGGAAAAAGAAAGAGAACAGAGCATGCGAGAAAAAGCGAGAAGAAGATGGGATTTAAAAGTGTACAGATCTTTTAGAACCGGAACTTGCCAGGAGCCAGTATATCGTAAGACTAACAGGCCTACGAGAGAAAACCTTTCCCCTTTCCGTTCCTACCAAGCACTCCGCATACGTGTATAAATACATACATCGAGTTCTAATACTGGTTCTTGTGCCTCGGTGTCTGGCCTCGGTGCATCACGACCAAACTCGTCCGACGTGTTGTTTACACTAAGATTTATGGTGCCAGTCGTTCGACAACAGGAAGATTATTTTTCCTGATAACCTACGTGTGAATAAAAATTGAAAAAATACTTCGTATCCTCGAGCAACTAGAAAAAGGAGAAAAATCTCGTCAACCGTGAAGCTCGAGTATATTTTTTTAATTATTCGAGTTCCATTTCACATTTTATTCTCTCTGAACATTTCTTTCCATGGGAAAGTCAGCTAAGCTTGTAAAAAGTAATAAAATTCGAAACGTCACTGTATTTGTTATTCTCTTCTTTCCAACGTATCTCAGGATGACTGTACGAATTCTCGAATCTCCACTCGGTTTCTTCCTCAATCCATCGAACGCGATCTCATGTTCCAAGACTCGTACAAGTACTCTAAGCCGAGTGGACACTGGAGTGGATGCTTCGAATAAGCGTTTGGTCATTCCGAGTCGTCTTGGCGTCTGCGAGAAAAGTTGGAGAGTCAATTGAAAGTCTGGGCAGAGGAGCACGCCTTGAGACATCTCCAGGGTGCTTCTCTAAAGAAAAAGAACAAATGACTTTTCTCACACTGAGTTTCTCCGAGGTCGAAACGTTGCTTGAGTAAAATGAATAACTCAGAAATTCTTGGTGCAACGTAGTGTGACCAAATTCGCGAAACTTCGGCGATGAGCAGATCGTCAAATTTATAAGAACCTCGAGCCTTTTTCCCCCCGATTCCGAGTCGATATCAAGATTTTTAATCTTTCAATTTCGTTAGCGAAAAAGAAATCGATGACACTCAAGTTTACAACGTCCATCGTTTAGTGTTCCTTCAACTTCAAAATTCATGAACATTTTCGTTTTATTGTCCTGACCAATTATTAAAAAAGAATCTCGAGATCTGCTCCAGAAGAAAGGGGATTACATTGCATTCCAACGACGTAAAAATCGCAGAGTCGTTTTTCTTCGGGACTCTACTATCAATTTCGTGGACAAAGTTTGATCGACCGCTTTTGCGACATCCTGTATAACTGGTATACTCCGAGCCAGCCTGCTGACTCGAGTATATAAGCATTTTCCTAAAAATAGTTTGCATTCGATGTTGGGGTGATGGAAAAAGAGAGAGGGCAGTTAACAAACGCTAAAACTAACACAGGACCTCGGTACAATAACATTTCGCCTCGGTCACGTGTATTTCGTTCCGAATGTTGAAAGCCTATTATAAGATCGGTACACAGAGCTTTCTCCAGTTTAAACGGATGGTACGCACAGGGGAGTCTCTATCATACGCGAAGATGCAAACATCGAAATCTTGTCCGGATGTGCCGCATGTGACGGCTCTGTCTGCCTTGGTATTCATTCGAGTCGGAGAAAAGATGTTTGCGACTGTATAGCCAGATGTATGAATCTAGATTCGATAGATACGCGACCGAAATAGTTGTGTGTACGAGGCGCCTGCCAAATATTGCGATCCTCCGAAATACTAACGGAAAAGGCATCTTGTGATGGACACACATGACTGCGTTCGTGTATTAGCACAATCCAGTTGGATGGAGCAGCGAATCCTTAACTGGATGAGTAAGAAATACCCGCTCGAATGTCTGAGAAGATTGAGCCTAGTTTTTTTTTTTTTGCAGGCTCCATGAACCGGGAGACTGGAAGCTTTTCTGTAAACGCATTATTTGAATTTCCGAGGTTCTGATCCTCGCTGTTCTTGCGACTAATTGATAAATGGCTTTCCCAGGATTAATCCTGTGCCTGGAAGTTCTCTGATCAAAGATGGTTTTGTGGCTTGATTACAGATTGGAGTGATGCAATCAAGGAGGGCATAAAGTGATTCAATGAGGTCCTCAAGCATGGGACTGGCGAGGAGGGTGTGTGGCTGTGGCGGAATGGCAGCCACAATGTCGATATTGATTGTGCTGGTGATGAACGAGTGTCTGGTGACGGAGGTTCTGGGGAACGTGCGATCGGATTCGGCGATTGGACCAGCGAACAGTGTGGGACCGTTGTCCGGTGGCGGCGGTTCATCGGTGGCGTCTTCCTCGTCGTCGGTGTCGTCATCATCCTCAGCGGCGTCGTCGTCGCCATCTTCGTCGTCATCGGCGATCGGAGCTGTGCCAGGAGGTTCGGGAGGCTCCGGGAATCTCGGGAGCGGAAGCGGAAGTGGTTTGAGCAGCGGTGGAAGCGGACACTCGGTGATAGGGAGCTCCATGATGGGAAGCAACAGCAGGTGCGAAGATATTAAGATCCCGATGTGTCACGGTATCGGATACAATCTTACGGCAATGCCGAACGAGCTGAATCACGATACACAGGACGAAGCAGGTCTGGAGGTGCATCAGTTTTGGCCACTGGTAGAAATAAAATGCTCACCGGATCTCAAGTTCTTTCTTTGCTCGATGTACACGCCGATTTGCTTGCCCGAATACAGCAAACCGCTGCCTGCGTGCAGAAGCGTTTGCGAACGCGCCCGTGCCGGTTGCGCTCCTCTGATGAGACAATACGGTTTCTCATGGCCAGAGCGAATGGCCTGCGAGAGACTACCGGTGCAAGGTGACCCGGAGAATCTCTGTATGGAACAGGACAACCATGCATCGAGCAACGGTGCCGGAGGAAGTGGTGGCAGCGGTGGGCCCGCCAGCAGCGCCCCGCTCCCAGCACCCGGTCCACCACGCGCAACTCGACCACCAAAAACTTCGCTGCCGGCACGTTGCAAGCCCGGCAAGAATCAAAAAAACTGCCAGCATCCCCCAGGGGAAAGGACGAGGGACTGCGCCTGCAGGTGCAGGGCACCCCTCGTGCCTCTGGGGGCGGTAGGAAACGGGCACGGGGGCACTCTAGGGGGCATGCAAGTAGTCGGGGTTCATGGGGTAGCGGTGCAGCCGGGACTCGCAGGAATCGCACCCAGTCAGGACATTGCCGGGGTGCCGGATTGCGCCCTACCTTGCCACGGGGCGTTCCTCACCGCAGAAGAACGCGGCTTCGTGGCCGTATGGCTGGCGATGTGGAGCGGCCTGTGCGCCGCAAGCACCCTCACAACCGTCACCACCTTCCTCATCGACACCCAGCGTTTCAAATATCCTGAGAGGCCGATAGTCTTCCTCTCGGCTTGTTACTTCGTCGTCTCACTGGGTTACCTAGCACGGAGCGTGCTGGGCCACGAGGAAATCGCTTGCGAAGGTCCAGCCTTGCGATCGGGAGCCCAAGGACCAGGAACATGCGTCACGGTCTTCTTGATGATCTATTTCTTCGGTATGGCTTCCTCCGTATGGTGGGTAATCCTGGCATTCACGTGGTTCCTCGCAGCTGGACTAAAGTGGGGCAACGAAGCGATAGCCTCGTATTCCCAGTATTTCCATCTGGCCGCCTGGTTGGCTCCGACTGCTCAAACGGTTTGGGCGCTTCTGGCCGGCGGAGTAGCCGGCGATCCTGTAGCCGGAGTATGTACAGTCGCTCCCGAAGGAGTACGGACCTTCATACTCGTCCCCCTGCTGGTTTATCTGCTGCTGGGAACGAGTTTCTTGCTCGCCGGGTTCGTAAGTCTCTTCAGGATACGTTCGGTGATAAAACGTCAACCGGGAGCGAAAGCGGACAAACTAGAGAAGCTAATGATACGAATAGGAGTATTTTCCGTACTTTACACGGTGCCAGCGAGCGCAGTACTTGGCTGTCATCTCTACGAATCGACCCTGAGGGAGGAGTGGCTTGGGTCCCTCGCTTGCCCGTGCCGACCGCGTTCCCGGCCCCTCTACTCCATTCTCATGCTCAAGTACTTCATGGCGCTCGCCGTTGGAATCACCTCCGGCGTATGGATCTGGAGCGGCAAGACCCTCGACTCGTGGCGAAGACTCTGGAGACGTCTCTTCGGCGGAGGCGTCGGCGCCGCCGGTGGAAATGGCGCCGGTATGGCTGGAGTGACCGGCGTCAGCGGAATCGGAAGCGCAAGCATCAAGGGAGTCGTCGGACGTGCCGTCATGCCTCAATATCAAACTCCCTCCGGACCTGGTAGCGCATTGCTACCTCCTGGTAGCGTTGCCAGCGCCTCGCAGCATCATCTTCATCATCACGTACTCAAACAACCACCTCTTTCGCATGTATGACGTCACCAGTCGGCGGGTGGCGACATGAGCACCGCTGGTTGCGACGGGCAGCAACAGCAATCTCAGCTGCAACAAGAAAGGCCCTCGGCCCTCAGCAACTACGGGCCCATTTAGCCCTTCGCCTCGGCCTCACGTAGGCACACGCCACACACAGCGCCTCATACACCCCATTCGGCCGCAACCATTTACTCGAGGCGCTCATTGGCTTCGACCACTGGGCCGCTGACACCGGCTCATGGCCTAGCACCGTCCTACACCCAGGCCACTGACGTATGAGATTGTCAATGGTTCACCACCCAATAAGACGCCATTCATCATCAATCGGACATCAACATTTTCTAACATACCGAACTGGCTTCCAAATCCGCATTCATTCGGATCAGTTGGTTTTTCCTTTCTACCGCCGTACGACCTTGAAAAATTCGACTAAATCATCAGCCCTCTTCCGCATCCAATGCTCCGTGTCTGTGCGAGCATCCCGGCGAGCGACACTTAGACATCCCAATTCTCACTCTTCACTGGATTCGGAAGAAACAACAAAATCATTTTTACACAAACTTCGGAGAGTTGCCACACGTGCTGGGGAATTAGAACCAAACGAACCAAGCAATAGTCCCAAGTCCGGCTACCAAATGGAAAAGAGAATTACGCCGAAGGGACTGTCGCCAACAAACTCAACGCTTTCTAACGAAGAAAACTGATGTCCGAGAACTTTGGATCTAATCGAAATCCGCTGGTGTGATTATTGGCCAACGTGAACGCTACTCACCGCAACGGTGCATCGTGGCAAAGAAATTTCAAGCTTTTTATCGACTGCCGATCGACCGAATATACGTATTTCAATAAACGAACAAAAATATGTTCAAAATAATGTAAAAAACACTTTGGAAGATATGAGGAAGAGACCGTATGAGCTTCCGCGTGGAGTTGTCGCCACACCACCGCCGAAATGCTTCATCGGCCATTTTGCTTTTGCCGTTTCTCGGTGGATTTAACCGATGCGTGGAAAACAATACCCGGAGGATTGTTTTTAAACTTTCACCGTCCGCGAATGACTAGAACCTCTGTGTGCGTGTGTGCAAGAGCACGAGTGTGAATATCCGATTCTCGGAGTCTCTCCAGACTCTTTTGGCTATAGCGAGTTTCTAAAACTCTCGAACGTATGTTTGTGTGTGTTTGTCTGTACGGGTCGAACGTGCAATTGTACCAGTGTGCGTGTCATTAACAAAGGACGAAAAGAAAGACGCTGAAAATTATTCGTAACGTGAGCGACGAATCCGTTTTTTAAATTATTATTTAATTACCGTCAATGCGTACACTTTTCTCGTTAATGGACAATTATGTCGATTTTACGATTCGCGACACATCTCAATACAGGGAATTTTCGAAGAGTCTTCGCGAACCTTTTTCCACCAAAAATTTAAGTTGATCCCTCTCTTTCACGTTCTTTCCCATTTTCGTGAGAATCTTTTTACTCCTCTCCCGCGGATTTGACGTTACCATGGAATTTGCACGTTTTTTCTGATCCGTAACGTGGCCGTTTTACGGTTTAAGCTGCGTACCTTCGTAACTGCGATTTTGCAGGGTCTAACGATTTTTTTCACGTACAAAAAAAATGAGAATTTCAAAAATTTTATCAATAATAAAATTTTTTTATAATTTTTCGTAAATTAATTTCCATTCGATGAGTTCACGTTCTGAAACAACAATTTTTTAACTTTCTTTGCACAAAGAAAAAATTAATAACGGTCGTTTCTTCATTTTTTCTTTTTTTCACAAGTCTTTTGACGTAAAAACGCGAGACCCTCGATATCGCAGAACGTTACGTGATGCACGCTGAAAAACGGAAACAAACGGATAAAGAAGAGAAAAAAAACGAAAAATATTAATCATAAGCCGACGACTAATCGTTCTGTAAATATAAACGAAAAAAGTATAATACGATTTAGAAGGTATATAGTTTATCGTTGTAAATAAGAATGACGTGCGGGAGTGTTGTCAAACGTCGACAGATCCGAGAGAAAAAAGTTAAAATAATAAGAAGACGAGAATAAAAGGAGACGAAGATTGCTGGTCGAATGTATATTTAAGTGGGAAAGCAAGTGTACAGAATTTCCTCGTATCGTATTTCAATCATGATCGATCATAATTAGTTTTTATTTTTATTTTTTGTTCCATCTGTACGGTGAGAGGAGCGGGGGGGGGAGGGGTCGTCCGAATTGCGTGATCTTGCCACGAGAAATACTGCAAAAAAAATGAGACCCACACGCACGTGTGAGGAGAAACTCTATCGAGCAAATGATAGAAAAAAAAACAATGCAAAGACGACAAAATGCATTTAATATGTTTGCAAATTTGGTTTGTACATTTTTTAAGTTTGTTTTTTGTTTCCCTCGAAAAAAAACTTTTTATACCGCAAAGCGAGTAGAGAGTAACGCACGTACTTTCGTATTCCGTAGGAGTCGATCGTAGTATCCAGTGTAATTCGTCGTAAGGAAAGTTTAACGATCATTCATTATCAAGGTACGAATGGGATCGAAGTACATATACACATGTTTATGTATGTGTGTAAAACCGTGGAATCGTAACACGGGTGTCTCCCAAAAGATAACGTCAAGGATCGAGAGGAATATGAAATTACTGGAACATAAAAAACACACGAAAAAAATACATGTCTCAAAATAATAGTAATAATAATAATAAATACGATAAAGTCACGATATCCCGTGTTCCGAAACCGCCCAGTCGAAAGTAGCTCCGTAGAATCACCCGTGGATATCTTTAAACAAAAATCCGTATGAATACGTAACTTTAAGCACGCGCAACGGGTTTTTCACTCGATTTGAGAAACTAAATATGTCTTGCATTTTATTCGCTCATTTTTGTTCAAAAGAAAAATTGAAAAACAGAGGAAATGACTTGCGAAAGATTTTTTGTAAATTCTTCGACGAGGAGAAAAATTCATTTTTCGAAATTTTCTTTAGAAACGTTTCTCAGTGGAATAAAAATGTGCAAACCCAAAAAACCGCCATTAAAGTAATATTGACTGCCTCAAAAAATAGTCATGCTGCCTCAGCGAAGAAAAAAAATACTCGACCACTGCCATTCGGTATTTTTCTTGCATGAAAAGTTGTCACGTCAACCCCCATAGAAAATTGATACCCATGTGCATACGTGAAATACACGAAGAACCACGAAAAAGTGTGGAAAAAAAGTGCGAAATTGTAACATAGTAGGCTTGCCGAAAACTTTTTCTTTTTAGTCTTTTTTCTCTCTCACATATCACGTAATGTCGTAAAAAGAAAATGGAAAAAAAAAAAAAAAAAAAACAACGTAACCAAGACATATTGACGAAACGAACAAATTAATAGTAGTGAAGAAAAAAAATGTTTAAAAAAGAAGAAAAAACATTTGTTTGTACCGCATGAATGAATGAATGACGAGTGAAGAAACGGAAACGAAACATTTAGTAGCGCCGTTAAAGTAAATAAATTAATTGGAAAAAATAATAAAAGTTGAAGGAGAGATGAGGAATTTATATACGAAATAGTTTTAAGCCACTTTTTGTCACGATGATTGTCAATAAAAAGTAAAAGTATCCGTAAAAAGAATAAGTAGCGTGGTGTATAGCCCGATGAACAAAAATATTTTCTTTTCGTTGTCGTCGTTGTTTTCCTCGTTCTAGACTGTACATTACACGATATATCTATATACGTATAGTTACACGGATGGGAGGTTGAAGCAGGGCTCAAAATTTCCATCACTCCGCCCTTTCCTACTTCGAAACTATCGCCTTGACCCAATTCGGTTCGTCTTTGTAGTCCTAAAGAGGTCGTTCCGAGAGAAAAGACCGTGTGGAAAAAGGAAAAATTGTGCGAGACTCGAGGAAAGCTTAATTTTATTTATGAATAGACTCGAAACACTCGTTGCAAATGACAAAAACGATGAGCAAAAGAAAAACATTTTAATACGGAAATCAAAATTGTATACGATTTTTTAATACACTTTATTATAATTATTATTATTTAATTGAGAAGCACTTCATTTATTTATCCACAAACACCTCACCCTACTCTACCGTTCGTAACTCGATTTTTATGCTTTGTTTTTTGCACCCCATGGAGAAAAGTGTCCTGATGACTCGATTCTGTCTGATATTCGAATTTTCAGTCAATTCGTTGAATGAGAAAACTGGTAAAACGTGGGTGAGAAGTTCAAGGTCAAACGTTTCTAATCGTGCCTTAGTCCAATTCGAAACTTTTGAGGAATTGCTAACCTCGGTAATGACGATATTTGCTTGAAACGAAAAAAAGCTCGTGAATCGTTGCGCACAGGCCAATGACTGTAACCCTTTGTTCTAAGCGGAACCCATTACCCATAATCCTACGCTCTCGTATAAATCCATCCGAGGACTACGAGAGGGAGAAATTCTCTGTGAAATAGCCAGGCCCGGGGACTCCCGAATATTTATGGGTCTCCGGAATACAAGGGGGATGGGTGCCTAGCTCTTTCTCTCTGTGTTTCGTTCGTATCACCGCCATAAACAACCGGTACGTCGGGCCAACGAGGAACATTCGCCGTGTACCTCTACTGCGGGGGCCTCTTTCACGAGATAAGTATCTCTTAGTCATTCTTATACCACCGCGTTCGTTAAACCAACTCGTTTTGTCCTCGGGAACGTCCAAGTATTTTTCTCCAAGCCTTTCAAGACTCCGAACTATCTTTTTACTACCGCAAACGACTCAATTATTCTGATACATTTATATCGAATTAATTACGCACTGAGAACCACTGCGAGAAATGAGATTTCTCGCACTCATTTACAAACAAAAAGTTCGCGAATTTCACGAAACACATTGATGAATTAATCGATTATCGGTAAAGTAGATTGCGCTGCAAGAATCATTGGCCATGTTGCCTCCAAACGCCGCAGCATCATCAGCGCCTCTACCGACTCCAACGCATTTCCTCCTCGGGCTGTGGCTACTCGTCCGGATATTTTGTACACTAAAAGCACGTTCGGACGAATAAGCAAAACCTTTGCTCGTCCGGATAAAGCGGATATCATTGGATAAAACGGATCCGGATGAATATTATTCATCCGATTACCCGGACGACTAGCCACTGCGCAGTTTTATACGCAATTTCCACGACAAAAAAGTGCCATTTATTTTGGCGCAAAATTTTTCACGCACAAACGATTCGTTTTTGAAAAAATAAGAAAAATAACAAATGGGGGTCTGAGTGAGCGCAGACAGGAAGTGCTCGGAAACTAGGGGCAGGGGAAGGGGCATTGTAATCGATTTTAAAATTGATTTTTTCAAAAAAATTGTTGCCCGCTGAACGAATTAATCGCGCCACCATAAAGCACTAACGACCCTCAAGGAATTTGAAAAAAAAAAATTAATATTGTCAACTTGAGGGAGCTATCTCAGTGGAGGTTACAAGCTCACGGAACCCAGTATTGCGCGCTCGCTGCTAATTAGTATTCACACACGATGAAAGATCACTGCTCGCAGAGCAAATATGCTTCAGGGGCTACTTACAGGAAAACAAAAAAAACACCAGCGAAAACAGAATTTTTTACAAACTGGCACAGCGGATGGCGGAAGACATTCATGGCGCATCCATCATTGCTGCCATGTATGCGTAACCCGCAACCTTTGCATCATCATTCTCCACTCGCATCACCACGTTTCGAGATCAAAGTCTTGTATTCAACGCAGTTTCGTTTATCTTTCTGTTTACACAACCTCAAGAAATTTACATAAGCCCGATATAATTTGAAAATTTGAAGAAACCAGAGAATGATAGAAATTTCTTTGGACAATCGCTATCTTATTGCAAAATTCGCAAATCAGAGTAAATCGATGGCAAAAAGCGCTTGATCGCCAGCTGTCTCCAGCTATTTTTGTTGTGCAGAAATAAATCGAATAAGAAATCAATGCTCGTATATGGCTGCGGAGAAAAAAACAATGTTATTGGTTGCTCGAGGCCACGTGATCACAAAAGCCGCAGATCAGCTTGAAATAATATCGTACTGATTCGTAAATTATATACGAAGACGTTGCTGTTGGCTTGAAAAAATATTTTCACAAGCGATCCCAGATGCCTCTAAAAAAACTATGTACCAAGCCCCAATAGCCTCTTCATATAGACATATATATGTATAACATTCCAAGTCGAATCGTCAAGGCTCTAGACCGCCTCGTCGTCGCCATCTGGGATTTGATTCGATTTTTTTTTACAAATTTCTATCAAAGGGTCACGAAAATACTTTGGACAATGATTTTGCTCGAAATTAAGGTCCATGGCGAGCGTAACGATGGGAAGAAACTTAATGATTTGTCGAAAATTTGGTGAACTGTATACAAATTTGCTAAAGTCCTTCCGAAAAATACGCGTTCGAAAAAAATGATTGACTCGTTCTACGATAAGAAAAATGAAATCGCAGTTTTTTTTTGTAACGGCGTGATTTCGTGCCTCGTGAACGTACGTGAATGATTTCCTCTCACACTGCACTCTTGTCATGACTAACAGAGGAGAAGGGTAGGGTCGTTTTCCCATTAGTGTCACGCCCCCGTCGAAGTCGTCTCCAGTCATGTGTCTCGACGCGTTTCTCACTCGAGGATTCTCGTTTTACATCGCGCATATGTGAATACATTTGCGTAGTTACGTGCGATAGCGAATTCCGTCATTTTCATCTCAAACCACGTCAGTCGCGAGAAAACGAGATCGGGCCTCGATTTTTTTCCCGACAAATGTTCAATTCGTTGGAATATACAACAGCGAATCATCGAACTCGCCCGCGTGGGGGGAGTACCGTTCCGTGGGAATTGTTTGATGTTGTTGTTTGGGGTTATGAGAGTCAGAGCTAAGTTACTACGATAAAGCAAGCGTATTAGATCGTTTGAGCAAACTTTCGGAAACGTATAACCAAACTTTGACTTTGACTGAAAATCGGGTCCCCACCTCCGCCATTTTCTCTTCTCGACATAGTTCAACGTTTCGGTTCTGCAACTTGTCCGTACGACCGAGGCGATTAAAAATAGAGAATTTGGTGCATTAGACATGCAAGACACTGGAGAAAATCGAGCAGTTACGCGAAAATCGTAATTTCCGGTTCAAACAAAAATAGCACCGAAATACTTCGCATGGACGTGCGAAAGCGTCGATGCCTTCGACGAACCTAACCTTACTCTTCCGTGACTCCCGAGTAGTGGAAGATCTGAGTATTCTCCGCTTTTAATTCTTTCAACAATAACGGCAATGGAAAATGTGAAAATTCGATGGATATCGCAATAACTCAGGGCACTTGACATCAGGCGATGAGGCAATGCAAAAGTTTCCAAGCACTGTTCGATGATTAATTAATATGAGGGCACGAAAAATAACATTATTTGTTTCCCATCAATTCTGTTTCCGTGGCGCCACAAGTCCGAGCGAACCACCATCATCCATATTCATTGCGATGCCCTCCCATCTGCTCTCGTCAATCATTATACGCCTACGCCATGCCTCCCTTGCAATATTGGGATCTTCTGGGCTCTCTTGTCAGAACCAGTAGCTAGATGGATTGCCAGGCTTATAAAGTTTCACGAGGGGTGGACGATCGATGGGGGAAGTGAGGAGAGGGTTTGAATAGCTTTTCGATGAGGAAAATAAACATTTTTGTTTTTCTAATGGCAGTTTGATTGAGAACGATGGAAAATGCGGGAGAAATTTTCATTTTGAGCGATCGTCCTAAAAATCTCGGGGACAGTTTGTTTTCAATTTTGACAACCAGCCGAAATCGAGCTCCTATGAGGCGGTGCTAGAAAAATGAGGAAAAATAAAAAATCTTGAAACTTTCCGATTACTCGGTAAATTTGCACGAGTATATTTTTTTTTTTTTTTTGCATGGAATATAATGAAGGGCTCGATTCTTGTATCGATTTTGTTTGCTTCCTCTCATAACCCCTCGATAGAGCGACGAACGACCCAATTTCTTTGTCTTTCTATTCATCGCAACTGACTTTGCGCACGCTCGCCCCTTATGTGCACAGAGAGTGTTCCACGGAAGATGAGAATCTGCGGTTTCGAACTGCGGTCAATTAACTCTGCGATCTTTTCGCACCCTCTCCTGGCGGGGATGAGCGTTCGCGCGGGGGTGGGGAGGGGGAACTATATGAATTGTAGACCCTTCTTCCTGATCTGCTGTACACTCGAGTCTCGGGGGGAACGCCATCCCCGGGCGTATTATCCGAAAGCTGAGCCTCGTCACCTTTTCGCATACATCAGCCGGCAATTTTGCTATTCTCTTTTAATAACCAGCGCGTATTCCACACGTACACTTGCCACGAACAAAGCTTCAATAAGGGGACTGCGATAGGACAAGGAGAGTGATAGAAAAGAAACGCGAGACACGAGAATAATCCGGGACTCGCTTCGAGCTTCGCCACGCGATTTATGCCCACGGATGCGCACGCACACTAACCGCTTCAACACACACAAACGCACGACCACATGATTCCACTTCACACTTTCCAGTCCAGCTTATCCACACTTCGTACAGTTATCCACGTCAATTTTCTCGCTCTATGCGGAGCTGTTCGGCTCGATAGAAACCGTTTTACGATGGAGCTTCGATCTTTCGAACTTTTCAGCAATTTTCGTTCCTTAACCTCGCATACTTCTTCGCCTAACGCAAAATGACGATCCGCTATACTATTTACGGGCTTCCGGAAGACCTTTCAATCTCTCAACAGTCAGTAATGATTTCGAGAGAAAATAAAAGTTTTAACTTGTTTTTCTGTAAATCAAATCATCTGCGACGAGCGCCTCCCTTGACCCTAGCCCAGCACTCGTAACAACAAATCTAATCTGAGCCAGACCTGAAATATTATGTTCCCAGCGTTCCCGTTGATTCCATTATCTGAAATAAAGGAAGCCATTCTGTTTGTAAGTTTCATTTGCAGCGAGGTTTCGCTTTCTGTGTTTTGTCTCCAAGCTCCCCTCTTCTGCTAGAACGCGCGTTCGTGTTTTCATTTACTCGGCGTTTTACGATCCACGCGTGGTTACGGTCTTCGAAACTCGTATACGCTCGTGCATGATCGATGCACTTATATGCAGTATTCTTACGAGAATTTCCACGTACAAAACCCAAGCTCTCGTCAAACTGCTGCGGAAGTCTCGCGGAGAAATACGAGATCTGCGTCATGGGGAGAGCGTGTAGCGAAAGGCTATGTACGTGCGAATTGGCGAAAGTTCATTTTTCGCAACGACTCCTAATCCCATCGTATTCAAAACATTTCCATTTTTTTTTCTGTCTCTCGAAACGTTTTTTAAACTCGACGAAATATTTTTCATTTTTTATGGCTCCATGTTTTCTTGAATCCCCGAATAGAGTTGCCCGTAGACGGTTGACAACCTCAAAAGCTTGAAAAGTAAAAAGTGACGCGCTTTCGCTAGGCGATGCGCGCGGTCCAGCGGTCAACATTGTCTCGTTTCGCGCGTTGTAGGTAAAATATTCATTATTAAATTTCGAACAAACGACTACAGCAGGGACTTTGTCGAAAATAAAAAAAACTAACGGGTTACAGTTTATTCGTATGAAATATTTATTATCATTCATACGCCTTGCGTGTGTTTTTTATTTACACGAGTAAACAGCTGGCTCTCAAATATTCGACGATGCATTTTTGTTATTATTTACAAGATTTTGCAACGCGGTGAAGTATCTCGCGTAACTTTACAACAAACGCTAGCCGGGTCAAAAAGCTATTGAACTTCGATGCTAATATAATTCACTCAAAATCTTTTAGTCGAAGAATCCATTTGAAAAAAGTATTTTTTTCAAATTTTCAATCGAAATGTTTGTTTATCGATTTTTTCACTTGAAACTTTGAAACTTTTCTCTCGAGGCGAGGTTCGTCGATTGCTGGGCCTCTTATTCATGTTTTTTTCTTCGCATTATCAAGTCCAAGCAAATCTGTTGTAAATATAAATAACAAACGAAGAGAGCCTTTTCGTACGAATAATACAAATCTATCAAAAACCAATTCATCTTTGTACTAGGTTTTCTATTTTATCAAAACAAAATCATTCATAGCTGTTGCTATGCCAATTTCTCCTCACAATTTTACAAGAAAAACAATTATTTTCCATTGCGAAAAAAAATCCAAAATTCTCCATATTTTTTTGGTTTTACAAACGACCACCAAAAATTCGCGACTGTACGAAATACTGAATAGGACGCTTATTTCTGCGTCGTGTGTATACAAATCACGTTCTTGGGTGAATCCCCAGCCCAAAACGTCTGCGTTTCTTAAGCCTCTTAGGGATTTAAGATTTTTTGAAAAATGTTTGGGGAAAGGGGAGAGGAGGAAAAATCCTCCGTAAAAAAGGTGCAAATTTCGGGGTCAACAATTTAGTGATTTTCTGTCAGAGATTAAATACCAGCAGTGTGCAAATTTGACGAAGCACGTGACTTTGATCGAATTCACGAATTATATCGAAAAATGGAGCATTTTATGCTTTCGATTTTTTTTCTCTCGTCAAAAAGTGCAGCTGAAAATGTCACTATTATAAATTATTTATTTCTTATTATTTGAATATTTTTATGTTGCCTATCACAGATAGGGAAATAAATTATTATTATTTTATTATTATTATTATTATTATTAATATTTTTTTTTACAATAATTGTACTCAGTTATATCCCGAGCTACGAACGTTCTGTCGTTCTATAAATAAAATGCCTTTAATTTATTATTAAAGCCAAACCGGACGAGAAAATATTTCAAAAAATGGATTTTTGTCTTTTTCAAACGCGAAATGTTTTTCTTTCCGTTTTAAAGAAACTCGACATCGGAGATTCTCGTAATTCGTATATCACATAATGAAAATTGTCATCTGAGAAATAAAAACATAAATATTATTGTTTTTAGTAGTTATTCTTCGAAATTCATAAACTTCCGGTGAATTACTTGTTGCAAGCATTTTCAATGATCGAAGATTATTGATTTTTCAAAAGATTTCATTCGAAATTCTCAAAATTTCGAAATTTCTCAGAAAAATCGTATTGCTTTGGAATTTAACTGCTGGATCCTTCTTTGTTAGTTTATTTATTGAAAGTTATCCTACATCCGTGTGTGTTTGGGCGGAAATTTGTCTACATGTTCCGTGAACGTTCTGGAAGTTTGAGATTTTTGCAAATGATTGTTATTCCAGTTTCGCTTTCATTCTTTAAACGAATTCCATTTCTTTATTCACTGTCGGAATAAATTCTCGTTATTTTATTCCCGAAAAATGAATCTTTTGTGTTTATATTTAATATGAACTATTTGTTTATTTGCACTAGAATTAAATCGTGCTATTCAAGCCAGGATGGAACATTGATAGTTTTCTTCCTAGTTTCGACGAGTGAACGTGATTATTTTCTTGCCTTATTATTCATCGTTTTATTAGTGTTTTTTTAGGATAAATGTTTAACTATGTGTTTTTTTTAAGAGCTGTGGTATTCTAGTAGAATAACTGTAGACCATGATTCTCACTTTGAATAAAATTTCTCTAAAGATTCACTCGAAGTTAGAACTTTGCGAAGAAATTCGAACAATTTTTCCCGCGTATGGGAAAATTGTTGCAAAGTGGAAAAAATGAAATTTCAACGTTTCGGTTATGCGTTTCCGAAGTTTGTTTCACGACGAGGATTTTTTATGAAAATAAAATGATTTTGGGTTGAATTTTGGAAACTGAATTCGTATGAAATTTTGATACGTTGTGCGTATTGAGTCAGTGACTAAAAATTCAAACTTTAATAATCGAATGTCTGGGAATGCGAACTATTTCGAGAAAATGTAGAAAGGTCCTATTATCGGCCATTTTCCAAAATTGCTATTTTTCTCATAAAAAATGCGACGACTTATTCGTACGTTGACTACAATGAGACTATGTGGTAAATGCTTTTTCAATTTTTTTTCGTTTACCTGCAAATAGAAGCGATATCAGCGATTTTTTTTTTGCCGTGTAAAAATAGAATCTACAGCTTTTTCGTCTTTTCTTTTTTTTTTGTTTTTTTTTCTCATGATCGCCGAGGAACGAAGTTGAGGAACCGTCGTCATCGTCGCCGTCGTCATCGTCGCCGTCGTCGTCGTCGTCGTAGTCGCCGTCGTGAAGCTGTATTCGACTAAACTATTTTCCACAAGCTCACAAAAATTTGTATATTTTTGAGTTAGTCGATTTTTTAATGGTTTTTTAAACCCGACAAAGTTTTAGTATTTTATAATTTGCGGAAATTCCTTCTATATGTCAATTACTCGTGAAGGATTCGTGGCGGAGTTTATTTATCTTTGCTCTTTTTATTATTCAACTCTTTTGTATTTTAAGCAATTTTTATTTTTTTAACGAGTTGGACAAAAATTATTGTCTATTTATGTTTAGTTTTTTTTTTCTTCATTTTGGAAATGCATTGTTATTGTTATTTTGTTTGGCGAAATTATCTGTAAAATTAAAATCGTGGCTTTAATCATTTATTTTTTATTTTTTATGTGAAATAAATTTCATTACGCAATCGAATTTTGCATCGACGAGATTTTTTTATTGTGTTTTCAACCCACCGGGCATTTTGCCTTCAGCGCGGATTTCACGAGTTTTTTGGTCCGGCAATTTTTGATTCGCGATGTTTAAAGAAATTTCGAAGAAATTCGGTGTGCACGATCGAGTTCCATAGCGTTCAACATCGACAACACTCTTAATTCGTTCTTTCCACCGAGGAAATGAAACTGGAGGAAAAAATTAACAAGAATAATGAAATTTTGAATCCTGCGGCCAAAGGATTAAATAACAATTTTTAACAAAATTACCGTTGGTCTATTTTCGTGCAACTAGAAGTCACCACGTGAAAAAACGTTTTTCCTGACAAAAACAAAATCAACAAATGCAAATTGGCAAATAAAAAAAAAAACAAATCTTTTTCGATTTCTGATCGAAATAAATGTATCTAAATTCCCGAAAGTTCGAAGTCATGTTCGAACCTAATTTTCGTACATCGTAGCCTAAAAAGTAAAAAAAAAAAAGTTCCTACAAAATTTCATTTATCAAAATTCGGGCTCAAACGTTCGAGTCCAATTTGTTGTTTGTTCACCGTTTTGTTTTTTCGACATTCTCGGTGATTTTCGTCCGGGAGGCATCGACTTTTTGTTTCTTCGTCGAAACCTCGAGAGTCTTTGGAAAATTTCATTTAACGATTCGAGATTCAACCTCTTTGAATTCGTTGTCATAAAAAGACGATCTAGCGCACGTGCTCTCTCCTCGAGAACCGCGAACGACCTTCAGTTTTTTTTTTTTTTCTTCAATTTTTATCAATAAACGACCGAAATTGTTCGTTCAACACGCCTCCGATTTCTCTTGCCAAATCCGCGAAGGATCTCGACTTTTTTTTAAAGCAGCACGTTGCGTTTCTTCCCCTCGCAAAAACGCACGTACGGTCTCGAGTTGTTTATCTTTTTGAAAGCACGCAAAGGTGCTTGAGATTTTCTTCCTTTTTTTTCATCGAAAATGGGCAAAGAAGCTTGATTTTTATAACTAACACACTGGGGAAACGTTCCTTAGTGTGTTAGACGCCTGTTTCACATGGGGTCTTGACTGTTGACTGACTGCGAACTCCGGGAAGTCTTTCGGCTAACGGGTTCGAGGTAAGCAGCGGGTGCCCAGCCCTCGATCCCGCTCCCGATCAGCTTAACGAACCACCAGCCGGCGCAGCCGACTTTCAATAACTCGAGGTTGTCACCCTCGCGCATAGTCACTTCGGATTGACCGACGGCGCAATAATCCGCTAACGCCAAATATCGTCCGCCCTTGAACGAAATTCGAGGGAAAATAAAATTCACAATTCAATTATCGAAGAACTATCGAAATAATGAATTAAAAGAATTTTTCAAGATAAAATTCAAGTGAAAAAAATGAAGGACTCACGGGTGCGGGTCCAGGATTTTCTCCGAAAGCGTCTTCGTCGTCGGTATTGCTGTTTTCAGAGCTCCAGGCAACGTCGTCCTCGGTAGACACGGAAACGTCCGTGATGTGGGAAATCACGCTGTTACCGTCGACTGATAACGTACGCAACGAGCCGGAAACGCTGCTCTGAGCTTCCCACGAAATGGTTTGCCGAAGGGGTCTGCAGAAAAAAAATGAAGAAAACATTCAAACAAAAAAAAATCAATTTTCCCTCAAATTTGTATCGCGAACATTGAGTAAATCGATCGTAACTATAATTTACGTTTTCGAGACTAAACAAAAAAAAAAGAATTCTCATTAAACATAAATATCAGTGAAAAACAATGTTTACCTTAATTTCGAACTTCAGTGTGGTTATTGTTAATAATTCATATTTTTATCATCGTTATTTATATGTTCTTGGCTGCTTGTTGAAAAATGATTTACGTACTTGTGATTGGATTTTCCGAGGGCAGTATTTTGTTTGCCCTTGAGTTCGGCCAATTGGGACATAAGGACCCCCTTAATTTGTCTCACCCAGGCTAGTTTGACGTCGTTGCTGGGTGCCTGGATCGTATGTACCTCGGCTCTACCTTGCAGCCAAATTTCGAATCGCCTCGTATCGCCCTTGACCGATTCGGTCAGTCCAATTTGCGACATCTGTGGGTAAAATTCTCATGGTTTTTCAATGGAGCTTCACTTTCCATGGGGTCGGTATTTGGGTCGGTGGATGATCGTTGAGAGAGGAAACTCGATGGGTGAGAGAAAAATGGAGCATTATTTGCATAAACGAATGAACTTACTTTGAGGTAACGCTTGAAGTGATAAGTCGCTTTGTTGTGAGCCTGGGGCTTGCTGTGTTTACAGAAAATCATGGACTTTTCGTAGAGAAAAATGTGACGTTGCGACGGCTTGAGCCTCAGCAGGCGTTCTCTCTTGCTGCTCGACCAAACGCTGAAGGAGCCTTGCAGCAAAAGTTCACCTTGGGCTCCCAAATCACCCTGGAAAGAAATAAAATCATAAAAAACCAGAAATTCGAAGAAACTACGCGAACACGATGAAATTTTTGTTTCAATGTATAAAAAAAAAAAATGGAAAACTGTGAGTTTGAGGAACGAACCCCGAAGCCAGTGATCGCAGTCTGATGCATGCTGTCGTTGACACATTTGAGTACAACGAGCATACAATCCAGAGCTTCTTGCAACTCCGTGCAACAGGTCGGCTCATCGCTATATTTCAGCAAATCCTTGAGCAGCAATTGATACTTTGTGATGCGTTGAACAGGCTTAAGCAAATATGCGGCCAGCGGCAATTTATGGCCAAGTTTTTGCTGACAAGCAGCGAGAAATTGCGGCTCGCTCTGGATTTGTTCACGAAGTCGTTCCGACCGAGGTATATTCTGACAATAATAACTGTACAGCCGGAAAAAAGCCTCCCGCTGAGAACAACCAGAAAAAAAATACTTTTTCACTTTTTCTGTTTTCCTTCTTGATATTTCATCACTTTTCGCATTATTTGTTGAGACTTATCAACACCTGGAGGTCCAAAAAAACGAAAAGAACTTCCAGCGACACGTTTTCGCTCGAAAATCAAAAAAATGTTCCGTTTCCCAAAGTTGAAAGAATAAAAAAGCGACAGCTCCATTTAGAAAGTGAGGAGAGTGACTAAACATTGAAAAATCGAATTTTTGGACCTTTCCAGCTGCACATAAGGCCCTGACTTTGAAAATCATGGTAACGCAGCTAAATTTTCGTTTCTGATCTCACCCGTTGAACGAAGCAAAGAGCGACGAGTTCGGTATTCGAAATGCAATTCTCGAGATCCCGTAAAAAGGTTTCTCCGTGGAACAAATAAATTTCGTCGAGATTACCGAAGAGTACGTCGGACTTGCCGACGAGGGCGGCAGGCAGAAGGTGCGAGAGAGCATCGTTAGTCATTTCCATTTTGTAGCCTTTTATTATCGAGCCGAGCTCGGCGACGTAAACGCGTTCGGTCTCAACGAGCTCGGCCAGGACGTGGCCTCGCTTCAGACGCGTCGCTTCGACGTCACGTGGTTCGCTCTCTGGTGACGAGGTATCACCACCTTCGATCGGGCTCATTTCCATCTACAGAAAGTGACGAAAAAATTCGAATAAGCTAAAATGAATCATTTTTTTTTTCCATTTCTGGACTTTTCAGTTTTACTGGTTGAGCCTTCGATTTGGTGGGAATCTGGCGTTTCCATTTCACTATAATTAAACACCCATAGACGCGTTTGTACCAACGTTATAAAGCGATAAAAGTCGTCGGTCCATTAGACCCAGAGTGAGTAAGTAAGGTGCCAAAAGTTATAGTGTGTAGCTGGGGGTGTAGCTCCTCTTTACAAACTCGTTTTTGTAAACAGTAATTTTTCGATGAATATTCAAAAACTTTTTTTTTTAGTTTTTAATTATTTTATCACCTTTGGCATGGTATTGGCTTTCCTGAGGATTCTTCCAGGCTTGACTGTCTGCGGTGGATGGGGCATGGGTTTGGCAGGCTCTGGAGTAACCGTTTGCACCGGGCGCGCCGGTTTTAATAATTGTTGTTTCAGTGCAATTATCCTTTTGTCGCACATCAACGAAACGTCCTCGATTCTTTGCAAAACCTGTTGTCAGCCCAGAAGAAAAAAACAACATCAAAATTACGAAAGTGCACAATAAAAATTCGATGCGAATTGGACAGACAACTGAGAGAATTAAAAAAAAAAAAATTTGCACTACTCCGCTGAATATTCTTCTTCAAACATTTATCTCCAAGGAAATGGGAAAAGGAATATCGATTAACCTGCGTAACGAGGGCCTTCGTTTCGGGCATAATCGAGTCCTGGAAAATGCATCTTGGATTGTGAAATTCTTCGGCCGCTTCGATCAATTGCTGAAGCTCTTGAAGCGATTGATCCGGTGGAGTAGAATTATTTTGAGCAGCCAGTAATTCGATTCCTCGTGTACACCACGTATTAGCCTGAATAAAATTAATTAAGAGTCTCATTATCCATTTCCATAAAAATATAATTACCGTTGTATTTTGACGAATATCATTGTCGTTACGTTTGTTTTTGTTATTTTTGTTACTCTCACGTTTCTTTTTGAATTTTTCGATATTTACTCCTCAATTTTCGTAATTAATGCTGATAAAAAACTGAAGTTACCTTGTCGATTCGTTCCATGAGTTCTCGGCATTTGGTAAGGGTGTGCAATCGCCTTTCCAAACGTTGGCTCAAAATAGTGCAAACGCGTTGCAATTCGGCACATTTTGGTTCGACGACCTCAGTCGGACATTGATGGCGACCGGATAACAATTGTTGTCCGGCGGTTATGACCTCTTCGGCTCGATCGATGTCCCCCTTGAAAATCCGGCCGAAAGAGAGAGAGAGAGAGAGAGAGAGAGAGAGAGAGGGAAAGAAAGGAGAAAAAGAAACAAGAGCAATAATCAATATTTGTCAGAGTGTAATAAACAAGAAAATGATTAATTGTAAACAATGAAAATTAATCCATCGAACATTCTATAAATTTGCAGCGTTAATTTATAACCATTTTTCAGTTTTCAAACAAATTATGGTATTTATTATTTACATATTCATGTTTCAATATTCATCGACAAATTTTCAATTTTTCATCTTTCTTTTCAGTCTATCGATTCCTTTCGCTATTTATACTGGATATGAATATGCATAAATAATAATGAATCATAACAATAATGCGGCGAAGAAAAAACCAGATTTGCATCCGAAAACTGTTCCAAAATAAACTTAAAAAAAAAAAAAAAAAAAAAAAAAAAAAAAACACATTCGTCGCGCAAATTATGCGATGGAAAATTGCGATATTCTTAGCGACGAAGTTGCGGATTTCTTTGCTGATTTCCTCCTGTTTTTCTTACAACTTGCGTGCTTGGCATATCGAGATTTTGCCACGTAAAAGCTGAACCAACTAGTATATTAAATCGTGCAGTGCTAAGTGCATATAATTAAAATTTTATACATATATAGAGAATATTTATATATGTATATAATTGGCTGCCCTGAAAAATTGTATACCATGCTTTCGATGCGAATTGAATCCCTATTAAGGTGTTCGATTTTGAGAAAAAATTGTCCCTTACGATTGAAAAGGAAAAAACGTTTTTTTTTTGCTTTTCTCGAGAAAGTAAAGTTTCTCGGCGAATAGAGATTCAAATCGGTAGCAAACAACTTACAATTCAAGACTCTGTTTCATTTTATTTTATTTTTTCAAGATTAATCAAGAATCGAGTAATTAATGAATGAGAAAATGAGAAAATAGTGACAGATTTATCTTTTTTTTTTTTTCAGTTTAATTCACATGAGCAAATACGACAAATTTATAGTCAAATTCGAAAAAAAAATTGTTATTTTTTCGTTTACTTCTAATACGCAATAATTAACAAAAATGTAGTTTTAAGAAAAATTGTTGTTTGTTGATTTCGCTGCTTACCAAGACCCAAATCCACATGGTATGCAACAAATAGGACTATCGACAAAAATGTGGAAAAGCGGTGCAGAGGTGACGGTTTTTTGTATTATTCGAAAAAACGATTTTTTTCGATTTTCTTTTGTTTTTATTGTATCACGTGTGCGTGTTTGAAATTGAACTTTTAAAAAATAAAAAATAAAAAATCTGATAAGAGTTTTTTTACGTTTTTGAACAACGATTCGAATTTCGAAAAATGAATCTTTGTGCTTTGTTTTTTCCAATTTATCACTTTTTTCTCACAATATTTTTTTACAATTATCGTTTCTCACCGAAATTCGTGCATTTGAGTTTTTCAGCTCGATTATTTATTTGTTCTTTTGTTAATTAAAAAAAAAAAAGTGATTTATTGGATCCACAATTTTTTAAGGGGATGTGTCTTTTTTTTGAATATTAAAATGTATGAAAATTATTCGCGTTGCCAGTTGAAAAAAATGAAATAAAGAAATAACGATTTTGTGTCCCCAAGTCGGAATATAAATTTTGTTTACGTACTCTGCAAATTCTTTGGAAGGCCGAAGTGTCGCGTAACAACTGTTCAACCCGTGAATGCGTCTCTCCGACCTCGGTCATTTCCTCGACCGTTTTTAAATGGTGATCCAAGCTCGTTTGCAATTCTCGAAAATCTTGTTCAAATTGTCTGAGTGCGAGGCAGTGTCGCAATCGCGAGCTGTGATGAGACCAGAAAAGATCGAAAGTCCGCTCCGTTTCTTCTAATTGAACCAGCAGTCTGAAATTTATTTGCCACATTAAAAAACGTCAAAAATTTTTATTTGTGATAAATATTTTCAAGATGCTACGAGTTAGAAAATTAAATTACAAAAAAAAAATTACAGGAAATTATCAATTTCGTGTGAATTATTTTTCCAGCTGTATTTTTTGCTCTACGGAAAAATATTACGAGGTTAGGGAAATACCTTTCGACAGCTGCGACGTTTCCTAATCGATCAGCGGTACCTTTGCCGGTCAATTGTCTTACACTGTCGAGCAAAGCTTCGCCGTGTCTCGCGGCACTCAAAATTTCCTCTTTCAATTCATTGTACTCGGCCTGCTGTTGATTCAGCAAAGTCGTCGTCGCAATTGCACTATTTGGGAATTCAACCTCCGCCAAACGTCTCGTGAACGAATCGAGCGCCAACGAAACGTCTTGTGTCATGCACGAGAATTTTTCGAGGCTCTGTCAAAAAACAAATGACCGGGACGCTTCAATTTTTTTCTTTCAATTATCAAATCAAATTTTACTTTCCACGTTTTCCAAAATATTGGAAACTTTTCGAAATTCTATCTTCGAAGTTATTCTCAATGAAGAAAAATACTCACGATTCGATTTTGAATCCAAGTTGGATGGCAATAGGGCAGATCACCGCCAAGTTGCTCAGTCAGCTGATCCTTGTCGATGAAATCGTAAAGTTCAGTGACATTTGCAAGCACAATGACGCGAAATTTAAAGTCTTCGCGAAAGAGTTTGTTCGAGACTTCCGAAATGGCTTTCTGCAGAAAACCAACTGGCCGTAAAACGTAAGCCACGTGCACGAGTCCGGGAAAGAAGGCCTGAAAGGAAAGGGAATTTTCTCAACAGATCGAAAGAATTTCTTTCACTTTTATCGTTTTGAGAAAAAATGATTTTTTTTTCTAGTTCAATTTTTTTTGTCAATCGAACGTTGTTTTTGTTTAAAAATTGATTGTTTTTGTTTTGTATATCATCGAAGTACTTACGGATATTTTAAGAAGAACAGTTTTGACGGAATTCCACTTGTCGGTGCGGCGATCAATTATCAAATGGAATCCCAGGTCAGCTTCTTGCAAACTGTAATGTCAATAAAAATAAAAATCTCAGTTTGTGTTTTTTTTATTTTTTATTGTTATTTACTCCCCACGTTTCCGGCCGTTGAATATTTCCACAGGGAAATGAAAATACATTGTACTTACGTTGGCACAGACGTGAGATACAACATGAGACGTTGGTAGTCCAAATCCGTAACATTGTGAAAATTCCCATTGTCAGGAAATGTTATTATTGGACATCCTTCCCGAGTTTTTCCACCTGAATGAAAAGTCACATGTACTTATAGTTCTCCGGCAAAATGCAATCGACAATATGGAAATTTGACAGTTTGACCAAACATTGAAGCATTTCCGATGATTTTTAAATATTCGAAAATCAGAATTGGGGGAAACGAAAAATTAAAACGTCGCGATTGAATTTGAAAAAATAAATGAAAAAATCTGAAAATCAAAATGAGACTCGAGTTGTTCGAAGAATCAAAAATAATTGGTCGAATGTAGGCCAATGGCGAGACTCAAAAATTGGACCCGGGTCAACACCGTGAATCTACGTATTTTTGGAGCAATTTTGTTTGGTCGTTTTTTGAATCAAGATCGTAAATCAAAATTGCCGTGAGCGAGCACATGAAAATTTTTATGGTGTCTTAACTGAGAAAGTACGAGTGCCGAAATAATCGGGGCACGGTCAAAAAGGAGCAGAGAAACGATTATCGAGAATGCTTTTACGGGCATCGAGTGGAAAACCGGTTTTAACGGAATTTTTATATATTACTTTTTTTTTCTTTTATTTTAATTATATTTTTTCGTCCCGTTCTTTAATTCTGATCATTCGAGTCCGTTGCAAGTGTATCGTGACGGGGTTAATAATCATGTCGAAAAATGGCTGATGGAATTGACAATTCCATAATTGCTAGAAATGCGAATTGGTTCGATTTTCAAATAATTTTTTTCTTATCGACCATCATTTAGTTAAAAATAATTTACAAAGTGAATCTTATTCGCGTCGATGATTTTCCCGAGTTAACATCATTCGTTAAGAAAGTTCATTCTATTATTTCGAAATTAATGGACTAAAGGATACTCGTACCTGTGATAATTGCATACTGCGGCTGGAGAAGGTCAGCAACGTCTCGAACTGCTAGATCCCCATTCTCAATCTCACCGGTCATACTCTCAACATCCTCTGCAATTAATTAAAAAAACAAACATCATCAAAATTAATTAACGGGTAATTAATATTCGTTTTTTTTTTCTAATTCCAAACGATTGTGTAATTTCGAACACTTTTACAATGTAATAAAGATTTCCACTTTTTTTGAATCGATGCGCAAAAAAGTGATAACCGGAACGACGACGTCAATTTTTTTTCTCAATCTAGAGCTTGCTTTTTGATTTCGATTAAAAACACACAATTTAATTTTTAAAATCACTATTTTCCCGGATAAAATGTAGCATCGAGATGGATAACCGTCGAGGTCGATATTTATTGATTAGAATTGTTGAAACATGCATTTTTCTCGATTTTTGAGAAATGCACGTTTGGAATCGTCTCCAAATTCCTGTTGTCTTGTTTTTTGTTTCCAATTTTTCACTAATTACGATAATTGCCTGAAGTTTTTAATTTCCTGCATCACCAAAGTCTCGAAATAATTGTTTTAATATTTACCCTAAATTAATAAACAAACTGGGTAAAAAAAACGGTTCAGATCAAAATGTAAACTTGTCACAAATCTCGTTTTTTATTTGTTTATTTGTCAATGCACACAAATTACGTCGATGGAAAAAAAAACGTGGCAAAGATGTTGGAAAAAAAAATCTTGCAAGGCAACACACACACGCGCGCGTCTACGTTGTGTGTTTTGGCTAACACGCGGCTTGAACTCTCAACGAGGACTGGATGTAAAGGGTTCTGGTCTGAGGTTGCACTCAAGTGACCTTGCTGATTTTTCTTCTTCCTCAAATAGTTTCCTACCTTACCCACAATATCGCTGATGTAACTGTAAAGCGTAGAGGCTCTCAATCCTGAATTTATTTCCTCGTTTTCTCCAACAATCGAACATTTATTAATTCTCTATCCTCAATTCCAAATTTTTCAAATTTCTCCACAATTTTTTATTCAACTAATTTTTTTTTTCAATTTCCATGTTTTTTTATTCCAGTTTTCATTATTGACGGTCTCAATATTTTCAAATTTCAATGAATTCAATTTCGTTTCCAATTATTCTCCAAAGATTTTGTCAACATTGAATAAACAAAATTTGAAAAATGACAGAAATTCTAGAAAAGAAAAATTCTCGAGATGATACTGTTGTTTCTAATTTTTGGGAATCTTCAGAATTTATATTATCGAAAGTATAATGATAAATATAGGAGGAAACATCGCTAGATGGAAGAACTCAACGAGCAAGAGACGCTCGAACTTTGGATTTTCGTTCAGAAAGTACGTTAAAAAAAAAATTAACCTGGTAGTTGACGAAAAAAAAAAAAAAACGACAAGATAATAATTTGAATGTTATTTCGAAGAGATGGGATAATATTTGGGTTAAAAATATTAAGTAAGGAGTTAAATCTCGGGAAAATGAGAATCACTGAATGCTAATTTAACCCTGTCGTTCCCCCCGTTCGGAGTTGCATGTCTGGTATCCCAGCAAATATGAGAATCGCCTGAACTCCTCCGCACGAGTGAGCGAGGCTCCTGACCTTTTCTCCACTCGAGAGAAAAATATTTCATATTCCACAATATTTAATTGTGCGTGTGTGCGAGAATAAAAATGGTGGCATTGTATAAATAGGAAAAAAAATAATGAATAACCGTATATTTTTCTTCGAGCTCATGACGACTTTTTATTTCGCTAATTAATCTTATTTACTCAGCTTGTTAGTTGTCGTTGTGGGGAAAAATGGAACAGGTGAAAAAACGTTTGCCATTATTTGTCCATTTTCTTTATAATCTTTTTTTATTTCATAAAAATTATACAATTCTCTACTCACCCTGCTTTGACAATTAATATTCAGCCGTTTCAGGCCCAGTTTGAAAAATTTAATAACAATTATTTCCACGCACTTGGCAAAGAAAAATTGCCATGAAAAAAAAAACTTAATGTTTCGATCATTTTTTCGAACGAAAAAAAATCAGTCCAGGTTCGAAAAAGAGAAACGACAGTGAAGAGAATTTTCGCAAGGCTGGCTCGTGTTAAATACCGGAATATATTAATTTGAATAAATTATTATTTTTCTATTTTCACGAGATTCTCGTCATTTCGTTGATTCGTGGAAAAAAAATATTTCTTTTTAAATATTTGATCACTTCGACTGCAAAGCTCGCTTCTTTTTTTCGCAATGAAGAAAAAAAAATGGTTTCTCACATTTCCGAAAAGTTCGTGCACCGGGATTTTGGAATTTCAAATTCGAATTCGCGATACTTGACGAATTCCCAAAAATGGGCCGTAACGTCTCTTTGACAGAAATGTGAAAAGAAATGAAAGAATCTACGATGTTTCATGAGATCATCGCGGCATTTTTGAAAATATTTCAACAACCTCGATCAACTTTGAATTAACGATAAACTTATAATTAAAGTTTTCTATCTTAATGACTTATTTCCAAATTTGGAAAATACTCGATTTTTACACTGTAAAAAGGAGAAAAAGAAGCATTTGTAAAATGACTGAATACTTAGCCACACGAGCTGAGAAGATTTCCAATGAAAAATGCAGCAACTTTGGGCTCTGAAATATCGATACGTTTGATTTTTATGATTCGAGACGAAAAAATGAAATTTTGAAGACGAATTAAGAGAAAAAAACGTCAGATTTTGGAAAATTGTTGATGAATGAAAATTAGTAGAGGAGAGTCGGACGAGAAATGAAATTTGTTAATTAGACAGAATGGAGACTGCTCAAGGTGACTGGTTGTCCAGTGGCATTGACCAAAAGCCCATTTTCTGTGAGTGTGAACGCAAGATCATCAGAGATTTTTTTAACAGGAGTTAAAAGAAAAGTGTCGTGTCGTGCGACAACGATAGGAAAATGGTTTGGATTCTGTGTGAGAAAAGTGGAGTTTTTAGGGGAAATACTAGGATGAGGTTGTTTGTCTAAATCGCGTCTATCGGTGTCTGGTTTGGCAGAATGTTGTCCGCGGAGAACGAACTCGAGTTTGGCGAATTTGACTTGAGGGAATTGGACTTTCATGAAACGTCTGAAGGTGGAATATCCCATGACCTTGGAGGAGGTGTTTTCGCAGAATTCGGCGTACATTTCGTGGACGTTTTTGCGAGTGATTTCGGGAGGCAAATGGAGAGGCGAATTTTTAGCGGTTTTCGTACGTTGCTTGAGCTCTTGAGCGGCGATAAACTTTTTCAAGAAATCGGTAGCGATTTGATAAATGTCGAGGGAAAATGTATTGTGCGGAACTTTGCCATGGTTCCCATGGACTCGGGGACAAACCCCGTGGGTTTGTAAGTGCTTGCGGATCCGTTTGATTTGATAACGCGTGCAATTTTCAAGGTAAAGGAAAGCGTCCAAGCAAACCCTGCGACCTTGGTAAACGTAACGCGCTCTGGACCTTCTTCGCTCTGTTCGTCGGGCCGTTTTTCCGGGATCCGTCAGACATGCCATTGTCACACCCATCAGATACATATCGTGCTCCGCTTTCGTCAACTCTGCGATATTCAATCTGTGACGATAAACCGCGTCCGGACTCAAACCTCCGAAACAACTGTCGTCTTGACATTCGCAGCCGCGTTGAAAACGCTCCGCTACTTGGGCCGGACTCTCCTCCAATCCGGTTCCCTCGTTGTTCCTTCGCCCGACGTCCTCCTCCTCCTCCTCTTCGTCCTCCTGAGCCGCATCCTTCAATTTCGTCTTTTTCCCTCCTCGCTGTTTCTTTGCCACCGACTTTCTCGATAATTCAGCAATTTTTTCCGCGACTGGTGGACCTGCCTGTAAACAGCGATTTTGTAGTTTTTTTCGTCTCCGTGGGATGAATGGAATTCTTTTTTACACAGTTCTCTCTGTCGGGTGTGAAAAAAAATCGACTAAAGGTCAAATTACCATGAGGTCGAGGTTGACGACTTCCTCGTCATTGGCTGGTTTGTCGTCGAGTTGTATTTCGTTGCCAAGTTCAGAGTTTGTAATGGATTGAGTTCCACTCATTTTGCCAACGATTTGCAGGTTAGGGGATCGTGCGATTTGCTGCTGGAATTGTTGTTAAAAATCTGTAAAAGAAAGTTTCGTTTTTTGCTTCGAACGATAGAATCGTTCGTTTTTGAATTTGTCAGGGGATGAGCGATCGTAAAGAAATGAAAAATCGTGATAAAAACACGAGACGGACATTTTGCCATGAATTTGGTACCAAAATTGTTGGGATTAAAAAATATTTGACGAGGTTAGAGCGCAAAAAGATCGATCAATGATTCCGGCCTGTAGAGAGCGAGCAATTGTTGTAAAAAAAATCACGTGACTAATTTTTTTGTTTCGAAACGAAATCAACTATCGAAACGACGTGAAATTCTCGTCTAAAGTTTCGTCGACGACATTTTTAGACGAGAAGTAAATCAAAAAAATTTAACAAACTCGGACTCACGTGGACTGTAAAAAAAAACAGGAAAAAGTAACGAAGAAAACAAAAGGATGAACGGAGACGGTAACATAGACACGTAGTAATATAAGGTCGAAAATCGCTGGAACGCCTGAGAGCTCAACAATTTTCGACCGTAAAGCAGGAGAAAATTAATCGCAATAGACCTACCTTAATTCTGTATCACAACGACGATTGTTTGTAAACGTTGGGCAATTCCGTTGCGAGTTTCCGCGGGATAATCATTTGATAGTCATTCGTTGAACAGGATCGTATTTTTTTTAGATTGAAGACGATAAACATTCAGAGAAAAATTCATCTGCGTCGAACCTTATGGTCTCATGGTACATCGCACGAGCAACTCTTGCACCTTTCGCAGTAGCGCCACGACGGGCAAAGACCGAACTTGCGTCAAGGCTGTAATAACTTTGGGCGCGTTCGCGATAAGCGCTAATTTTTCGCAAACGAAATAATTAGGTAAAAAGAATACTCAGACATGAAGTGACTATGAGTTTTTGGTATTTTCACGTTCCTGGAATTTCAATTGAAAATCAAATTAACATTTGTTGCTTGAATTTTTGGGTGTTCTTGATAATCAACAATTTCGTCAAGCCAGCCATGGACATCGGAGAACCGAGATTTTTTTTCAATCAAAAAGGAATTTCGATTCAATCGCGAGCATTCGGAAAAGTTGTCAATTTTTCAAAAATTCAATCGAGTCGTGAAAGAATCATAAAAAGTATCGATTTATTTATGATTAAGTGAAACATGAGATCAGGGTGGCTCCACAGCCTTGACCTTGAACATTACAACGCAGAAGGTCACGTCTTTGTTACCGATCGAGTCTCGGAAATGATAAATTAACGAGGACATTTTATTTCTTCCGAAACTATTGAATGAGCGATGTATATTCATCCGGCAATTTTCGATACAGCTCTCCGTCGAGTGCCGCACAATGAAGATGGCAAACGTCCAATTGCTTTTGTATCGGAAATACTCGGCACGAAATATAAGTTTGTATAGAAATTTAAGCTATTTACACCGACTGGATCAATAATGCTTAACGACTTTGAGTTTTTTTTTCTTCCTACCGAGTAGGTACACAGGAAAAAAGAAATTTCATTTCTTTATATTGTGCATTTTTTTTTTTTTTTTTTTTATAAACAGAAAATCATGCAACTTGTGAGAATCTGATGAACGACGCGAGAAAAAATATGCAAACTCAATGAAAACGCCGGATAATTGTAATTTAATAAAAATGTGAAGTTCACCTTCGGGTTTATCAGATTAGAAATATAGATTTCCGCGCTCACGCTCTCCATGTATCGATACATCAACACACAACATATAAACATGTTAATAACTCTAGACTCTACGACGGAGTTGAAAAATGACTCGAATTTTGTGTTAGAAAAAACTTTTTTTTCGGTTCCATGGTTCTATAAAGTTTTCATCATTGAATTTCCTCCAATGCGACTTTATCATACACCATTCTCTTCGTTGTGGAAAGACGAAGAGATTGGTGTATAATTGAAGGTTCGTATCGCCGTCGAGGAACATTTTATGCTGAAGAGAATATTGAGGGCGTTTTGGGCAACGTTGCAACGTTCACGTTCCGATAAATCAACGGCAGGAGCTCTAGGGTTGATAGTAATAACGAAAAAAACAATGCCAAGAAGCAACGGGAACGAGCGTTCCGAATATTGTCGTTGGAAAAATTATTACGCAAGGAAAATGTAAAGCGATGCAATTTTAAACGTCTTTTCTACTGCGAACGAAATGGAAAATTAGGAGTGTATCTTGCATGTTTGAAGGTTATTGATTTATAGGAAAGTCGAAGATACAGCCCTGAAGTGTTTTTTCGAAAAGGAGGCAGATGGCAGTGCTGTCGCCGGCGAAGAAAAGAAAGAAAAGAGAGCGAGGGAGCGCACGTGAGAACGTAAACAAACGTTCGAAATTGCAATTCGCTACGATGAATAATTGAATATTTAACGTCTTTTCAAAGACAAAGGAAATATTCGTTCGTCTTCCCTTTTTCGAGACTCGTATTTACACGATCTGAGAAGTAGGCTGTTGTGTCTAGCAAGCTATTAACCAATTATGTACAAAAGTCTCCGGTTATTTACCTCGCATATACATCTATACTGTGTGCGCGTTAGTAATTCAAGAAATTAATTGCCGAGCATTTAGGGAACATACAGGAACGTAATTCAGAGGTCAGACACTTGTGTTCAATTTACATGGCACATACGAAGTTGTCCAGAGTCTTCAGTCGCTTACATTAGCAGAAATTAAGCTATTGTAAAACTCGTTCGAACTTTAGAAATTCCTAACCTCACAATTTTGATATTTTTTTAAAGATAAGAGTTTGCAGTCGTTTCGACTGTTAATACGATGCGAGTAGATGTCCTTGAAATGAACTTGAGAAGCCCGATTCAAAATTTGCACAGCTTCGTTTCAATATTGTGAGATTGACTCATTTTTGAACCTGGACTCAATATTTATCGTCGAATTCAATGTTGTTTGACGTGAAACTTCAATTTTTCGATCTTTGCTCGTCCTAACCTCAAATTCGGCCCAACTGATAGTTGCAAACGTGACATTTGACCAGCAATCTAAAAAAAAACGCAATCTACGAATAACTTGGACGACGAAAAATCAAGTTCCTACTCAGTCCATTTGAAAAGCGTGCCTTAGACAAATTCTGTGGATCAGGCTTCCGAAGATTTCGTGACAGGTATTGTTGATTCGAGCCGAGAGTTAAATGAACCGTGACGAGAGTATTGAATGGATAAAACATGTCAGGTGCAGATATGCCGAATCAATAAGCATTGGTTATCGGGGGAACGTAAAATTCACTCGCGTTCATAAATATATCAAATGTTATAGTCGTTGAGTACTGGCGTGTGGCGAACGATTGTTCTGTTATCGGGATCGTAAAAACAAGCCGGCATTTTCCGTGACACATTCAAGGTACACATCGAGCTATGCATATGTCTACATACGCGCAATATATTGACATAAACGTGAAGAAAACACAGATGCACGAATAAACGTATATGAAAAGTATATTAACGTACTGGAACCCGTGCACCTCGTTGAGCAATGCTGATGACAGGGACAGTTGCAGTTGTGCAGAGATTTCCGACGCAGTATCATTTTTTATCAGTTTTCACACCCACAGTTTCGATATATTTAAAAAAGCGAGAGTTTTCTTGGAGGATTCGATTTTCAAAATCTGTTTTTCGTGTTTGTACGCACTAGAAAAAAGTCCCGTCACATTTCACAACGAACCGGTAAAAATGAAGCATTGTTTCGACCAAGGAACAAGTTTGTAGTCGTTTAGGCGCGAAGAAAGAAATGCATATGGCGAAAGTCCGTGGAACAACGGGAAAGAGACGTTTGGCAAGTGTCCATTTGATCGATAAAAAGCGTTGGCGCTAGCCGGCTCCGGTGGACGCGACTACGAGCAGCTGCATTATCGCGTCACCTGCTACGGCTGCTACTTCGGCTGTGGCCCGAGGTTTTGTGAAGGCACGTCGGAGTTTCGAGTACGAATATTCCCAGTGCAGTGCCTGTAGGTATGGACCTCTCGCGGTGTTTTGCAAGAACTACGCGTTGTTGGTACGAGAGAGTGGAGGCAAACGCGAGCGAGAGGTGAAGCGGCACGATTTGGAGTGCTGCGCTATGCGAAAGAGACGAGGAAAGCCGTAGCGCGGTGCAAGAAGGAAACATTGCGGGTGGTGAAGCGCTGGCGGGTCAGAGAGCTCTGAACTAGCCAGCGCAGGACTCGAAAGGAAAGAGAGAGAGAGAGAGAGGAGCAATCCAACGTGAAGCGGTAACTGAACTCCGTCGACTGCGCGAGAGAGAGAGAGAGAAGGAGCGGTGCGACAGCGACGAGGAGGCGGGCCGTAGAAGCTGCGGGAGAGAGGCAAGCGATGGGATGTTAAACGGAGAGGGGAAAGTTGTATAGCCTATCGCGGCGATCTCAAGCTTCGTAGTGGGGCTACCGCACGTGACTTTTCTGCAACCGCATGAAGTTTTTCTTTCTCTATTGATGACAACTGAGCATTACGACACCACAGATTAAAGTCTCTATAGAAACAACACAAGTGTCGATGGCTCGTGTGTTAAAATGAGAAAAAATGGCTGCCACGATAAAATTTCACATCCGGCGAATCTTTTTTTTTATTTCCCAAAAATGTGACGCTTCATTTTTTACGAATCGAGTTTTTTCTTTCTTATCGGGAATTTCGAATTATTTACTCTCTCTTGACCGAGAGTTACGGCGTTGGAAAAAAAAACGTCCGTCTGATCAATTTGCCAAAAGTCTGTCAGATCGTAAGATACGCTTCCAACGCTTGAGCCACCCCTTAGCGTGGCCTACATATAAATTTGCCCGTAAGGGTTCCGAGGGCAATGTACCAGCCGACCTAACCTCACTTGGCCAGCGTTAAACGCCCTCGATTTCAAATATTTCGGATTATTCGAACGTGAACGAAATTTCCAAACTACTATTTATAACCGCGGTCATTGCCTTTTCCGACAACATCCTTATCACGTGTACGCGCAGGTATTTGAAAAAAAAACGTACCCGCATCGATTTTACCGGGGTTCAAAGTTGGGTGTTGACCCGATAAACTCCCTCAAAACAAACCACCCGCAAATCCCTTGACTAGCGACATCTTCAGTAATCCAAAGCGATAACTGTTTTTTTCTTCCACTTCGTCAACGATTTTTCTCCGCGACAAAAGCCCATTGTGCTTGACGACAAAGAAACGACCTTGGACCTCATTTTCCGAGCCCATTGTCAACCCCGCCTAGCACGTTGTAAGCTTAGAGTTTCCATGTATACGTACATATCGGTAACCAGTAAACGTGATACCAGCATCGAAAAATTAAGAAAAAAAAATCTTTTACAGTTGAAAAAATAGTATTCGTTTCGAGTGGAGCTTCATGAACAGCAGGGAAATCATCAAATTATCAGAATATCAGTACGGGTGCCATTTTTAATCGGAAAAAATGATGTGGTCGAAAATATTGGATATACTCGAGTGACTCGAGTGTACATTCACAGCGGCCGCCATCTTGAAAAACATGTTTCTACAAATATCTTGAAAACAATGGGCCCTACGACAAAAAGTGTAAGGACCTTATATATAGGACTTTTGATTTCCTATAACTTTCATGGGAAACATTTCTCTCAAAAACTTCTAGTTTTCGAGTTATAGCAGATTAAAGTATTGAAATTTTGAATTCCGTTGAATATCTCATCAACTTTGGGATACACGTAAAACATGATGAGGACCAAATTTATAGATAAAAATATTGTCTTCAATTTTTATTTCAAACTTTTCTTTATAAAATCAATACTTCCAGAGTTATAGCGTGGTAAACATTGTGGGAGCTTATGCGAGTCATCACTCTCCTAAATTATCTCTCGAGCGCCAACAGCAAAATATTTTTCTATAACAATCTCATTCTCCTAGAATCCTGAACTTAAAAACGCAACATAATCTTATCTGGCGCCGCGACCTAAGGAACGATTGGTGGCGCCAAAGTCAAAAGTCATCGAAGTTACACCCTCACAGAACTTGATGGAAAATCAACCGTCCGATGATTCTCTGAGATGTAAAAGTGAAGCGTTTTCCAGTGCATTTCGTCAACAGATGGCGTGAGGGAAATTCCTACTGTTTCTCATGTGAAAAATGAGGTTAAAGGGGAAAAAAATAGTTGAAACTTACCGGCCTCCAAGACCTCGAGGTCGAGGTTGCCACTGCGACTTCTGCTGATGCTGCTGCTCGCGTTGTAACTAGATCTGTGAGTGTCCTCCATGGCGCGCGAGGCACTTCTCTTGAATTGTTCCAAAAAGCTGTCGATCTGATTTTCAATGGTTGTTGGTGAAGTTGCCATTGCTATTTTTTCTTTGTTTTTGTTTTGTTTATTTTTCTCACCGCTCTCGGATTCCAAGATTGTACATTATTTAACGCGCATAACCATTCAAATATATAAATACGTATTGGTATTTAATGCATGTATAGGTGTGAAACTCGACACGGAATCGTTAGACCTCGTGCACCCACAACGAACCTAGTTCTAATTTCTTTCCGTACGTTTTTTAAACCCCGCCCCCTTCGCTCTTCTCGCCCCTTCTGTTTATTTCTCGCTGTCCGTTGGGATATTAAAAAGCACGAGTAACGTTATTATACACGGCGACCACGACGGGCCACACTGCGTAAATCGTGTTCAACTACATTTTACGATGAAATTCGTCTCGGAATTATATATTTGCAATCGGTATTGTTATTGTTGTTATTGTTATTATTGGTGTTATTGGCGACGAGAGCCTCTCGGGCATCGTACGACTGAGTCCCGGTACGAGGCATGTTTATTGTGACGGAACCGTGCCCGGAACTGAGCGAGCAACCCACAGAGAAGAGGGGACCATCTCGGATCTCGCCAAGAAGGACGCAGCGAGACGCGCGCGCGCGCCTTATGATCGAGCCAACGTGAATGTCGTCGCGACCTTGCGGCAGGTGGCGCTATCATGCGGGAGTCGCGCGTTGTGCTGCTATCAATCACGCGCAGACGCCCGGAGTCTGTTGTGTTTGCTTTTTTGGATTTTTTCTCATTGCCGAAAAATGTCCAAATCGGAATCGAGCGTAGCGCCTCTAGCTGCAAAAAGCCTAATTTTCTCGCAACTTGAGACTAGCGCTTTTTACGGCTAAAATTTCTACTAAATTGAAACGTTTTTGCCGGTATAGCGGGAGAGTGACTTTCACAGCTGTTGTTTTACTTCGTCTGACTTAGCCCCTCAAGTCGAAACTCCCCTGAGTTAGCCCCCGCAACTTGATAATATTGATTTTTTTTTTACAAATCTCTTGGAGGTCGTTCAGTGGTTTATGGTGGCGTGATAAGATCGTTCAGCGGTCAATGATTTTTTCAAAAAAATCAATTTTATAATTTAGCCCCTGAGTCAGCGCCCTCGAGCATCTATTAGTCAATTTTAGCGTTTTTAGTAATCGTCAAGTCTTTACAACCCGAGTAATTCAGTCGAAATCACTCTAAAACGTGTTTTACTTGATCGCTTCCAATCAACTTCTTTGTACCAAGTTCAAAAATTCTTCTACTTTCTTTAGGAATTTACTCTTTCTCGTTTCGTGGAGTGCACTGGCTCTCGCTGCTCCCTTTTCTCTATTTTATTTCTTACAGTTCGGCCTTCCTGGCCATGAGTTCGTGCCGAACTTGGAAATTGCGAATTTTGAAATCAAGTTTAATTGAAAAATAACTTGATAAGGTATTAACTGCTTTCTTCATCTAATTATTATTATTCTGACTGCACTATCAAGGCTTTCCCATACGACACATAGCGCCGTTGAGTATTTTGGAATCTCTTTCGGGGTCAGATATCAGGTAGCGATGTTTCCTAGTTTTGTTTTCATTTGTCGAGTTCAAAAGTTTCGTGGCATTACTAACTAAATCTCCTTCATTCTGGTGAGGAACGATTTTTCTTACTCGGTCACGTCGCGTTTTCGTTTTCGTTTGAATAATTATAATTTTATCAGCTGCGGCTGATCTCATGTTTTTTCCTTCATCACCTGATGAAGGTTCTGAGGACAGCGCGCGGAACCGAGGAAGAATATTACGTCGCAGGCAATGTCCGGCATTGCAAGCAGCGAGCGAAGACGTGAAGGCAGTTGAGAGATGGAGCCACTGAGCACGAAACGTGGCGTGGGAAGCGGCGACGGCGGCTCGACACATTCGCCCGATTCGCCGGCTTGTCACTCGTGTCGCGACACTGACCGAGGTGATCCGCGATCCACCGATCCACGGTTCTTCAGTTTCGCGCCGTACCTCGTACCGTCCAGCACGTACGCTCGTTTTGTTCAGTATCGTGTTTGTGTCTTTTCGAAGCTTCATTCAAATAATAACGAGTAATCGAAACAAAAGAAGCCCCGATTGTTAAACGAGACTCTTCAGTCATGGGTGGTAAGTTCTGATAAACTCTACTACGCTTTGATTTTTTTAATTGTCAGTGTTTCATCGATTCCTTCATCCTCCGTGCGGCTGACCGTTTGTATCGATAATGACGAACAATCGATTCCTGTTTTCCTTAAATCACGAACTTGTACATTTCCCTGTCTCGTTCATGATTGAAGGGCCGCACGTGTAACGCTTCATCGGTGTCTCTGAACCGTCTGCGTTGTCCCGGCAACCGTTCGCCCCTCCTGTAAATGACCTTCAAACGTAAACTGGTCCAATTCCTTTTCTTATCACTTGGATTCGTCATTACGCGTTATTGAACTTAAAAAGTTATTTCCTCAGTACATTACGCCCTAAAATGCGCCTGTCATTGTTGATACTATTCAAAGCAAACCTTCCAAATAATGCATTGAAATATTGATTCGTTACTTGATCGAATTTGAGGCTCAAAAATACGTCAAATACAGCTGGCGATCGTCGGACAAGCTTTTTGCCTTCGTTCATCATTGGCACGTCTCTCTCACTACTGCCTGCGGTCCTTACGTATTTTTCGCCCCGCTCTCTCGATTTTCGCGCGGCGTGACCTTGAGCTTAGGGCGCGTGCGTTTCTCATTCTACGCGATTTCGATTCTATTTATTGAAATACCGTCATGTAAATAAATGAAAATATGCATTTATATTATTTTCACATAAATTCCAATTTCGCATGATAACTTGCCCAAAAAAAATGTCAAAATTTTGAAAATCCTTCTCAACTATTCGGAAACGAAATATTTTGGAACTGGAGATTTTGAGGGCGAAAAAATGTTCGAACATGAAAAAAAAATTGGAAAATAAATTCGCAGACCTTTGGAAAAGGCTTCGGCGAATGCTCGGACGATATTTTTGTATGTGATCTAGGCGAAGAGTTCTCCCCAGAAATCCAGAGCGTGCATGAGCAACAAAATCCAGTCTCTGAGTGCGAGAAAGTTTCTCCCCTTTTTCCCGCCTCTCGCTATTTCGAGGGTTTATTCCTGGCTTGTTTGAGGGACAGACAGAAAAGTTCTTGTCTGCGAAAGATTTTTTGCAACGTTTTTCCAACGCAGTACTTCGTGTACGAGTTCACAAATATTCGCGCTTCGATCTCAAGGGTTTTTGAAGTTTCATTCAAAATCGATTTAAAGATCCAATTTTTTTCAACTCGACCAAACATTTCTTTTCCAAGTGACTTGTAAATTTATGTTTTTTCTTTTTTTTTCTTTGCGAACATCGATCAAAAATGAACCAACTTTCGTTTGGACTTTCAATGGATTTCAACGTCCAACCACACGACGATTCAAATGTTCGAGTGACTCCAGGCGCCCCGTACAAATTTAGATATTAATGTTAATTTTAGACACCTATTCGTTGCAACCATTTGGAGCTAGGCTATAAGATTAGAGGGCGTTAAATCATATATACATATAATCGAGAACATAAAAACAGCTCGTACGACTGTTACGCGAATTAACTTTAGCCCCTCCCCCTTCTCCTGGCTCTCTGGACGTTCTCCCTCTCCCACGATAAATTGGACTATTTTTATGATCCATTTTCTGTACGAGATTCTCAGGAACCATAAGACGTTCCCGAAAACATCGAGTCGTGTGGGGGGCCGAGGGGGGGAAGTTGACTTTTAAGTTTTGCGATTTGTTTTCATTTGGAATCGAAGATCCGACGAAACTTTTTTTTTATTTTCATAAAACGCAATGATCGAGTTTTCATGAATTAGAGGGCGGGCTCAAATTCCCGTGGGAACGATTTTCATCCCATTTTAAGGTTCTGTTGCCATTTCCTCGAGCGAAATGTGAAGATGAACAGAAAAGACATATTTTTTCATCAGTTTCCAAAAAAAATGGCGAAAATGTTCATTTTTATTCGTTGATAACGAAAATTCGTTTGACAAATCATTAAAAAACTAGTTTTTCCAAATTTGATTCAGAAAATTGCGGATTCGAAGCAAAATTGCAATTTGTACCAAAATCCCGTTAATGAAAAAAATTGAAACATTCCATGTTTTTATTATTTCTAGATAAACGTTTTGTTTCTCTAAAAATAAATGGAAAGTCCGCTGGAATAGTTTTTTTTTAAATTTAATTCGAAATCGTAACCGAAGTGTCGAGGCAATTTGACGGATCGTGAAAAACGGTACTTGACCTAAGGCAAGGTCCTCAAAGTATTCTTCGCACATTGAAAATGTGCTTTGATCGTGAAGAGAGTGTCTGCGGAGGCTTAAGTATAATGTCTTTCCGTCTCTACCTATTATGAGACGACACCGTGTGTATAAATATAAATCCGTCGGACTATGCGTTGGTTAAAATGATAGGGGGCGAGGGAGAGGAAACGGTTGTGGCGTGGTGGGCGGCAAGGAAGGGCGGGAGGGGGGGGGGGGGTCTTAGCCGGCACACAGCCCTCTCAAGTTTCGGTGTCTCCGTATCATAATAAACGGGATCTCCGCGACACTCAAATATTTGAAAAAGCGAATAATTTTATGTCCGTCAATTCTCGAAATTGAACTTTTTTTTTTTTCGAGCTTGTAAAAAAATGGCGGGATTTGCGAAACGAATTATTTCGATTTTTTTTTCCTTTTTTCTAAAAACTAAACTCCGTTCAATTTGAAGGCAAAAATCCGAGAAAGAAAAATGGAGTTGCTGGTTTTTGCTCGGTTTCCATTTTTTATTTCTCCGTAAGATCGCCTCGTAATTTTCGAAATTTTGGACGATTCGATTTTTGCATCTGAACGAACGAGCTTTTTGCTTAATTTTCTTGAAATCACAGGAAAATTTATTTTCTCGCTTTCGGCGAGGAAAAATCGATTTTGAATATTTTTTTTTGTTTCGTTTGTCACTTTTTGTCGAGACTCGCATTGAGAACCTCTTCGAGGTGGTAGGACGCACGAGAAATCTGATCTTACGTAGGTGCAACGAGCCTCTTTTGCACAGTATTGCCAACAGATGCACACACGGAACTCAAGGCTCGACTCTCTAAGCATCTTGACTTTTTCCTATTATTCGGTTGTCTCGGCCCAGACAACTTTATTGTTCTCAAGGCTCACGCGTCTACGCGACTGCCCTTTTTTCTTTTTCTCTTTCCTCTTCTCTCATTCGCATATGTTCCCTTGAACGAAGATTCACGATTCGTGGAAGGAAAATATTCTCCCTGACAATTAGCGAACAAGTGGCAAGTATTTATTTATTTATTTTGAGCAGCCGTGAACCATTGATACTTCGACGAAAAATTAACGAAAATGTTTTTCTTCGCTGATGAATTATTGAAGATTTATGGAAAAATGATTTTTTCCCGAGCAAAATTGATGCAAATGCCGAATTAATCGAAAACTATTCGCTCGAGAAGAACCAGAATTTTGCGTGACACGCAGGGGTCACGTGAAACACGCAAGTAAAGCTGCGGAAAAGGTTATCGACTTATCAGCGATAAGAAGAAATTATTCGGGATTAGAAATTTTGTTCCTCCTTCTTTCGTCCACCGATGGACAGCGGTTCTATTATTTTTGTCAATATGCTTCACAGAACATTGGAAAGGTCAGGTTTCCTTATAAAATTCGAAATATAGAAAGACTCTCAGCCACGAATTACCACTAAAAATTCATTTCCATTCAAATTCGATTGCTTTTCATTCATTTGGCTCTTTATTATCAATCATTACGAAACTTTGTAATATCTTTTCCTACCAAGATTCGAATCAGAATTATGCAATCAATTACTCTTGATATGAATATTTGCATAACGAGGAGAACAATATTTTTTTCGCAACTTGAATTTTTGCTGAATAAACAAAATCTTCAGCAATCGAATTCCCTTGGTTCCATGAAAGATCCGATCCTCCCATTCACCGAATTTGTTGGCTGCTATCAATGTTGCCCACGATGACAATTTTATTTTCGAAATTTCGACCTTGGAAATTTGGTTTTCGGTGGAGAAGATTTTTCAGATCGAATGTTAATAGAATTTTTTTGTTTCCTGATGATTAGAACTAATTACTTCATTAACCTGGCTATTTGCGATGAATCATTTGAGTCACATAACTCGATTGACCCACTTATTAAACAAACAAAATTATTCGATTGACGATAAAAAAATTTTATTGTCCTCAATCGAAAATATTTCTACCGCGCTGCTGATTTTTTTATTTTTTATTTTCAACCTCTCAAAGAATTATCGCACTTGGCGAGAAAAAGATTATATAAAATCACAATCTGATGTGTACATACTCTGATACACACGCGCGAAATTATTTACGAAATAAAAGCCACGTGTCTTTGAGAAACGCACGAAGAAAGTCGTTGTGAATTATTGCGATGAAAAAACCTCGTGCCAAGAGACGTCTGCCATTTCATAGAGTTATTTTTATTTACTTTATTATCGTTTGATTCGAAAAACTTTTTCGATCGGTTTTTGTATTTTTTCGAAAAATATAAATTTGCTTTTTTTTTTTATATTAATCGAATATACATTTTTTGCAATTATCTTTCGAATATTTACGAAGCAAATGTGATGTCTTATTCATTGAATTTTATCCATTCGTTTCGTCAAATATGAAAATATTTTTTCGAAAATACTTACGAAAAAAACGCGTTTCTAGGACCACACGTTTTTTTTTCAATTTTGTTACAATTTGAAAAAATTGTTTCGCTCAATTAATTCGCTTGGTTACAAATTTAAAACGATTCTTTTTTTGCGTGTTTAACGCGCTCGAACTATTTTATCTTCGCAAGAGTGTCGAAGAGAAAAGACGCAAATTCAACATCGCGAAACTAAATTAGGAACTTTGGCGACTGGCCAAGATTCTCGAGAGCCATCTCTTTCACATTTCTATTCTTCATTTTGTTTTCACAATTTTTATCCATTTCTTTTCTATTCCCTTCCGTTCGCTTTTTCTCTCATTTCTTTCCACTTTCACATGATTTATTTATTTATTTTCATACCGATGTTGCTCGACGAACCAATGTTCTTGATTATTTATTCATAGACTCGAAAATATCGTTCGAAGGAGACAAAATAAATTGTTTCATACAGAAAATTCACTGATAATTATTTTTTCGCTTAGTATTCAAAAAAATTTGCGTTTTTTAATTCAGAAATATTTCCATCACCCATCATCGTTCAGAAAATTTTTTTTTGTCTATTTTTAATTAATATTATCAATTTTTTCAATTGGATTTGATTCAATTCTACTTGCAGCTTCAATTTTTGGGTACATTCGAAATCACCACTTCGATGAAAATGTAATTCGAATCGTTTTTTATCGTTTTAAACGAAAATCGAATTTCCTCCCCCTCTAGAAATTGAGGAGAAGCAAGTTCCGCTCAGAGAGGCTAATTAGTGGATGATTTTATGAGAAAATATGATTGGACTCTCTAGAAGAGTTTTATTTAATCGAACACACATGACAGAGGATCTGAAGAGTAAATGATTTTGTTTAGGAGCAAAACCACGAGTATTTACATTTCGTATTCAATGTTATTTTCATTTTTGTTTTCAAAGGTTTCGCTTGGGTTACGTTGGCGACAAACGACTCGTACTCTCTGGGCGCTCTCGTTCTGGCACATTCATTGCGACGTGTCGGAACGAAACATGATCTCGCCGTTTTGGTCACTCCTGGGGTGACCGGTGCCATGAGGTAAATTTCATAGTCAAATATCTTGTTCGAGAGATGAAAATTTCGCATTCTCGAAATTAATGTCTCGAGCCGGTCTCCGTGCTTGGGATTTCGCGAGGCTTGTGTCCAATCGTTTCTTCACTTTTAACTTTTTTCTTAATTCCATTCCGCGGTGCATCAGAAAGCTTAAGCCTTGTTATGTTTTGCTCGTACGAAAAGCTGAACGACAGCCAACGAACGAGTACAGCGCGAACTTGAACTTTATCTCAATACGATTGCGTGTCATTGCCTGCCAACGAACTCGCACGTAAAAATAATTTACTCACCTGTTAAAAAACCGAACGAAAAAAACATCAACGACCAGTTAACAAAGCTCCAACGTAAGGGGAGACTTTTTTAACTGAACAAAAAATTTTTTATGCAAATATTCTTTCCACAAATTCACTCTCGATAAACTTTTTCATTTTTTACTCTTCAACAGAGAAAAATTGTCCTCGGTGTTCTCGCTGGTACAAGAGGTCAACGTACTCGACTCCAAGGACGAAGCTAATTTGGCCCTTTTGGCCAGACCCGAGCTCGGAATCACATTCACCAAGCTTCATTGTTGGAGGCTCACTCAATATGAAAAATGCGTATTCGTCGACGCTGACACTCTGGTTAGTATCTCGTCATCAAAATTGATTATTCGATTGAATGGAATATATAAATGAAGCATTTTTTCTTTCATTCTTCGATAAATATTCTAAAAGGTGATAAAAAATTGCGACGAATTGTTCGAACGCGAGGAACTCTCCGCAGCACCCGATGTCGGCTGGCCCGATTGTTTCAATTCCGGTGTTTTCGTCTTCAAACCCTCCCAACAAACTTTCGCCTCGTTAACCTCCTTCGCTGCTGCAAAGGGCTCCTTCGACGGTGGCGATCAAGGCCTTCTCAATCAATACTTCAGTGACTGGGCTCACAAAGACATTTCGAAACATCTTCCTTTCATCTATAATATGTGCTCCACTGCCACTTATTCCTATTTACCTGCTTACAAACAGTAAGTGCTCATCGACTATTATTTTCATTTCATTTTTTCGATTCATCTTCAAATTTTTTTTCCTTTTCTTGTCGATGCCACACGAATTCGTATTTTGCCATAAAAACAAAAATCCGTTTTCTGTCCTTTGGTTCGTCGAGGATGGGAAAAGTCGTTTTCAATTTCTTGAATCTCGTTCGAGCTTCAAGAACGCACGTTTTTTTTTTTGGATTTCTACGTGTTTTCGATGGGACGTGAGCGATTTAGTGAGACTGTATGAACAAATTTTAGGTTCGGTGACGATGTAAGGATCATTCATTTTATTGGAATAACGAAACCCTGGCTTCAGTACTTTGACACAGTCACGAGCCAGGTACAACCTGCTCCAGGCTCGCACCATTTATTACCGCTGCTCCAATTGTGGTGGAACATCTTCTGCGATAACGTTCATCCTCAATTGTCCCCAGTTATGGTAAATATAATAAAGCCTCGACAAAACTTTTTGTCATTGAATTTTGAGCAAGTCTTTTATTTTATTTTTAACGTGTGATCTTTTCTGAGACGTTTTTTCGTTTTTCTTACGAGCTCAATTAATTTGTGACTCTAATATAATAATAATGATTTATTATTATTATCGTTACTCGCCTGATGATTGTAATGCTTATCATCCCTTTACTGATTCCGCAAGCTAAGCAATGATCAAAGGGATTCTAATTCGTCTTATCGCGAGGTAAGAATTTTGAAATTGTGCCACTGATCAAGCTTTTTTTCTAGATTCATTTATTTTTCAGCATTTTTTCAAATTCTTTACGAATCTTTACAATTGTTGAAATTTCTTTTCCATTCGCTAAATTCGATCATGCCCGATTTTTTCTTTTTGGAAGTTGATTATTTTTCGTTTCTTTTTTCTATCAGCACAAAAATATTCATCATTTTCATTTTACTCATTATTTTATTGTCTTTATTCACTTTTTAAAGATTTTTTAATTGAGTTTTTAATAATTCTGCACCGCACAATATCGCAGTTGCGAGCTTTCATACGTAGCACAGCGGCTTTCATGTGGCATGATTATATTTGACGCACAAATAAAACATTTAAGTATTTTTGCACATGGTGACGAACGTTTTCATAAATTTGTAACACTTTTGGCACCTGGTTATGTTTTTCTTTGGACGTAGATATTCTGTCACCGCGAGATGCTGCGCATTTTGTGTCATAACTATTTTTATTCCTTCGATTATTTCAATTTTTCTTTGAATATAGTATTCCCTTTTTTTACTCGCCGAAATAAACGCGAATGAGTATTCCTTTGATTTTTTAATGTTTGCCAACCTCGCTATTTCGTTCAATTAAATATCGCGACTCGATTCGAAACTTTAAACATATTCTGTGCATTTTTCAATTGTCATTAGTTTTTATATTTTTCTCTATGAAATCGAGAGTTTTAACGTTTTTTTGGCACGTACTTTGAACCTTCTCGTTTTCCCAAACTTCCCAGTTATTTTTGTTCTTTTGTTCGCTCTGACGTTTTAATCGACAATTGCATTTTTGTTTTTTTTTTTTTATATCGTTGATCGTCTTGACTTTAATTAATCCTTGGGATTCTTTGTGGGGGTTCAAGGTATATGTACAAATCGATGTTACTTTCGATTGAATAACTGTATTGAAAGCCGCATTGTCGATTAACGTTGTAAATAATCACAAAAAAATTAATAAACTATTAATCAAAATTTACCAAAGGAAACTGAATAAACAACACGGCTTTTAATACGCGTGTGCTTCGGCAGTGTCCATTTTTTAAGGTTTTCAATCGAGAGGCTATTTTAAATCGAAGAGAATTATTTTTTCAATCATTGATTCACGATCTGCAGTTTTCTCTCGATAATAATTTTCTGTGAAATTCCACCAATTTTTAAGTTTTTTCTGGATAATTCAGTCTTTAGTTTTTTTAAATGCAATTTGTGAAATGTTCTCCAATTTTTGTTTATTTTTTTGGAACGAAATTTGAAAAGTTTTGCATTTTGATATTGAATTATCGACGTATGAGGAAATATGAATATTTTAAGAAATCAGAAGGAATGAAAAATCTCGTGAATAAACGAGAAAGTTTCGAGGATTTTTGAGACAACGAAAATCTCATGAACATTAATGGACACTGACGATCGCCTACTGTGTAACTAACCAAATAATTAGCGTGCAATATTTTTCTGTTTTGGCATGGTTAATGCTTGCATAGGCCAGCAGCATTTTGGCACAACATTGGCACGAACAAAAATTCCCATCCGCCCAATCGCACGATCCCAAAGAAGGATCTCCTCGCTATGACACGAACGAAACGACGGAAGAGGAGTTTGTAAACGACCAGACCGATTTTTCCGAATTTCACGATCCTTGGGAAAATTTTCAATTCGCTGATGAAACGGTCGCAAAGTTAGAAACCGATAATAATTCGATGCACAATAAAAACGAGCAAGAACATTTATCAAACGATCCACAATCCTTGGTTTCGAGTCAATCGACTGTGGACATTTTACCAAATCTGACGGGTCATGTTTCCGAGTCGGAATCCTTCCCAGAAAATCACCAAAACTTTGCAGTATTAGAAAATCGCGAGAACCACGCGATCCAAGAAAACGTCACGTGCCATAATTCCGAAAATCATTTCTTCCTGCCTTGCCACATCAATCACGAGTTCCAAGTCGAAAAATCGCGTACGTCCTACGACGAATATCGTCCGGAACGCGATGCCGAGGAAAACGACAAAACAGAAAATTTTGGGAGTCCGGAAAATGAGTCCGAAAGCAGGGAAAATTTTGACGGGATTGAATTTCATGAAAATTTCGAGATTTCCCATCGAAACGAGACACAATACAATTTTCATCCTCCACCTTTTTGTCGTAATGAACTCGCGTCGATATCGAGACAGCTTTCCAATTTTTTCGACGATAAATCGTTCGGAAACAAACAGGACGAAATCACGCCACAACATCGACACGCCAATGACCGAAACACCGGACACAAAGACACTATCTCTGAAACTTCTTGTCCTAGCCTTCCACTGCCCTGTACAAAGTCCAATAACGCTACAACGCATTCAGAAACGAACAATTCGAGCCAACTCGAAAGTAACGATGTAAGTAAATGTTTGTTGGTTTCATTTATTCGAACTTGTCATATCCGTTCGTCACGTCGATTGTATGGTTGTGTAGTTTAATTCTCCTGACAATTATTTACGTAACAAAAAGTGAGTTTTCCCTTTTTGAATTGTCAATTTTTCTTTGAAAAAAAAAAAAAAAAAACACGAATGTACCACGTTGCACTTTCCGACATTGCGTCTCGACGAAGACGCTCGGCCAACTACTGCTCGGAAACCCGAATCTGCGCTATCGTAGATTCAACTGCACCTATCTGCCATTTTGTGTGCACTTTGTGCTTCCATTTTGTGTGAAAAAAGCAAGAACTCGATGAAGCTTTGCTGTTCTAGAAATGTTGTAAATAATTATACGTTTTAGCTGCGAACATGATAATTTTGTCGTTAATTTACAATTGCTTCTTATCTGTAAGTTGCGCTTTTTTTCTAGAAATACGTACATGGAATTTGGTCAGGGAAGAATTTGAAAAATCACCAATTCTGGTTGAATTTCTTCGAAGAAAATTCCTAGAGAAAACTTACAGAGAAAATTCACAACTTCGAAGCGAAATAAACTTTTTTAGAATCGATACAAAAATGGCTGGCAATTGGAAAAAAGCTTCTTTTTATTTTGGTATTTTCAAGTAAATAGATTCAAAGCATGATCGCTAGTTGCCTCACGGACATGGAAATATTGAGGAACGTCAAGTGGGAGCTCGTGTCTACTTTCTGGATTTATAACAAAGAAATGTCTCTCCGTATCAGGCTGGCATCGCAGGAGCTTTGGCGAAAATAACACTTGGCGAAGCAAGGAGTCAGGAGCAAGTCGCCTTCGAGGAACACATGAGAAAACAAGGCTGGGAACAGGGACAAATCGATTACATGGGACGCGACAGTTTCGATAACATATGGAAAAAGATCAGCGAAACTTTGAGCGTCCAACCGGAAAGCCAACCTTCGCCACCCAAGGTCTGCACGAAATTTACTCATTTCTATAATTCTTCTATTTTTGTTTTATCGCATTTTATTAGCTACTTCCGGTTCGCCAGACTTTGTAGTGACCAACGAGGAAACCGCTAAAAATCTTTGCTTGGAACCCAATTTTTTCCTCTCACAATTTACCATGAAATAAATCGGTTCCGGGCCAAATAATTTCACGATTTTCATGGCTGATATTCGTTTCGTCAGCTTCGTCGTTTCTTTTTTCAACATTCAACGAATTTCTATCGCAAAATTCAACGGAGTATCAATCATTGATAAAATTTTGTTCATCACAATGCTGTGTTTTCAGGCTGTGCCACAACTTCCGAAGGTTGAAACTGAGAAGAAAGCTACAGTCCTTCCTGGCGAAGAAGAACCCGCAGCAACAAAACCCGAAGCTGGTACGTGACCAAATTACGCAATCGCATTAAAATCCGTTTTCTTATCAATAATTTTGTCCAACATTTGCGAATCGATGTACATGAAAGTTATGTGGAAAAAATTCGAAGCCTTGAATCTGTACAATTGATAAGAAGAGAAAAAATGCTGAGAGCCCCTCGATAAATTGAGTACCTTTCTATCCCCTTTATTCGTCGTCAAATTTTCTTGAAGCAACAAATAAAAATTGACAGTGCTCAAAAGTGGCAATTAACTTGCTTAGCGTTTTTGTTTGATTTTTTATTTTTGACATCTTGTTTTTAGAAATGTCCGAAACGAAATCGAGGCATTTTGTTTTGTGACTCGAATTTCAAACGGTGATTTAAAGATTGAGTGTTTGAAAACAGGAGCAGAGGAGAGCAACTAACAGACGCCATAGCATTGCCGCGTCTTGTAATGTCGTTTTGCTTGACTGGGGTAAATATTTTTAAGTGCTTAAAACAACAATAACAACAAAAGTAGAAAATGAGCTGCTTTTTTGTATTTTTCACCATCTAGAAAAAACCTCGCGATGTCTATTTAAAAAAAAAATCTATTCATTCATTTATTTTTCATTCGGAAAGAATCTTTCGTGTTTGTGAATTTTCATACGAGCATGTTGATCGCGTGTCAGAAGTTCCGAAACATTCCTGGCTCCCAAATGCATTCATTTATTACGGAACAATTTTGTTTACGTTTTGATAATTTTCGTGAAATTTGAAAACGTAATATTTCGGTTTTGATTAATTGCATCGGAAAGTTGTGTTTGTTATTATTTTCGAAATAACACAAGTTTTTCAGCGGAAAACTGAAAGAATTTTTACACATGTTTTGATTTTTACAATGTGTTAAGCGTTTTTCTCACGGCTTCTGAAATCATTCGAGAAAACAGTCGCTCATTGTCGTCGTCCGCTACTTTTCGTTTTTGATTGTCTTTTCGATGCTTGCGCTACAGCGACACTTAAAATCAACGCTTCTGATTAACAACGTTGAGCCGTCATTAAAAATAATCATAACGGATCATTTATTCACTCCAGAAATACCGACAAAATTTCCACGAAGGATATCAATACAAATATACATACAAAAATATACTACAGTAATTTCTAATCTTCATCGCCGTATTACTTATTCAGTATTGCACGCTGTTTTTCGTAAAGTGTACTAAATCGATCCTCGTGTTGGTCAGATTTGTCGGAACGAACGAGGCTCAAGGTTGACTTGAAAAAGCTTTTTTAACTCGTACGAGATTCGAAATTGCTCTGGAAATCTGATTTTCTGTAAATTCTGTTATCGCCGTCGATTATCGACAGCTGGCCGATTAATGACTGAAAAAAAATCTGATCAATTCGAGATATCGCAAAGTTTGATCGATGGAGAAAAATGACCTTATTTTTGTTGTTAATTCAGCTGTGCTAGCGGATCTCCAACGAACAGACGAACAAGATGAACTGCTCGGTGAGGTTGCTCACGAGTTGAAAGAATTAATATCGCCATTAACTGAATTAACGAGAGGAGGAACGAGCGAGTCAACGATTTTGTCGGGACCGTCGTTGAGTGAGGCGGCCGAAAGAACGGTGGCCCCGTTAACGACGGCATCGCCACCATTGCTATCCGAAACTTTGTCGACGCCCGAAGCAGTCGGATCGATTGCGCCAACATCTTGCGATGTCAAAATTCCCGCGGTAAAAGATTCGCCACTTGATGACGCGAAAATTGTCGATGAAGTAAAATCGTCGCCATCCGGTGACCTTGAAACACCCGAAAAACTCAATGAGGACAAAGAAAAAACTGCCAATGTGGAAATTGTTCCGGAAAGCCAAGTTCCGTTCCAAGTTGCGGAATCTGTGCTCGAAGCCGATGTCAAGGAATCGGTGAGCGAGGATCTCAAACCTGTCACCGAAGAAGCCTTCTCATCGATTTCCCTTACTGCTCAGGAGTCCGTTCCTGCCGTTTTGGAAACTGCTATGGAAGCCGTTGATTCCATCGCCCCAAGACCTAACGGAACAGCTTCCCCCGTCGGTAATGGAATTGACGCTCTTTGTTGTCCAGCCAACAGATTAGCTTCCGCAACGGTCGCCCTTGTCGAAAGAGCTTCTGATATTGTTGTCGAGCCCTCGCAATTGCACTATCCAAGGGATCCTGTTGTGTTACCGGCCGCGCCTGGCGACCCCGAAGGACATGTGTCTGTAGAATCTGCTCAACCGACCCCACCGACCGCATCCCCATCAACGGAAATCCTCGAAAAAACCGAAGATATCGCATCGGCGCAGCCGGCCAAAGTTGTTGAAAATGTTTTGGAAAAATCAACGGAACTGTTAGTCGAGCCTCCAACCGGAAGCCAAGAATCCACCGTTATTTCCGTAGAGCCCAACGTCGCCTCGTCGACCGTAGAAACTGCCTCGGTCCCCGTCGAAAAAATCCACGAATCTCCTGCCGAGACCGTTGCGACCGCCGTCTCGAAAACTGAAACGGCGAACGTAGCCGAGAAACAAAAAACGGCGGATTCAACGCCTCCCGACGTTTCTGCTGAGCCAGCAAAACCCCAGGAATCGGAAGCTCCGGTGTGCACCAAAGTGGATGAACCCAAATTACCTGTACCAGCTCCAAGTGAAACTCATCCAATCGTCTGTTCTGCAAAACCCACGAAAAAATTACAAGATTCGTCGGAAAAAACAGAAAAATCGAAATCCTCGTCGACTGTCACAAAAAGACTCCCGGAATCGGCCACCGAAGAAGTTTCAAAAACACAGGTTGACAAAGATGGAGAAAAGCTCAAAAAATCAATCAGTAACGATCCCAAGGAGCCCGCGAGCCCAAAAGATTCCAAGGCCTCAGCGACCGAAGAGCCTTCCGGAAAGTCGACTAGTAAAAAAGATACCAAGGACACATGCTCGAAAAAAGTACCAAAAACGTTGGTAGAGAAAGATCCACTCAAAGTTTCAATCAGTAAGGAAATAACGAAAGTCTCGGCCGAAGAACAAGGGCTCGGAGAAACGATTGGAAGGTCCGATGAAAAAAAATCGATCGAGGCTTCAACGGAAGAGTCCTCCCCCGTCAGACCGGCGAGAACGAAGGAGCTGCAGATTCCTGACACACCGACAATAATCGAGGCAACACCACCGACCTCTCCGCCGATCGGGGGCGCCGAGAGCCTCGAGGAACAGCAACAAACGAGCAAAGTAACAAAAAAAACGGTGAAAAAAGTTGTTAAAAAAACAACCGACGCTAAACCCGTGGACGGTAGCGAAGCTGAAGGAGAGTGCAAAAAAGTGACGAAAAAAATCGTCAAAAAAGTCGTCAAGAAAAAAGACGAAGAGGGTAATCCAGCCGCCGAGGCTACGAGTGCAACTGAAAAACCAAAAAAAATCGTCAAGGTCGTGAAAAAAACGACGAAAACGACTTCCCAAACGTTAGACGCCGAGGCTGTCGTACCGGAAACTCCCCCACCCGGACTACCGGAAGTTCCGGTTCCACCTAAACGAAAAATTAAAACTACCACCAAAACGACTACCCTCAAGTCCGATTCCGAGCAATAAACCTCAAAATTCAACATTTCGATCTCTTCCCTTCTTCCTTTCGATTCAAGCTACTACAACCGTCAAGTTTTTCTTGATTTCGCGACGAAACTTCACCCACTCGAAACCTCTGGAATGGCGGCAACCTCCAGAATCGTTGATTCACTTTTCTTTTTTTTTTTTTACTTTAGCCGAATTTGTTATCGTTTTAGGCAAATTTTGCAAAAAAGGTGAAAAAAAACTGTTCGTTTTTTGTCCAATTTATTTATACACTAATATATACAGATTTACGTTTATACCGCGTTTCTATCGTTGAAAAAATAATGTTCTCGTTTAACTCGTAAGCTCATATTTTAGCAGCTTCTTATGTTTTTTGTTTCCCTCCACTGCACACGAACCTTATCTTACTAATTATCGCGCAATGAGAATACTTTGTATTGATAAAATACTTTTTACGGATCATTTTACAGTTGTCGTTGTTAATAGTTTTCCCCACGTTTTTCCCTTGTCTACAATTTCCTTGACGGTCCCTGTTCCCGATTCCCAGTCATCGATTGATTTTACATTGTATTATGAATTAATTTTTTATTAATTACTCATCATAATTACTATTATTATTAGTATTCTCATTACTTTATAGTCAAATATAAGTAAATTGTCCGTAACACATGCCAACCGATATTTTGCAATATGAAATTTACCAGATACGAATAAATAAAACATACGAAAGTTACTACGTTGCATCTCTGTTTTCCCAAAATTCTCTCGCTAGAAATAATGTGAAAAAATTGAAAGTCTTGCAATCTTTCTCACCCAAATGATGGATCTGTTCGAACAGTATTTTCATTCGGTTCCAACTTTCATGGAACGTTTGTCGGATATACTGCTGTTGATTAAAAAAAATGAAAAACAAAAACCCGCGTAAAGTTGGCTGATTTTTTTTTTTTTTTAAATAAAGATCTTTGAATTTTTCGAAGCTCAATCGAAGCGCATTCGTTAGTCGGTTTCAAATTTCATAATTGAAACGTTTGTCTGGGAAAATGGTGCTTTTTGGTGGCGCCATCGCGTTTATTTCTCTGGGCTTGAACTACACAGAATTTTAACCTGAAACTTCGTCGCTTGGGTCGCTTCGTCGCTTGTACGCGCAAACCGGGGACCGGCACGCCGTTCCTTGAACACAAACGTTTATTTACGTTTCATATTTTTTCGAAAACAGGTACGTTTTTCATATTCACTGATATTCATGAATTATTATCAAATTCTGATCAACCATTTCGAAGCTGCGATCGGTGGATTATTCATCCCAGCTTTTCGTCGGATGGAAATCCTAACCTCAAAATTCGATATTTTTGTTATTAACTCCCAAAGTACAAACACAAATCTTTCAATCATTAGTTACCAATTATAACGTCGATCTACAGTCCTCGTGTCTGTTTTCCATACGTGCTCTCTAATTTATTCGACAGAAACGAACCTTAATCTCAAAATTCGAATCTTGTTTACACACGTTAACCAAGTGCGAATCTCAAACACCCGAAGAGGATTTGTCACCGTCAACAATGACGAGAAATCCAAGTAGATCATGAAACAAAATTAAAAAATATTAAACAAAAAAAAATTTATTGCTCCACAGAAAACCTCAAAGCTTCACAATGGCCGCGACGATGCCAATAAACCCAAAGCCGTTCTTGAACGGTTTGACGGGGAAACCTGTGATGGTGAAACTGAAATGGGGCCATGAGTACAAAGGTTACCTTGTATCGGTCGATGGGTACATGAACCTCCAGCTAGCGAATACCGAGGAACATGTCGAAGGCGTTTGTACGGGGAATCTCGGAGAAGTCCTGATCAGATGTAACAACGTCATGTACATAAGAGGAGTAGAAGAAGAGGACGAAGAGGGTGAAATGAAAGACTAAATTTTCGATCGATCCATTCCCATTTTTTTCAAATTCTCTAATTACCTCGTAATTATAAAAAAAAATACTTGTAATTATAACTAAAGATAATTTATTCGTAATAAATGATTTTTTATTGCGACGAAACGATTATTTAGTTTCTTTAAAACGTTACAATGTGTATGATGAAAATTATGGGCAATTTCCTCCATTACGATTTAATTGAAATGGAAACTTGGATGGTTCGTGATTGCTCGGAAATATTGCGACGTGACAAAACTCGTAATTTTCTCTCTCCGTGCTGTAAGGACAGTTTACATTATCGATTTTTTAATGCACTTAATTGTAATTCAGTGAATTACAAAATCAATATTTCTGGGAATAGAAAAAGCGAAACGCACGTTCATGGTCTATATCAACGGAAAGCTCACTGTGGATCATTTAGTTGATGAATCAAAACAGTCGGAAAGAAATCGTAAAAAAATGTACGTCGTCGGGTTATACATTTTTCTATTCTGTTCAGGAGCTTCTCAGATTTTCGTCCAATCGACCGACTGGGTGGACAGTTTGGCGAGAAATATTATCGAAGATTCGGAATTGCACACATTGACGTTAATAACGAGACTGCATGACGACGAAATTCTCGAAAATCTCATTTTCGAAAAACTATTCGAACAGCTGATGCAAAAGGTGCCCACGTTACGCATTAATATCGCTGAAAATTTCCAGCTTCCAGTGAACTTTGTGCCCGAAGGAAACTTGGAAACGATCGATACTGACGCGACTTTGTTCTTGATCGCGATCGAATCTCGCGACAGCTTGCCGTTTCTGGTGACGAAGGAGCTGATCAATATCGTGGCCGAGATGGGCAGGTTCCATTACCGAGCGAAGTACCTCGTCGTATCTTGCGCTCGGGAACCCAGTGACCGGGTCCACGAATTGTTGCAATACGCTTGGACCAAGAAATTGCTGGATTTCACTATCATCGAATTAATTGAACAGCAAATTCCATGAAATTCCATTCTGATCGAACGGCCAGTTGCTTTGCCAATGATCCAGCAGCTGAATCCGTTCAACGGAGTATTCACGAGAGGAAAATGGAACGCGGACAATAATCTCTATCCAAAGAAAGACAATAACGTATGGGGTTACCCTCTGAAAATAAAAGGACCCGATCTGCAGACGAATGGAATAGAAGATCGATGCGAAACCTGGGTGTTGCGAGCATTTGTTCAGAAGCTCAATTTGTCTGCGATCTTTACCGAACCTGAATCCAGCAAACTGTTGACGAAACAAATGGACCAGCGTAAAATTCTTGACGAAATGGAATCCGACAACGTGGACATCACCGCTGACTTGCATCCGCATTCCTTCTTCGGCAGGAACGATTCGCAACGATTATCGATGATATTGAACGATTAATTTTGCGCTGCTGCGCCGATCCTGCCGATATCTCAACACCCCTCCTACACGAATCTGCTCGAAGGTTACATTCTGAGTTTTGGGACTGTGCTGATTTTTTGGATCTTCCTGAAAATTCTCGGATACACATCGTATTCCTCGAGAATATTCAACATCTGTCGCGTCTTCTTCAGCATTCCGGTTTCCCAACAAACTCGGGATCACGTCCAACTCATTATTTTCACTTGTTTGCTCGCATTGTTCGCTATGTACTCGTCTACGATTTATTTCTCGATCACGGACATTGCTTTGCCAACTGAGGGCGTAGTGAAGTTCTTGGACGATCTCAACGATTCGGCGATGCTAGCCTTCGTTTTGGCATCCGATTGGTCACGAACGACCGAGCTTTTCCTCGGTCCCTTGAAAAAGTTGAAAACTGGGATCAAACGATCCTCTGACAAGCTTTGGTGTGTCCGACTGTTAAGTCAGCACAGGAGATTCATTTGCTTGACCAGCAAATACTCGTTGAACACGTTCGTCTCAGCTCTCGACCACCGGGACGACGTCTTCCGCTGAAATTCGCAAAACCTTGCATCTGTAACGATCATCTGAGTTTCCTGGTCGCCAAACGATCGCCGTATCGCCAGAGACTCGATCGTGTGATCGCGCGATTGCACAGTTCTGGACTCAGAGCGACGAACAATCTTTGGGATTATGCATTGAAATTGCGTAACAAGAACTCCAAAAAACGGAGTAACACGGACAGTCTATTCCAACAGTTAATTGTAGTTGGCATAATTGGTTATATTATGGATTATCGATCGTAGTTTTATTGGCTGAAATTATTTTTCACCGTATTTCGATTTGGCAAAAATCAAAAGTCCAAACGCTCCCTCCACTTCTTCACGCCGAACGAAAATCATTCAAGAGCATCAAACGACGTTACGGTCATAGACATAAAAAGGCAAATACTGAAAAGTAGAGCTTGTCCCTTTTACAACATTTTCGAGGATAGGATTTTTTTCATGTAGAAATTACGAGTTGATCGCAATAAAACTTGCACTTTTATGGAGGGCAGGGATTTTATCGTCACGGAATATTGAAGCGTCGGCTGTTTTATGACCTATACAGACAGGAGAAAACCGAGCATTTTTACAGCGAGGCTTGGGTCATTTGTCCGGGAAAGGTCGGTTCGAAAAAATGGTAAATGGCAGCACAATTGATATCATTTCGAGGGTTTATAACGTTGATAGTCAGCGAGGCGTAATATTTGTTGGTTTTATGATGCAACAGTATTTTGTTTGTAAATGTACACAACAATGAGTGTGAAGTACATCGATTATTCACCGACTAAACCTCGATGAAATTGAATTTGCTGTTCGCCATTTTCTTCGACATAAAAAGTCGAAAAGATTAAGTACTTATAAGTCAGATTACTGCTTGCAGGACGATTTTACGAAAAAAAACCCGTGGGCTGAATATTTGTCCCAGTTTGTAGTTTGAAGATAAAAAAAATGGAAATTGCATCGACGAGGTCGCACGAATAAGCTTATTCTTTTTTTAAATAGTTGTGTGAGTGAAAATTTAAAAATGTACTTCTTTCGAGTGGTTATTCTGATTCTTTCAATAAAAATTGATGTTAAAAATTTCAATTGGCGACTATTTGATCGATAAATCTACCACAAAGATTTATTATGAACAGCGTTGTTTATTGAAAATGAGAAATGAAATAATCGGCGGACACGATTCGGATAAATTCGGAGTCTGTAGATTTTGTAATTACCGCGCACAGCTGGACATATATAGCGACGAAGCATATATATATATGTTACGCGCCATTCACATTACAACATATATACATTGTTTGTACATTGAGAACACGCGGTTCCGAGCTTATCTTATCAATTCTGTTCCCTTATATTTACATAACCAAATAATGTGGGTTTCGATCGAGCCAATGGGCCTGGATATTTTTTTGGTACGTGCATTCGATTTCCTCCGCCGATTGAGCAATTCCATTATAAACCCTGACAATATATGACTATCAAACAAATATTTCTGAATCAGTACAAAATTGATGCTTCCTGGTTAAAAAAAACGTAAAATTAAATCCCAGATTTGTTCAACAGTTGCGTTATGTATTGTTTGTTAAAAAAATGTGTTTTTCAAAGGTACGTTTTTCTTGTTTCGACTTCTGAACGAACAATATGGATTACGAACCAAACTGTTTAATATTTACAGAAGCGTTATAACCCCTTTCGGGGAACGTACGTTTTCGCGGACTGTTGGAAGAAACAATCGCATCGATAAGGTACGTTGTCATTATCATTGTTGTCAAACCTCAATGAAACTTTTGACCCAACTAATTAAAAATCGGATTACTCAACAAATCAATAAACAAGTCACGAATTGCCTTTTTTTCTCTATTGCAAAACCATACATTTCCACATTGACCTCTGTTCTTTGGGGTGTTTACTTCCACATCTATGGATCAGTTCGGGCACCTAGAGTCTCCAAATTGAAATTGATAAACACCACGCGGCCAATCGGAACATAAAAATTTCAGTTTGGTTGAAAAAAAACTCGACAATGAGCTCAAAAATTTAGTTTTTCAATTGAACAAACGTCATAGACATGTTTTATTTTTTTATTTTCTCAAGAGCGATTCTGAAACAGTGCAACATTCGGTAGCTCGAGATTTAACGATTAATGACGACGATTAATACAAACTGGGTTTGCATTCCGTAGGTTCTCATAGCGAACAGAGGAGAAATAGCATGTCGTATATCAAGAACAGCCAAGAAGTTGGGAGTGAAGACGGTGGCGGTTTACAGCGAAGCCGACAGAAATTCTATGCACGTGGAGTCGGCTGACGAGGCTTACTGCATTGGGCCTCCGCCTTCCAGCCAGAGTTATTTGCGACAAGATAAAATCATAGCCGTTGCCAAATCTGCCGGATGCCAAGCGATTCATCCGGGTTATGGGTTCTTATCAGAAAATGTTGAATTTGCTGAATTATGCCAGAAGGAAAATATCACGTTCATAGGTCCGCCTGCAAGCGCCATTCGGGACATGGGAATCAAAAGTACATCCAAAGCCATTATGGCTGCGGCCGGCGTGCCCATTATCAAAGGTACTTTTTCCATGACGTTGAATTGTATATGGGAGCCCAGCAAAAATAAACGATTCACGATCAAAAAACGTTTTTTTCATGGTTCGTTATCATTTTTTCGAATTTCTAATGTTTTTTATTTTTTCAGGATACCACGGAGATGATCAGACCAACAAAACTTTGTTGGAGGAAGCCCAAAAAATAGGTTTCCCTCTGATGATAAAAGCGGTTCGGGGTGGAGGCGGAAAAGGCATGAGAATTGCCATGGAAGAGGCACTTTTTATGGAAGCTCTCGAGTCTGCTCGCACAGAGTCTTTAAAATCATTCGGGGATTCCGCAGTTTTATTGGAAAGATATATAGCGGAACCACGGCACGTGGAGGTCCAAGTTTTCGCGGATAAACATGGAAACGTCGTGCATTTGTTCGAACGTGACTGTTCGGTTCAACGACGTCATCAAAAAGTTATAGAAGAAGCCCCCGCGGTAAGGACGCACTCAGTACTGACTGCTTCGTTCCTCTCGATCAATGAATAATCAAATAATTCCGCAGCCAGGCATCGCGAAAGAGCTCCGAGCACAATTGGGAGAAGCCGCGGTCAAAGCAGCCAAGGCCGTGGGATACGTGGGCGCTGGAACTGTCGAATTTATTCTGGACAGAAAAACGCATTCCTTTCATTTTATGGAAATGAACACTCGCCTCCAGGTCGAGCATCCTGTGACTGAAGAAATTACTGGGACGGACGTGGTCGAGTGGCAACTCAAAGTTGCTGCCGGTCAAACTTTGCCACTTAAACAGGAGGACATCCATCTCAGAGGACACGCTTTCGAGGCTCGGATTTATGCAGAAGTACGAACATTATTGTCATTAAATTCCTACAATGCCCGCAAAACATTTTCCAAATATTTCCATTGTAAAACTTTCTAACAATTCAAAGGAAACACAGCTCCGAATTTTTTCTTGGTAATAATTCGTTGAATATCTTTTAAGGATCCTCGAGGTGGTTTCCTGCCAGGAGCCGGTCCACTTTTACATTTGACCCCACCTAGAGGAGGAAGAAACGTCAGAGTCGAGACTGGAGTTAGACAAGGCGACGAGGTTTCCGTACACTACGATCCCATGATAGCGAAGCTGGTCGTTTGGGGCAAGGACAGAAGCGAAGCTTTGAGCGTACTCCGAGCTCAATTGTCGGAATACGATGTAACAAATTTTCACGTTATTTTCTTACGTCCAAATTTTTCCTGCTTACGAAAAAGAGAAAAAAATGTCAAGAATTTTTTCGGAGACAGTTTTCGAAGTTCCTGAAATTTTTCCCTAAAAAATGACACAATAATCAAGGGCAATTGACCAGTTTTCTGATTGGGAATAAAATCAACAGTTTTTTTAAATTCCAATGATTTATTTTCAGATCGCCGGCCTAGAGACGAATATCGAATTCATAAAAGATTTGTGCGATCACCCAAAGTTCCAAGCCGGTGAAGTGCACACGGGATTCATTGAGGAAAATTACGAGACTCTCTTTCCCGAGCTGCAGCCATCTGATGAAATTTTGTCGCAAGGAGCTCTGGCGCTTCTGATCGCTGAACAAACGGCGTCTCTCGCTCCGAGGAAAAATCGCGAGAACTCATTGAGCGCGTTTGACACTACAAGCGGATTCCGACCTAATTACGAGCTCAACAGACACTTCGAGTTTTCTTTCATGGAAGAAAAATGTATCGTTCACGTGCAATACGTCAAATCGGGTGGATACTTGATGCGAGTGAACGACAAGGAGCCAGCGAAGTTGGTGACCGGAACTTCGATCGTACAGGGCGACACGATTCTCTTGACTTCAGAAATCGATGGAAAAAAACAGAAATCACGAATCGTTCGTGTGGGTCGAGAGTTGCATGTTTTCACCAACGTGAGTAAAAATTCCTCCGTAGCTAATCGCCCAAATTCTCTTGTATTTACGAGCAATAACAAAATCGAATGTTGAGCAGAATCGAAAATGGAAATTGAGGATTCCCGAACCACGCTTCGTCAAGATGCAGATGAAAAATACGGAGACATCGAAAGCAGGCGCCGTGAGTCCAATGCCAGGAGTCGTGGATAAAGTTTTCGTGCAGCCTGGAGATCTCGTCAAAAAAGGAGACCCATTGGTCGTTATAATCGCAATGAAAATGGAGGTAAAATTCATCCGAGACGAGCAATTATTCGAGATTCTGCCCAACGAAAAAATCCATCAATTTTCATGAACAATTAATAAATAATCATTTTAATTAATCATTCATTAATTGATAATAATTAATAATTTGAAATAATCGATTGTGGCATTTTGTTTCAGCACGTTATGCGAGCATCGTGTGACGGAAAAGTTATCAACGTTCCTTGCTCCGTTGGTGACAGCGTTGCCAAAAACAAACTTCTCGTCGACGTCGAGTGAGAGCCGACGTAACCAAAAACTCAGAAATCCAAAAATTGTGGCAATACGTTTTCTACATATATATATTTTTTACAATTCTATTTTTACACACCGGGCTTCAATATTTTTTAATAAATAGACTACGTTTGTTGTTATTTTCAATAGTTGCTCGTTCGATTTCGGATTTTTAGATTTACAGAAAAAATCAAGCGCCTGGTTCCAACGAAACGGGATTTAAAAGAAGAATTTTTAAAAATCGTGTACAAAACGAAGCGTGAAATTTTTTTTCCACACAGGACTTGTTTAATATTTTTCATAAAGAAACTACGTTTGTTGTTATTTTACAATTTTGCTCATTCGATTTAGGATTTTATAGCACGAAACATACAAATACAAAACGAAACATGAAAATTTATTAGTTTTTCCACTCAATACATATTTCCATGACATTTTCTTCCTCGCAGTGTCAACGATCGTATTCGTGATTCTTTGCTGGGAAAGAAAGCCAACTTGAGCCAAAGATTTGGATGAAAAGATCGATGAGCTGAAGAAATTGCATCAAATCGTTGACTCGCGGGTAACCGAGGTTTTCAAATTCAGTCACGACCGTAACAGCTCGGAACGCTTGCCGAATAACGGCCATAAAAATGATTCCATGGTCGTGGACAGTGGAATCAATGATTATCAATAACTTTGGGTGGGCTGATCGGTTGGTCGATTTTCAGTCGATTTGTTTCTTCTGCTTTCAGTGGGATCGTTTCGATGGGTTGTTCCTTAGAGTTATTATTGATTTTTATCTTTTTCTTCGGCTGACATTGTTTCAGCCTTTTTTCGAGAGATTCCTCGTCGCTGGATACCGTGATCGTTTCTTCTTCCGCTTTGACTTCGGCCACCGAATTTGTGGATGTTTCGTCGAGTTGAATTCCTTGCAATTTGTTTCGTCTCGCGTTTCTCCGGCTGGCTCGATAATCTCGCAACTTTTTTTCCACGTCCCTTTCCCGGGGCGGTGTTTGTATTTCCGGAATGACTTTTCTCTTGCTCCGTCGTTTATTCGATTTTTTGGGCACGGGAATCTCAATCTCCTTTACATTTTTGACTAATCGGTAGCCCGATTTCTTGTCTCGACAATATGGGAGGAGCGTTTCGGCGGGAATGCAGAACTTTGGCGCTTCGGGTGATTTAGGAGAAAATGGACTTGCTCGTTCGCTAATTTCGCACGTGAACGGTTGCTGCGTTGCGTCCGGTTGGTGGGGTGTGTTTCGTTTACGATATTTGTGCAGGCAAGCGGCCGCGACATTTGAGACTAATTCTCTGGCTGCAGGAGATAATTTTGCTCTGTAATCTCCGCGAAACGGATTGTTTGGTTTCTTGCCTCCTACGACTTCCGGTTCGGCGGTTAACTTCTTGATGAGCTCGTCGAGACCCAGAACTATTTTTCTTTTTTTCGTTCCTGGCTCGCCTCCCAAATATGTTTCTCCTACCAATTTCGCTATGAACTCTTCCAGTAACGCTATGGCATCGGTTTTCCGCCTCCACCCCAGCTGACAGCCTTCAGGCCAACGATCTTCTGTCCATATTACGTTTTTCACGAGTTCTTCCAAACGCCTCGATACCGAGTTCTTTGGTCGCTCGTCCCCCCCACAATCAGCTGTTCGGCTTCCTTCGAACCAACCTGACCCTCGTTCCCCACCTTTTTCCGTTTCCTCGCAACTGACATATTCCCTTGCGACTTGGACCGGATGTTCGTCTCTTTTTGCCAGTGGGATGGAAGCAGCAACCCTTAACGAAGGCTTCGGATATGTTAACTCGCTAAGACTCCTGACTCGAATCATTCCCGCAATGTTAAGCCCCAATCGCTCTCCTGAAACTTGTGTGAACCTCCAATTATTCGCGCTTCTTTGTTCCACTGTTTTGTGTACGAAGAGTACAAGGAAAGTTGTACTTTTTGTAAAACATAGGAAAAAGCAATAGCAAGAGGAACACGGATTTTTTGCCACCACTGCGACTGTTGCTGCTATCTCGAATCTTCTTAACCTAAAAGTTTCGCATTTAACGACCACTTTGTACTTCGATAATTACCTTTTTGTGTCGAGTGACTGCTCGCTATTTTTTGGCACACGATAATCGATTGAAATGAACTTTATTCATTTAATTTCTCGTTTCACAACAAGCAAATGTGCGAATGCACGGAACAGCTGAACTGATGCCGCCGATATCTCGGTGGATGCGCGAGTAAGTTGCGCGCAAGAGCTTCCCACACTGACACATCCACACAAACACGTCCACGAGCTCATTCAATGGCAAAGGCTGGGTCCTAATTGTAAAAAATCCCTCGAAGCCGAGAAGAAAAACCAAAAATTTCTCCGATTTTTCTGTACACGAAACTTTTATCATTCAATATGCAAAGTCAATATTTCCAACAATTCCAACTAGAAAAATGTATTTCGATTTTTTTTTGTTACGACCATGAGGAGTGTCAATCATTTCACTCGTTTACGGAAAATCCTACAACCAGCATATCGTCGTAACTGGAAAAATTTCGAACGACCTTTTATTTCAATTCTTCGAGAAAAGTTTCCGGAATCCGTTGTCATGATAATTGTCACAAGTAGTCAGGTTAATGAGTGGAATTTACTGACCACCGGTTCTCGAATTCCGAAATACGCGAAAATGACCTTGAAACGATTTTTTTGATACTTTTGATAATTTATCTGTTTCCCGAAAACTTCAGGGTGACTTTTGAGACAGACTGTACACTAATAACTCGCCCCGTAAAGAAAAAACGTTTTTCAAATCGAGGGGGTCGATGCAGCAGCTCGCGACCAATTTCGAAATATTTTCTCGTTTCCGTTCGTTAACGCGAGTCGAGTGTGTGCCACTCTCCAATATTAACGTATGCACGAAATGATTGCATTTGCACTGTTGTTACCTCTCGAGATCGAACTCGCGGTGACCCTGAACTCCACCCCGAGCTCGTGACGAGATGATGCTTAACCCAACAGTACACACTCTTCCGGCACCATCTTATCCTTGAAATTTCTGAACTCAAGTTGTTCCTGATGTCGACCACTGACGTATGATATCCAACATATTACAATTTTAACAGTACGTGCGGAACGATTAGGTAATTACAGCCACGATCGTGTTTCCATATAAATATATATATATATATATATGCAGCCACACTACAGAATGTATTGTGAGCTTCGATCGTGTGTACCGAGAAATTACATTTCAGCGCTTCGAAATATTTCGTAGAAACGAAATGCTTCATAATCAGCAACAATATCGATCGCGAGTTGCAATCGAGAATTTTGATTGAGCTTCATAGGAATTGAGGGTAATTAAGAGCTTTGGAACGTGTCTTTTGTCTTTATTTGCTAAGTGAACGCGTTACAAAAGTTAAGCTAATAAAGGCAACGGTTAATTTTTGTGGCCAGGCGTCGTCGTATCAAAATTTAATTTCGGCGTTTCTTAATATGCTTCACTCGTACTTTATGTCTCTATGACCTCGAATCTGGTGTGAATCGTGACGTTTCTGGCTGCGGAAGATTCATCGGAATCGGTTCAGTAGTTCGAATCTCAAACAAAAACCGTCGAGATCGTCGAGACTGTTGACGAAAAGTTTTCGTCCAGCATCAACATTTTTCCACCAAATTTGAGGAGTTATTTCACATATTTGGACTTTGCTAGAACGACGAAAAAGATCGCACCTATATTTGTATGATTTCTGGGACGCAAACGAAAACGAAAATGATTGAAATCCGAAGGGGGATACTGACAATGAGGAAAACTTTTCGCGAGCTGAGTGTTTGGGTGGATGACCGCTCGTGACGCGTTGATAGGCGCATCGATCGCTCGACACGAAGCAGTTTTTTTTTCGATCCTAACGCTTCGGAAAGTTGGCAAAATTGAATCGCACGAATTGTCGAACGTTTTTCTAAGAATTTTCTTGTGCTCCAGCACGAAAGCAGCAGATTTGGTTAATTCTTTTATTTCATAACTCGATGTTTTTTTTTTAAATCAATTTTACTATTTGGAACGTATCCACATTCGAAGAAATATTGCCATGCGGATCGTTGAAAATATTTAAGGCCGTTTGAATGCTCAAGGAGTCTAATTCAAGTCTTGGAATGTTTTTTTTTGTTTTTTTTTTTTTTCACGTTGAGCACGGAGTAGCGTACGCAAACGATCCATCGAGTCGTATTTTAGAAGGGGCTGTGCGGGGTTGAGGAATGGGGTGTTCGTAACAATTACTGGAAAGCTTTAGCTGGCGCCTGGCTGTCAGTCAACGTGTTCTCGCCGCACTACCAGCCACCCTAAAAGGTTGTCAGTTCTTTCCAGTAAATAAGCCAGTTCGCACTACTTTTTTTCTCGTGCATCGAAATCCTCGTTGCTATTCTATTAACTCGGCTGGGCTCAGGTGGCTCGTAGTTGTTGAAAAAAAAATTGAATCTCAATTTTCTACTCGGTCGATTTCGTATTTTGTTCCAATCAATATGGACTATGGTTTTCTATGTAAAACGATTTTTCCAACGAACTTTCATGGATGTATCGAAGCGCCTTGACAAAATACGAACCACAAATTTCAATTGAAGTCCAGAAATTTTTTAATCGACTATTTTTTTCTATCAACCCTCCATTTGTAAATTAAATTTATTATATTTTTGGTTGGGAATATTATATTCGATCTCTGTCAGTACAGTAAAAAGAGGCTCTTATTTCTGCTGCTTCGACAAGATTGCAATTTATCTGCGAAAATTTACTTTCATCATATAAATTCAGGCTTTGTGCATTTCGCGTTGCTTCGAGGCTTTTTTCCTGTAACTTATCGAGGCTCTGGGAAGCATGGACGAGGCTGGATCCACCTTGCAATCCATCGATAGAAAACAGTCTCCTATACCAAGAACAGTGATACAACGACCTGACGAAGTTCGCAAAGAGAAACCAACTTATCCCAGAGACAGAGGTACAATTCCGTTCAGCTAATTGGCTACTAATTGCAATCGTTCACGTGATAATTCGGATTCCCTGATTAATCAATTAAGAACATGGAATTATTGTTTTTCTTTGGGTCATTTTTTATTTTCATGACCATTTTGTTCTCTTCATTCGAATTTCACTCTAGAGGTAAATATTTATTTATTTCTAATATATTAAAATTTTGACGAATCGTTCTTGTATTTACTTTCGAAGAATTCGTTTTTTTTTCGTACCAAAATCCTTTCCACACTTTTTGGGACGTTTAATTCTTCTGCACGTTGCGTTTCGTAATACTTACGAAAGTTCCAGTAAAATAAAACGTTAAGCTCTTTGCATGTGGACTGAAAAAAATCCTTGAAACTGTGTCGATCATGATCTCCTCGAATGATAATAAACAAAGTAACGGGTTTGCCGAGTGCTCTACGAGGGCTAAGAACACGATCGTGAAAATCTACGAGAGGCTGATGTTTTTTGTTTCCCTTTCATGGAAGAAAACTCTATTGACAGAAAAGTCCAATTTGAAGATAATTCGAAAGCAAAGAGAATTAGCGGTGACTAGGGTTTCAAATTCGACTAAAAAAAAAGTTGAAGCCATTTTTGTAAATCGATAAAAAAAATTTTGTTCTTTCAACATTTTTTTTCCTTTTTTTTTAGGAAATCGGAAAGAAAATTTAAAATTTTGATTTTTACGGCGAGTCATTGATGAATATTCTCAAAAATACGCAAAAAAAAACTATCAGTATCGTAGTTCAGAAAAAAAATAAAAATTCCCATCCCCTTACGATAATTTCGATGATTCCGATAGCAGCGCCAAAATCCGTTGACTTTTGCCAAACGAACGGCGAAGCTTTTTCTTAGAAGCAAGTATTTCGGCTTCGGCCTAAAGATAGGTTCACGTGATCGGTTCCGTATCCGCAGATCTACCTCGCAGCAGGCTTGAATCCATTGAAAATTCAGGGTCACTGGGTGGATTTAACATGACGATTCGAAAACTCAAGGCGATATCAAAGTTAGTAATCCACGGATACACATGCTCGTTCCGACACGAAGTTATTAATCCGATATTCATTACACTCGAGCACGCTATTTTCCAAGTGAGGCAAGTCCGGAGTGGGCGTGTGTTTCTATACGTACCGAGTATAGTAATCGGAACACCGCGAGTTTACGGTTTGATGGATAAAATCATTTCTGTTTGCGTGGGTTTTAGAGGATCGTTGGTGTTGGGTTCACGATATCTTTTACTCGTTTAATCATCTCGCCAACTGTGTGCAATTTCATTCTTTTTTTCGTAAAACACTGCTTCGTTCTCCCTCACATCGTCAAAAGTTCATATTTCAGCATCTCGAGCCTAGACGCTGAAGGTTCTCGTTTTGGCCGCTGCATGGCGCAGGAGGTCGAGGCGATTCTCACGCGAATAACCGTAGCAGCCGAAATATTTCGATTCTTTTGCCTCTGACAGAGTTTTTTTTAACACTATGTGACCTTGAAGGGAATAACCAGTAAGAGACGAAAGTATGTGAAGATTGTCGGAAATTTGGCCGTTGTGACGGTTGCTGTAGATTCTGATTGAGAATTCTTTACTGAACGTTTTCGATGATGACGTACGTCGTGAGTGTGATCGTCAATGCAAGATATTCGAAATTCTCACGTACTGAAGTTCGAGACTGTCGATACGCGAACAATATCGACATCATTTCTAATCCGATGGTGTTTGACTCGTGATGGTAAATCGATGGAATCGTCAAATGATGCTGACTGCTGATATCGTGTATTGCGAAAGCGGGCACGAAGGTGCGATCTCGTCCGACTGATTGCGTTTTGGACGACTGAGTACAAAACAATGCCCCTTCCCCCTCTCGCGCTTTTCTCTCGGTTGTCATCCCGCTTAGTATAACTTTGAAGACTTTCGTGCGGGATTTGAATGGTAGTCTCTAGGAGTTGTGGAATGGACGTTACTAGGCCATGTCGGAGACTTTGACACGTTTCAATTGACATATTTCGTGCCGAAGTCTAGACGATTCGCTTCAAGCCCATATAAAAGGGCGTGAAGTGAAGCACGAATCTCGACTCGTTCTTCATGTTCGGAAGCGCGAGGTTGCAAAGTCCGTCCTCCTGGGTCTTCGAGATCCATCGGTCGTTTCGATCTCTCACTTCGTCCGTCACGACTCGTAGTTTTTACCATTCGGTCCTCGACGAATCAATCACTTTTGCTGTTAACCACAGAGAATGCTCCTATCCGCAAGGGCAGCCTGGTGCGCTGCTCTAATGGCGGAAACCGACGAACTATATCCAGGTTCTTCGAGCTCCATCATCCCCATGAACACTAATGAAATCTCTCGCTCCGATCATCCTCCCACTATGTACGTTTTTTGTAATCAGTGCCTTTCTGTGTTTGGTGTTGTAGAGAGGATCGTATATCCGAGGAGTACTCGATCTCTTGCTAAAACTCCGGTTACTGGAGGAGTTCCCATAGACGAGACTACGTGTATGGTAAATAAAAATATTTACTTTTCTCATTGTTTCCGAATTTTGATATTTTGGGCGGATACGCTTGATCGATCAACAGGAAAATAACTTTTCGAGTTTATAAAAGCTGTCCTTAACACTTCGTCCGTAAACATTTTTTCCGCACCTTCCGCCTGCAAACCTGGATATACCGTTCTTTCAGCCTGTCCATGTTCAGCAATCCAAAAATTCAAAAAAAATTAAAGCTGGCAATAAAAGCATTTTTTCATCCATTTTTGATCCAATAAATGGACCGATTCGTCGTATTTGCCCGGACACGAATGATCCAGGTTTACAGACGAAGTGTTAACCTTGGGAGCCTTCTGTTTCGCAGTAATTGAATTATTGAGCTACTACGATGACAACAAACACAGGGACCGAGTCTACTCGGTCCCTGGGGCATGAATATAAACAAAAACGTAAACAGTCGGTTTGTTGTCATTCTCTTGGGTTTGCGATCATAACAAACTCGAAGGCCACGCAATAAAAATGTCAACGGTTGCCTGTTCGTATTTATTATTTCGTAGAAAGTTTGGAAATGACTTTTTCGCTGTCGAAATGTTTTTATCGCTCATGAGCGATCTTCTATTTCGTTGTGTTTCATCAGGCTCTGCGGACGTTGGTTTTCGGGAGTTGTTCGAGTCCACCAAAGAGCGAGTGGGCACGAACCGGCTTGACGCTTCGTCCCTGCATCCAGAATTTGGCATTCGGATTAAGGGCGCCCAGGAACTCGACCAGGGGGCTCATCACCGTCGCCCAGGCAGTGATGCTCAAACATTTATTATTTAACTCCAATAAGCAGGATATCCGCACGCCACCAGAAAGGTTCGCCGCCGTTCGGTTGTGACGTTTTTTTCGTTCGCCTTGTAAATTAACGTTTTTCAGTCCCCCGTTAGCTCGGTCAACTGACTACCGGCAAAGTAGGCGACGCGTCAATGCTTTGCGTGCTTCTCAGGGATCACGCAACGCCTTACAGTCACACGCTTCAGTGATGCACCCCAGAGACTCCTTAATTGTGCATAAATAACTCAGCACGTTACGATTTTTTCACCTTTGCTTCAAACTTTTAAGGTTACTGACGCCAAATTACGACAGGCAAGTGGAAGTCTTAGCTGCTTCCATTTCCGAGATTATTTGGCGCTGTGCCGGAGGGAATGCTTCGCAGAACGCGAGCTACTCTGCCGGTCGACACAATCCTTCCTCCGTTGGTCTTCCAAAAGCAATCGTCGTCTTACCTCAAGAAGCTCCGTACTTGCAGCATAGCGTGCAATACTTTCAGGACGGATTGACAGAAACGGTACTTTTATGTCGCTGCCACGTACTACCTTAAACAAAACTTTCGAAAGGTCATTCTTAACGGAATAAACAAACTTTCGTTCGTTCCATAAACACAGAGTGTCTAAATCTTCGGGTCAAGGATGGAATTCAGATTTTTTAAAGTGATTTAACGATCCGAAGTCGTTCATATTTCTCTCTATTAAGGTGGGATCAACAAAGAGACAAAAAAAGCAGGAAAAACTTTTAAAAATCGCATTATTTCCGAGAAAAACTCTCGATCATGTTCGACGGGACGAACTTGATGTTTTCTTTGGAAAAAATTAGCTCCAGAGCTGAACGCATTAATTTTCGTTGTTTTGGCTCTAGAGATTCCGTCAAGACTGACACTTCTCGTCTCTCCTAGAATTCACCTCTCAGTGTTGAATCTTTTTGGTTTCGTTTCAGCTTCACCTCTTCGAATTCATTTCGCTGGAGGATATGGAAATTTTTATAAAACGGTACTTGTACCTGGTGCGTTTCGTATCAGAGATTTATTAAGTTCCAGACAGCAAGAACGACATTTAAGCATCAGAACGAAGTCTCGGTGATCAGAAATAATCGGAGGAGAGTTTTGCTTGCCAAAGAGCATCAGAAAGAAGTTTTTTTTGTCACGTGTCTACAGAGATAAGTCTGACGTCAAAAACCGTCGAAAAAAGTTTTTTAATCGAGAGATTGAGAAAAAAAAGTTTTTTCATTTTGCAAAAGTCGTCGAAATAAAGTTGAGGATTTTTTTTCGACTTTTTTCGTCGAGGATCAGAGATTAAACCGAGAATTGTTGGAATGAAGTTGAGAATTTCTTCCTATCAATTTTTCTGACTGAATGCGAAGAAAAAGTCTCGGTGGCTTATGCCCGATGACCTTGGAAAAGAATCTGAAACTTCGGAAATACATCTTTGTGATATTTTTGCTGTCTGGAATCTTTTACGATTGAACTTGGTGGTTTAGAAACAAAAATAAGTGATTGAGCGTTACTTTTTTCCCAGTTCCAAGACGAAGGAGGTCCGGGAGCGATACTTTTGTTGTACAGCATCCTTCTGTCAAGAGGTCTTTCCAAGTGAGCATATCAAAGTGTTCAATTACATTTGTTTCATGCATTTTCACTCTTTTTTTATTCACACAAAGAAATTAATGACAATTTCGAAAAAATACACGTCAGTCAATCGATCATGGATGAAGTTTGAATAAACTTGTTTATATCAAGCTCTGCATTCGTCGTTGCACAGCAGTCACTCAAGAATGGTTGAGGCAAAGCTTAAAAATCGTCACGTTTGCAAAAATGTTTGAATTTTGATTCAAACAACGAATTTTAATTTTTCGACACTAAAGATTCTAGAAAATTCATATTTTTTCCAATTTCGGGAATACATTAAAGCACCATCGAATCTTTCAGTGTCAGGAGCGACATGGAGGACGCAAAGACTTCCATATTAGGCGGCTGTCCAGAGGAGGGACCCTTAATGATCGTTATGCTCGCGTTGACCGGACGAGCTTCCTCTCACCTTCACAATGGAGTCATCCACGTGGGAGATGAAAATACTTACGTAAGTTTCAGAGTCAAATGACCCTCCGTTGAGACACTGGGTCAATTTGACCCGCAACGTATTTCATTGCCCCGTCCCTGTGGCAAGCTGTTCCATTGTCTTTCCTTAGCAAACTCTCTCAGTAACGCGACGATTTATCGAGACATCGAACGTTTCAGGCGATTCCGCAGTGGGGCGTGTTGGTCAGGAACGAAGTTGGGTTTTTGATTCACGATGGCGAAGGACAAGCCAACAAGATTCCAGGCTCGAGACTCAAGACTCCGAGTCTCCCGATTTGGGTGACACTCTGCTTAGGACATTACGGAGTTCTGTTCAACACGAATCGTGAACTTTTGAGGAACTACCACGCCGAACGACGGTTAGTTCGCCTCGACAATTTCATCGAACGATCGACCGAACAAACTTTTTTTTCATTACTTATTTATTTGACTCTGCATCAAGGTCATTGGTGAGAAAATTGTTTTGTTATTTTAAGATTCGAAGTTCAGTATTATACGTGCGGCGGTAGTCACGCTGCGTTGACCGTAGACACGAGATCCAAAGACAGCATCGCTGGCTTGGAGACCAGCTCCAGAGATCCCGTCGACATTGCAGTCACGCCTCTCGAAAAGTTAATTCACTCCAAGTTAGTATCAATGCATTTACGTGGATTTCCTTATGTCATTATGATATTTGGATCAGTGAATTCGTCTAAATTGAGAGTGGTCAGAGTTAAACTCATTTTGAACCCGGAAATACTAGTCAAACCCTCGGTGGTTCAAACCTGAGGAGGTTAAAACTATTTCCCTCCTGCGAATATCATGGAAACCGGAAGTAGTTGAAATTTGAGGGGTTCAGACCAGTTTTGTGATCCAAAAATGATTTTTAAATCTGAGAAAGTTCGAACCATTTGGCACGTGAAAATCCTATTGGAACTTTCGGTGGTTCAAACCTGAGGAGGTCGAAACCGTTTTCTAGCTGCAAAATACTATGAAAACCGGAAGTAGTTGCAATCTGCGTAGTATATTAGAATTGGATTATCCCCGTCTCACTGACGAAGAATTTAAAAAAAAGATTGCGAGGGAAATTCAACAATTAGAACAAAATGATACTTTTATTTTTTTCGTATGAAAATTAATACGATGTTCATTTCCAGGTGGCAGGATGCCCAGATCCAGTGGAATGGGGCGCCAGTCTTGTAGATGCGACACGGAGGCAGCTTTTTATGACCATAGATCATGAGATATCGGTGTGGATGTAATTTAATCGTTAATTAATGCGATAGTTGTTGTCTCTGTGGATATAAATCGAATTTAATAATTGTTATAGGTGTGTAAATGTTTCTTAGTCGAGTTGAATTCCATATTTCGATATAAACGAAGTTATTGAAACGAAATTGTAACGTGTTATCAAAATGAAAATATATTCGACGTTCCGGATGGTGTTTAATTTCTTATCGATCCTTGACACTCCACCACTTTCCAGCTAAAGCCCCTCGAACATCGCAGAAATCTCCGAAAAAAGTTTTTCTCATAATTTTTGAAACTGCTCTCCGGTGAGTTTTCTCTCGTTTCATTGTCCGGTTCGGTCGTGCCCTGCGTAGGGAACGACGGCTAATGACAAAAGACGCTGTTACCTTGAACTATTGTTTGCTGATGATTGTGTGCGTATATCGCGCTCTGCGTGGAGCGAGTCCTCGTCGCTAGGCGACCCCGGCAGCTGCTGTCATGCGCGTGCAATAGGTTCGTCTCCTGGACGGACGATGGCGCGATTCTGAGAACTCCTGGCTCGAGTGTCGGTTGTATAGAACGGCGAGCATCGCAGATTACCGATTTCATGGAATTTTTTATTCTAATCGATTGAATTGAGAATATGAAGATGTACCTAGTTGATACACTGGGTCTTTTTGACCCGGATCAAATTTTCTGCGATTGTCCGAAAGAAGAATATCGATTTTTCCAGTCTCGGACACATGATACGTGCTTCGGGTCAATGAGACCCAGTGTGTCTACGAAGGGTGTAAAATTCAATAAATACGTTTTTCATTCATGAAATTATGACGAGCTTGTCTTCTTCGCGAGTCAACATTTGCTTTTGCCATCAACCTCGAAATCGAGTCGCAAAAGTATTGACTTTTATTTTTACTAAAAGCGTTTCGTTTTGCATATTCATCAACCTCGATTCAGTGGCCCATTTCTCTCAGTCATATAATCGGAAATTAGTTTCGTGAACGATTGATTTCGCATCGAATTATAATTTACAATTTTTTTAAAATATTTACATTTTTCGAATTATTTTTATTATTTTTGCATCCTAAAGGCGATGAAGAAAAAAAAACAAATTGCTGCTTCGTTCCAATTTCGAATTGGCGGAGAATCGAAAATGTTCCTGTTTTTTTTTGTTTTTTTGGGAACTAATGAAGCTCCTCCGCTGTCGACTGAACAAATTAATAATGAAAAATTAACGCTTTCTTCGATTATATTCACGCGGATCGCGGGAACCTAGACCAGGAGTAAGAGGATCCTTCGCCCCAGCAAAATACATCGATAATTCGATTACAAAACGTAACAGCGATAACAACGATAAATGATCGAGCTTCGTACAAGCAACGCGCAGAGTCACGGGTGGTTAACAATGACCGTCACACTAGACGATTCGAATGATTGCATCGTATAATCGGCAGGAAGGGAGAGCTCGAAAAGCAAAGCTGTCGACGTATATCAAGTTCGTAATGGTCGAAATACGCAATCACGGTCTTTCGTTCGACGTCTAAAAATACATGTGAAAAAAGAGGATATACTTGGCAAGCGGGGAAAAAAGTTTTTGGGCTTTGGTCACACGCAAAGGAGCAGGCAAGAAAAGGTAGAGCCGGAGGCTAATGGAAGGGGCAAACGTACTCTCTGCTGTGCAGCCGCTCGCCTTCCACCTTTCATCCTCAGTCGCATCGTGCATCACGACATAGTCTCGTATCCAAGCAACCACTGACGCGCTTCATCAATAAACCCTTCTTTTCTCACCCGTTAAATCATAGTGTTGTCACGTGTCAAGCTTTCACGATAAAGCATAAATGAACGTGTGCGTTCTAAAGAGTCGAGCGATCGTTCAGCATTCCGGCAGAGCTCGTCGAGGCGCCTGAAAACACAGTCGGACAGCCGCGCAGCAGTTGGACACAATTTTTCGTACGTCGACGAATCAGCGCGGTACGTATATCGATCGAACGCACTTGGCGCGCTGGATTTCGAGTTCTCGCTGCGAGCAGTGCGAGCGTAACGTGTACTTGCCTGCACGACGAGATGGCTTTCGAAATAGAAGATTGGAACGACTCCGACAAGACTCTCGTGCGATTCGATATCAACGAAGATGGCGCACTCGATTACGACGAATTCAAAACACTGTGTCTCGAATTGTTCGGAGAGCAAGAACTCGCAGATTCCGATGATCGCGTTCATGACATTTTTGATATTCTCGATGGAAACGGCGATGGATTGCTGAACGAGGAAGAATGGGAAAGGTGAGTCTTCACTCTAACGAAAAACCATCCCATTCGCTCACACCTCAAGGTTTGCAATCTCGTTTTTCCAGATGTCACAAAGAATGGATCAAGGTCATCGTCAGTCCGGTCAACGCTTTGCTCGTCATCGATGTTCAGAACGATTTTATCGACGGTACGTTGGCTTTAAAAAACTGCACACTCGGCGAGGACGGAGAAGAAATCGTCGAGCCGATCAATCGACTCCTCGAGGAAGGCTGCTGGAAAAAAATAGTTTACACTCTCGACTGGCATCCCGAAACTCACATAGGATTTTACGAGAATTTGCACATGCGAGAACTTCATCCTGAATCTAAAGTAAGAATCATATCGACGATATATTCATTGAGCACCCCAATGCCCTATTCGGTACTTCCTCGTACCACGAAGTTCCTGCGTTCGTATCCAAATTCGAACGAGCAATTTCGCAGGCTCGTGGATTCTCCATGGGAACGCTATTTTTCAACTTTTTTTTTTTTCATGTCGTCAAACGTGGCTTTTGTAGTCCGAACTCGAAAAAATTCCAAGTAAAATGAATCTGGGGTCAAATTGACCCGGAACAGTAGACCGGAACCGATAATTCTTCTTGTCTCTTCACGTTTCCGTTTTTGTAGTCCGAACACGAAAAAATACGATTTCTATATAATGAGGAATTTTCATGAGACCACGCTGGGGTCACCTTGACCCCGGGCCACGGATAATGCGTCAAATTCGGCGATACGTCTTCGTTTATTTCTGCCCCGGTTATGAATGCACTGCATGCAGACACTTCTCGTCGGTCTCGTAGTCCGATCGATATTCGAACCGTTCGTTCTAAATCCTCGGAGACTCGCTCGTTAAATTCCTTCGAAAATTCTCAACCCTCGAGTGCGCGACCTTCAGATTACGGCGATCTTTTAATAAAACGAATCTGGTCCACAGATTTCGAAGGAAGATGCAAAAGTCTTCGATACAGTTCGATTTCTCCAGCCGGACTTGGAACAAGTGCTCTGGCCACGACACTGCGTCATGGACTCGTGGGGCGCAGAATTACACAAAGATTTAGTCATCGCACCGGATTCGAATCAGGTGGGAACATTTCTCGATAGGAGAACTTTTTTCAGCTTTTTATCGCAGAACCAAACAGTCTTTGTCGAATTTCTTTTGGGCTGAATTTTTTCTCGAAAAAAAATTCGTTTTTCGTGATTTTCACCATTTTTCTCGAAAGACAAAAAATTCTCGTCGTTTCGTGACGAATTTACTTTTGAAACTTTATGCAAATTACTCGGCACCCAAAAGGTTAAAGACAAAATCAAAATTCCGGAGTTTCGAAGAAAAAACGAAGCTTTTTTGAAGCTTCAGATTTCGATGAAAAAATTACATCGAGATTAAATTTTATTTCAAAGCTGAATTTTTTAAACTTCGTTGTCAAACGCGTTGTTCAAGGTCCGCAAAGGTCAGAAACCGGACATGGACGCGTACTCTGGATTTTTTGATAACGCAGCCGAGGATTCGACAGAGTTGTTGGAAATTCTGAACGACAATGGAATCACAGACGTTTACGTTTGTGGCCTCGCTCTCGACGTGTGCGTCAAGTCGACGTGCCTCGACGGACTTCGATTAGGATTCCGGTTGGCTGTTGTCGAAGATCTTTGTCGAGGAGTCGATTGCGACGGCGTTGACGAAGCTCGAAAAAGTATTTTAGCCAACGGTGGTTTGGTGACCAACGCCGAAGGTGCGGTTTTGCTTGCTCGAGGACTCAAGCGGAGCCTCGTCATGGCGCAACAAGCTGTTTGCACGTTGGCAAAAAAATGGTCCGGCGATGAGCACGCGGACGACTTTTGAACTAAAAATAATCAACAGCAATCGAACTGCTTGCCTCGCTCCACTGTCATAGAAAAAACTTCGCAGCACAGAACGAATTGAGTTTTTCCAGAAGCTCTGGAACCGCTTAAATTCTATAATTTTTATCGATCGTTTATTTTACGCTAGAACGTGCATTCCGAGTCTTTGGCTCATGGAATTTTCGAATAGACGAAGTGGCAAGTCTTTGGTCTTGATTCAAGTTCGGATAAAAAAAAAATCTGCACATAGCAAAAACGGGCTTGGCCGCCTTGCAGGCAAAAACCACTGAACCGATTACGACGAATCTTTCACGGGAATGAAGCTTGTGAATCAGAGTAGAACGCAGACTGCGAAAAATTCCGATAAATGATTTTCTGTCGAAATTACCAGCGAGGGAATTCGAAATTTTTTTTGTGTACAACTTAAAAAATTGAATTACAGTCAAAAAACACAGATTAATGAAAAAGTGCACGAATCGGTTGGAAGACCATTCGAAAACGAAGAGAACAAGCGGTGGCTGGGGCTCTAATTCCGAATGGAAAAAAAGTTAGAGCCATTTTCGAGCCCTTTACGAGGAAAACTCAAATTTGCAATTAACGGGAAAAAATCAGAAGAAATCACGCAATTATTTCCTTAGAATTTCATTAGCATTAGAAAAAATCGTTCAGGAAATCAGTTTTAATCTGCTCTCACGAAATGAAATAAAGCAATTCACGAAAAAAATATGCTGGCGGAGATTTGCAATCGCGTTCGCAGGAATTGGCAGTTTTTTCGACCATCGCACGTAATTTTATGGTTTAGTGCAAACGTTTTATTGATTTCCAGTTCACTGCAGAGCTTGGTGCGACAATTTTTAGTAGGAAACGATTGTTCACAAATGTTACGAGCATCGCAATGTATTTTTTTAGTGAATTATGGTTCCTCATATGTACAAGAATAAATAAAATAATGTAATAAATATTTACATCGAGTAGTTTCTTGGCTCTTGGGCGGTTCGAACTCTCAATCTCCGCATTCAAGAGTTTCATTCGCATGGACTAATTAATTATGATTTACTGCATCGATCGCTGGAGCTTATCGATCAATTTCTTAACTGCTTGTGGGCTCGTGCTGTTCGTTCTATTTTGTTTCCTAATTCGTCATCCTTTGTCAGCTCGCAAATGTATCGGAGTCTGGTACCGCAGTCCTCTCCCCTGTACGAATAGATTCTCGACGCTGGGTTGTAATCCAACTTCAAGCACCTACGAGCATGCAGAATTGGCGTATATTAAGCTCGGTCGATTAAGAGTTCCAAATTCTTCGTCGACGAAGAAACGGATATGAAAAGATTAGAAACCAGTTTCGAGCGCCATCGCAGCAACGTGTGGAAAAAGTGTACGAGAAAAAATGAGGTTTTCTCGACGCTTGGTAAAGTTACTGCTCCGAGAAAACGAGCAATTTCGAAAAACGAAACAAGTCGGTGGTTCTAGCGGATTTTCTTCGATTTCGAATGAAATTTTCGTTTTCTAAAAGTATGGAAAGAAATTGGAATGCACGAACCTTCCACTTCCGAGTACAGTCTGTTTCGTATCTTGATGCACGGGTCTCGCACTGCCCGCCCAAATCCACAAAAGGCCTGGGTTCAAACCCGCTGTCCAAAAAGTTTTGCCCTTGAGGTTTTTCGTGGCTTGGAGATGAGTCACGAGGTCTTGGTTCTCTTCGACGCTCTCCAACTCCACGAGATTCCCGCCCATGCCGCGACAAAAACTCGCTGAGGATTTCCAATCGAACTCACGGTGGCTGAAGTGGTAACAATTTTGACCAACTCTTGTGTAGTTTGATGGACAAGCATCTGAAAATATCGAACAGCAAGTTCGCAAGGTCACTCACTTTGCGATTATCACACGAGAGCGAGAAATCCATTTTTCGATAATTCCTTCAACTAGAGCGCTCGTAAGTTTACCTTTCGCGTTGTTATTCCCGGAGATGACGTAATACAAAAGCTCCTCCGATCGTCGGAGCCGTTTCTCCAGAAAGTCCACACGGTACACCAGCTTCTCAATGGCACCTCGAAAAAGTTTCTTTATTAGTAATTTTTCAGTGGCAACCTTAAGGCTGTTTAGTTCAGAGAAAAAATTCATTTTTTTTCAATTTCAAAGTAAAACGTCCGGGAATTTCGTTGCGCTGGAAATGTTCAGCGCGTGTGTCAAGTGGTTCGTGGCTTTTGGCACTTACTCAAAAGGTAGAGATCCGTTTCGGAAACATCGCGTTTATTCGGTCCCATGGCTTTGTACGAAATCGTCAAGCCTTTGTCGCCAAATTTCATGACTTTGGCTTGACGATTATTAATGGGTCCATCGTTCGTCGTAACCCAATCTTCCAGGATCTCGCTCCATGGACCTGGGTGCTGTGACATCATTGAATGTTGATGTAAAGTGACATTTCCAGGGCTAGTCGCTGTTCCAAAGAATAAAGAACGTATGGAGATCTCGCTCTGACATCGTCAGTAAAACTCGTGACATCCGTGAACTTACCGAGCACGTGAGAACCGACGATAATCAACGCCACAAAGATCGTCGTGCTAAAATTCATTCTGTAAAAAAATCCAAACACATCGATAAGCAAATCGCTTTTTCACTGTCGCGTGTAAAAAAAAATCGTAATATGGAAATTATTCGCTGCAAAATTATTTTTGAACAAAATTGTCGTAATGCCAAAAGATCGAAATATTTTAAATCGAGTTTTGTCGATTCAGTTGGTGGATGGAAAGGCGTACAGGATTCACGAGTTAAGCGTTAGAAATTGGCCGTATACTTGCGTTAATCTGTGACCAATTCCCGGTGACACTGAACTGCTTCTGGAAAACATTTATTCATGGGGCTTCCCGCAACGATGTGATGCACGATGTTGACACCGACGACGAGCCCGGTTGACGCGCTTCGCTCGGCCGAGCTACTTTCTCCCGGAAATTCAAAGCGCCGCAGATCTTCGCACACCAATGCGACAACACACTCGCAAATACATTTATATAACGATCATATTTTGAGACGATGAAACAGTTTGAAAAAAAATGGAATTAATAAGACCGGATCCACTTTACACTGAACTTTCATCGATCCTCGTTCGATGGAGGTGGCGTGTGACGTCGAAAAGTTTGGAAACATATTTATTTTTCTTAGATTCTCTCATAAGAATTTCATCGACCGAAAAATTGTGAAAAAACCGTTTCGTTCTTTCCAGAACGTTTTAGCTGTTTCAAAACTGTTTCAAAAAATTGTTTTTTGACGGAATTGGCGAAGAAAAAACTGAAATCTCATCCAGTGTTGAGATTCGAAATCTCAGCGCAGCGACTGGAAAATGCCGAATAAAGAAAAACGAGTCGTGGCCGAGGTTCGAATTTCGAGCAGAAAAAAGTTACAGGAATTTTCGTGAATCGATACGAAAACTTGCAGTCGCAGGGACAAGTTGCGTTTTTCCGAGTTGCTTGTGATTTTAACAGAGAAAACGAACTCAACTGAAGTTTACGACGAACACGCTGTCACACGTATGCACAAGAATTTAAGTGCCTCGTAGATCGTCACTAACAATTAGAACGCTGTTCGCAAATAACGATGTTTCCAATCTTTTCGAAGTGAACAATTGAAACTTACTGCTCAATGACAACGGGATTTCTCCGCTTATCGTTTCGCGTATCGTTTGAACGGCTACACGGAAGTGTGGCCTCTGTTAACTCGTTTGAAACTAAGGCTCGACTGATCGACAGCACTCGAGCATCTCTCGACTTCTTTGGGTCACTTTCTCCCCACCTTTCAGGCATCTCACTTTCTTTTTCTCAAGCCTCGCGCCATTTCTCAGTATTATTTAGTCGGATCATAGTTGTTACGGCATCGCTCATTAAGGTGTCGGACGTCGATTGTAACAATGTGTTTACTACAAACACTTAACGACGACCGTATTTTGTCTGCGGATAAAAAATCGTCGATCGGTCAACTTTAAATCATTTTGTGCTCGAGGAGCTAGTACGTGGACCGAAAATACTGGATTCTCGAGAAAAAATAAAGTCTTGAATGTCGTGGAAAGAAATTTCCACTTCAAGGTCGATGCCGATATTGATTTTTAAAAAAATTCAATTCCTCTTCGAAAATATTCGAAAATAATCGAAAACGGTGGCGATTTTATTTTGAAAAACTGCAAAAATCGACTTTTTCTTTTGTTTTTATCAATAGAAATTCTTGGAATCCTCCGGATCCGAACGATTCATCGGTTATAACGGTGAACGGCAATTTCAAGGTCCAGAGAAACGGCTGTTCCGTGAATCGCTCGATATCGCTGAACAGTCATAACCTGCCAGACCCACTGACCCCAATTACAAAACTTTAAACCTCGCCTTAGCACGTCGAGGTGATTTTTCAAAACGATCGTGAAATTGACGTTTCTGCATTCATTTCTTTCTGTTGAGGGAAACGAGCAAGCGGAGATCAATTCGATTCAAAATTTGGAAGAATCTTAACGAGATTTGAATCTCTGGAATTCAATAAAATTCATTCGTTTATTTTGTTTATTTCGTACTTGCGTTGAAACAAGATTTTTTACAATGTTCAGACTTTGTAACAATACATCGCGGCCGCGCCACGAACATAGCTGTATTTATATTTATTGTTATTTATTTAATAAATTAACAATTATTCTATCGACATTTTTCTGTTATGAACGTTTCGTGGATAAATTTACACTTGGGATCAGAAATATACCGTGAGATTGAGTTTTTCATTTCCGGGTCTACTGACGCCTGGTCGCGAATCTGCACCAACGTTGATGCTGTCGTCGGTCTGTGAACAGAGAGATTTTTGTTACTTGGAATGCTCGACGATCGAGTGACCAAGGATCATCAGTGCGGAGCAGAGAAAAGCTTCGGGCATCGTTGGGAAAATTATGGATCGCAAAGAAATCGATGGACACTGACGTTTTGGAGAAATTCTGTGCAAACGCGATTTTTTGAAGAAGAATGAACGAAAAGTTTCCAAATTTTTATTTTTTTTTTCGGAAATTTTAATTGGTCGATGATTTTGGAGTTTGAGAAAAGGGAAAATGAGGGAAAGCGAATACCTTGTCGTCGTCGTCCCACGACAGTTTTTTCACTCTTCTCGATGGTGAACCTGCCGGCCACGTTGGCGCCAACGAATCCGGAGGGTCTCCGGAGTAATTGGACGAATTTTGCGAGCCTGCGTCAAGATTCGTTCGGGCACTGAGGTCGTTCATGTTTTGAACGAGCCCACCGATGTTCGGGATATTCGAAGTCGCGGACAGTGCTGGTGGATTCGGGGCGGGGCCGACCTTGTGCTTATTGTACAAACCGATTTGTCTCGGCGCTGTAACGCCTGAAATATTGAGAGAAAATCATGTCGATGATCCTTGAGGCTCGTTGGAAAGATTGTAAAAGAAAAAATGTTCGAAAATTCAAAGTTTCGTCCATTTTTCGTCGACACTCCAAGGAAAATAATCGAAACGATTAATCGTTCGATAACTTACATGAAAACAATCTAAAGCTTTGTAAACCGAGGGAAAACGTACTTCTGATTGTTGCGTCATAGGGGCGTTCGTTGTCTTCGCCAAAGACTGGATTATCAACGTCGTTGTGATGAAGAGGCTGATTCCTAGGGCTGTCGAGAGTATCCTCGAGGATACTGGCGGCAAGAACTTGGGGCGTGGAGCTCAAAGCCGTGGGAACGGGAGATTTTTCTCTGTAGCCAGTTCCCACTGAACTGACGGAGCCTCCGCCTTTGGGCCTTTTGCTGCAAAAGTTGCAGAACGAATGACCCAAATTTGTATCGTTAATTATAGAGAAAAAGAACACGTTCAATTCCATAAACAAGAATTTCCCATGGACCGCTGAGGAGAAAACTTTCGAAACACGAAAATACAGTCGATACAAAAAAAAATCATTCCTCAGTAGACTTTCGAAATATAATTGCCGATGAAATTAAAATTCGTGAAAACCGAGCAAGGCTGGATATTAAGGCTCGACGTACTGTTTATAAATGTACAGAATGAGGATCAAAATCACGACTCCGAGAAGACCTAAAACGGCTCCGAAAACTGCTATGAGAAGAACGCTGCTCCCTAGCCAGGCTGGAGCTGCACGTGCTGCTATCGGCAAGGACGCTGCATTCGGTAAATGCACTATGACTGGTATCATGCTGGTTCTGTACAAAAAAACACACGAGCGAATGAAACACGGACTTGATATTAAGGACGTTGTATGCAAAATTTTCTATCGATAAAATTCCTTTAAATTTGCACCACACAAAGAGAATAGTGATATCTAATAGCTCGCGCAATTGCAAGAGGTTTCACCATGTAAAAGTCGAAATATTTATTTACAAACATCACAATTTTCAGTAGTTTCTCATAAGAGCGTGTATTAAAAGTTGCAATTTTCAACATTAAATATTTCGTTGTCTAAATGGTGAAGCCTCTTAAACCTCTGCATACACTTTTATGCAACATCGAAGAAGCTTTATTTAGTTTTGCAAAAAAATCGATCGTAAATTTTTTTTGAAATTTTGTTTATTATATAACAAATACAGATTACCTCGGACAATCTTGGATTTAGAGTATGTTGTTCTTTAGTCAATTTGTAACAACTTTTTATAATTAACTTAGGCTCGCAAATCATTTTTTATGTAAGAAAAACTGAAAACAAAAATTTAGATTTGACCGTCGCCATACAACATCCTTAAGGGATTTCTTCCATAATCGTGAATTTTTACGACAATCGTTTTTTTTTGGGATTGAAAGTCAAGTTACCAAACTTTTTTTAATTTGTAAAAATTAAGGTAAAAAAAAACGTAAAATAAAGGAACAAATTAAGCTAAAAAAACAGTAAAAATATTTGAAAAAATACGCAAAGTCTAGACGAAAACTTAAAAAGCAACTCACCGCGGCGGGTTTCCGGAATCTGATGCGATGGCGACCAGCCTCGCTAGTGTGCCGTTGAACCGACCACCCGATCGTAATATCAGTTCACCGTTGTCATGTATCTCGAAGGACCTTCCAAACAAACATTCGACATCATTTTTTTTCAGTTGGAACGTTATTTTTGTCTGAGAATCGAGATTTGTTTAAAAATAGTGCAAATTGTGGATTTATGATAAACGATATTTTGCACGATTTTGCAGTTTTTGGGATTAAAAAATAATTTTTCACAGGATTTTGTTTTTTTTTTTGCAAGAATTTGTTTTTAGCCAAAAAGTAAAATGTCTGATCGAATAAAATAATCTCACCTTGCATCGGGGCCCCTTAACGACAGTGAAACTCTATCGCCACGATCTCCATCCGCAGCTTCAAGTCTTCCTGCAGAGGAAAAGTTCGACGATTTTCATTATTCCATTGAATAAATGTTTCCGACTCATTTTTCTAAAATTATTATGACGGATTGAATTTTTCTTATTTTCATTTGCTCGAAAATGAAAATAAGAAAAATATTTGTACTCACCGACTATCGATCCGTCTCTCAGCGTGCGGGCGTGGAATTCGTATCTCGGATGACGAAATCTCGGTTCCCATTCGTTCACATCTTCGACGGAAATATTTACTCGCGCCGTGTGATTCTGCGCGGAAGAAAAAAAATTCTCAAACACCCGAGATTTATAGAAAAAACGGTTGTCGCTTGGCACGAAAAGTTGAAACGCGTCTTCGAACTCAAAATTCACGATTTCGATGAATTTTTTCACAGAATTATTGCAAATCAACGTCCCGAGTGAATAAAGTATCGATTTGGAAAAAATTAGTACTTACGGTATTGCCGTCTGTCACGTGAACCAAGAAACTGTGCTGAATTCTTCGCTCGTAGTCGAGAGTGCCCTTCAAAATTAACTCGCCAGCTCGCGTGATAGAAAAACGTTCCAAATCTTCGGCTGCACCGACGAGCCAGAATTTGAGGTGCTGAAAATTCGATAATTCCATTTTAAAAAACATTGGCGGATGGTCCGAGCACGAATGGAATTTCGTATCGAATCGAAAAAATCATCAAATTCGAATAAATTGCTAGAATTTTATTTTTTTGAATTCCAAACTTACGGGATCGATCTTATTGACTCCTGCCGTGAGGATCACACTGCCAGGCGGAGTATTTTCAGGTACATTCGCCTCATAATCTTTGAGCACAAATTTAACAGGCAAACGGCTCGCTGGAAGCATAAAAAATGGTTTTCAGGCTCGTTCAGTCATTTTTTCATTTTTTCCATAATTTTTAAAAAACATTTCTTACCAGCCGTTGGTTCGATGACGAGAGCACCTTCCCTGGATACCACGACGGTTGCGAGAGCGTATCGATCCGGATTATCGATTTGCGTTGCCTTTCAGAAACCCAAACAATGAATTATCAAAAATAGTATTTCGCTTTATTCTCAATTTAAAAAAAAAACACTCGTGAACTCTGCACAACGAAGTTGCAAAAAATCCGATACTCTGGCTCGAATGAGCACGAGATTTGATATTTTCGTCTCTTCACAAAAAAAAACCTAGGCAGCGATGCGCAAGTCACGAGTCAAGATTCGAATTGAAATTGGAATAAAAAACGAAAAACAAGGCTCACCTTGAGCACCACAGTCGCAGGAGTCAACAGCTCGTGGTTCAGTAGTGACCTTGACATGACAACTTCCGCTGTTTGTGGATTCAAGTTGAAAAAAGGCAAGACTCCACCTTGGAAAGAATATCGGACAGGCGCATTGATACCGACATCTTGATCCACAGCTTGTATCGGTGTTGGTTCGACCCTCAAAACTGTGTTCTGTGAAATCAATTCAACTCAAAGTCTATCTCTGTCTCTTGCACTTACTCGAGAAGCAATTAACGCTTCGAGTGCATACTGGGTCGTTCTGACCCCGGAAATTTTCTGTCCCCGATCGTTTGGCATTTAATGGCAACGAATCTTTTGGCATTTGAGGTTCATTTTCGTAAAAAAATAAATTTATCGTCAAAAAACGTTTCTATACAAAAGAAAAAAAGAATATTTACCGGAATACGACGATTTGAAAAAAGCTTTGGGTCAGATAGACCCAATATGCACTTACAGGAATTGTGCAATCGGAGGGTTAAATATTTCACCAATTTTTCGAACGTATTTTCAAAGTCAATGGAGTTTCGACAATTTACAATTATTTTAGATCGACGATTATTGCTTCGAAGAAATTTTCACTTGGCAATTGCGCGCTTACCTCTTTAGCTCCATCGGGAACAGTGATTTTATACTGATCATTGAGAAAAGCAGGATTTTGATCGTCCGCATCGACGACATTGACGAAAAGCGTAGTCACTGATGACTGCGGCGGGTTCCCTTGATCCTGAGTGAATTAATCGATAATTAGACATCGATGTTTGTCGAATTATTAGAAAGAATGGAACTTTGAAATTTCCTCAAAGTTCAGCGGAGATCAAAGTTTTAATCGAACCAAATTTGCGACTAGAAATTGCTGCTGAATTGCTCGACTCTTAGCAACAAAGAAAATACTGACTTTGTAAAAAGTACGCGTTACTCACTTGTGCACGAATGCCAACGGAGAAATTGCTAAGGACTTCATAGTCCAACGGTTTCCTGAGCACAAGAGTTCCCTCCAGTGCATTGACGAAAACGAAATAATCCTGAAAATCAACGAACCGGAAATAAAAAGACGAATCACTGAAATAAAAGAACATGCGAGTTTCTCGTTTCTAATGCATTCGGTTGAATTCGTCGAGGTTATAATTATCGCTCGAAAATATAATTGTGTGCCATGAAAACTATTGAAGTAGAAAAACATAAAATTGTGGCATCAAATAAGCCAGAATTGTCATTCCTACGAAAATAAAAACAAATGTGAAAAAAAAAACATTCGTGTTTGTGGGAATTAATGAATTTGCCTGCTCGGTTAACGAACGAAGGCGAAAAGTTTTCCATGCGAACGAAGGATCAGTGCTCGAGGCTTAGTGAATGTTGAACTAGGACACGATTTACCTCCACAGACATTTTTTCATTATCGATAAAGACAGGCTGCGTCAATGAGAATCGGAGAATTTAGACGACATTCATAATAAATTACAACTCCGATCGAGTGCATAACGTGATTGTGGAATTTTTTCAGTGCTCACCGAATTCGGTCCTGGAAGCACGGAGTACTGAACCGTCGAATAGGCACCAGGTTGATCGACGTCGACGGCTCTCACTCCTTGTAAGACTCTCGTGCCAATGACCGTCACCTTAAAAATCGAATTTCATTGGTTCCCCCAAAGAAACGACAAAGAACGTTACAAAAATCACATTCGAGATAGAAAAGCCTTCAAAGATTTTCAGCAGATTGCTGAGAGTGTAAAAAATCTCTGGATCCTATCAAACGGATTTATTAAGACGCTGACGAACGAGTTAGCGCGATTTTCTTACCTCAGAAATGTTTAGGACGTAGGGGGCGTTGACGAACTGGGGTGCGTTGTCATTTGCATCCGTTACTCGAATATTCACCGGGATTACGAAGCCCTGGCAGTCAAGATGAAAGAATTGACAACAAATTTCCTTGTAATAAGTTTCGAGGGATTTTCTAGCTCCCCAAAAGTTGCTTGACAATCGTTCATTCGTTCGAAAAAGATCGTGAAAATATGTTTCAATGTATAAACACAACGGTGACCTTGACAAGTTTCACGCTTACCGGATCCAACGTGCGTTTTCGTTCACAAATAACATTGACGAGAACGCTGGCAGGCCCTTCGATCCCCTCTTTGTCCAGAGGTCTGGAAAGGCTCAAGTTTTTGGAATGAGGCGAAATGGTCACTGGACTGTCGTGTTCTTGGAGCCTCAAATCGATGTCTCCGTTTGGCCCCGGATTGCCCAGTACTCCGAGGATTCCAATGGTGTCGCCGACTGCACGGTCTTCGCTGACAAAGAGATGAGACGCCGTTGCACCGTTCTCCAGAAAACATCGTCGATCCCGTATAACTGATGGGTCAAACATTTCGCTCATTTTAATTGTGAAAATTAATGGATAATCTCGCGCCTGACGTTTCGATCGCATTCGTTAAGGAAATTTATTAAATTTATTGGAACTGGCGCGTCTCGAACGAAAAACGGTTTGTCGGCCGACAACTACAATCTCGTGACCACAATGGATCTCGAAAGTTTCCACGCGGTTACGACGTCCTTCCGTGTAAACCCGTTTGGCCCATTCAGCGAACGAGAAGCAAAGCATTGTCCGTTGAAGCCCAAAGATTACGGAAAGTAGAACCGTGAGAATTCTTCATCCGAAGCGTCAGCGATCTGTGTCCGTAAACACTTTTGAGGATGGATCAATAGTCTTCGTATCGCACCTGCCATCGTTTCGAAACCGCAATATCCGTTTCGCTTTATTTAACTTTTAGATATCGCGTCATCGCGAAAACGTTAATGAAAAAGAATCGGGCTCGTGTCAATTTTTTTTGCTAACAAACATTTCCATACCTCGCAATCGTTTATTACGAGATTGACGAGCGAAAAAATCAGGGAGAGCTTCCAGCTTTTATTTTCGATCCTCGCGTCGTCAACACGCCGCCGCGTCTCCCGATGACAGAAAATTCTTCACGTCGTTTCAAAACGTGCATGCGCTCGAAGAGCAAAACAAAGTCGATCCGCGTAATTCGTTGAACTCGACGGAACAAGTAAGACAATTTTTATTAACATTGATGCTGAATAACGTAAAACGCAACGGCGTTCAAACGACATGCGCGAAGTAAAGAACAAACGTTCCGCACGGTTAAGAACAGGTGCAGAACCTCGTTCGGCGTAAGCCAGTTTCGTTGTCGGAAAGAATCTTTTGTTCACTCTGATTACCGAAGTGACCTTGACTTTCTGCATGCTCCTCCTCCCTTACTCGCGTCTTTATTGTTATGTGCGAAACACTCTATCGCCGAATATGCGCAAGGGTTGTGCGCTGGATAAATGTGGATGGAACCGTTTCCACCGGGCTACCATTTGAGCAATTTTTAAACTGTTATTGCACATACAACTCTCTATTTGCAAAAGACAATAGCAAATGGAACGCTCGAGGACTTATGTATGCATAGTAAACACGTGAATCTGCCATTCTGATGTACAGAGTGTCCAAAAAGTCACGGAAAAATAATAGCCGAGCCAAGGGATCGCAACGTTCGGAAAACAAAATCGCTGACCATTCGAAAAGATTCGTGAGCCATTACGTTTCTAGGCAAATTACTTTTTGGGCTTTTTAACGTGGAAAAAGGCCCACAGTCCGCTCAATGTCACTCAATAAGTTCGAGTCCCGAAGTAAAGAAACAAGTAAATGTCTCTGAGAATTTCGCGATCTTAGTTCGGGCCTGCGCCGCTTTCGAGACACCGCGATTTTTTCCTGTTGGTACGCATGCCTGGGGAGGGGGGCAGCAGTATGCGCGCTTCCGTGGAGCGAAGTTCCGGTCGAACCGAGTCCACAAGCAGCATTGGCTGGCCACTATTCAATGCTCTCGTATTTCACTTTTTCTATCAGCAAACTTTCCCGAAATATACACACACTGCTTGAAATTTTCAGGCGCGCAGTGACCAGCGCCGAGAAATGTAGCGATGACTCAGATCCTTATTAAAAAAATTTTAAAACTCCTTTGTGTCAGTCGAAGAATCATTTTTGTGGAACTGTCCCGTTTCCTCATTCGGCGCTTCACTTCTGACCACGAATTTGCATGAGTCTCTGACTTTCATTAACGTGCTCGACGAAAACCTTTTTCGTTCGATTCAATCGCGAAGATTCCACTAGTCCCGAAGGTTGAAGAGATTTCGAAAATCTTCGAGGCAGTTGACACAAACAACAATGAGATTCTCATCGAAAATACACTCGACAATTACGAGTAATTCGATTCACCAGCACTGCTAATGATAGACCGTTAAAAAAATGCAGTCGTGTCTGTTTTCTCGGAAGTCTGAGCTGCTGGTTAATGAAAATAGATCGGAAAGATATTATCGATAGTGGCAGCGAGCTCCGGTAGAGCTCGTAAAGACGGAACTTCGAAAGAGAGCCATTTTAATGAATTTTCCATATAGTGTTTACAATTTTTACATAGAATACAGACTTACCATGGCCTGAGTTTCGATGTATGAGCCAACAGACAAGAGGTATGAGTTTTAGAATTACGTCAACCATGTTAATCCAAGATCTCCGACGACCGTTTCAAGCATTGCCCAAAACATCTGTAAATAAATCGTTTTCATTAAAATTCCTGTGCATTCACGATCGTGAGTGAAGAAAATAAATTTCAAAAATCACGAAGAAGGTGAAAAGTTGTTTCCCAAAAAAAAAAAACGAAGCAAGAATTTTTCGAGAAGTCAGGAAAACGGAAATTCAATTTTTTTTTCGGGACAAGGTTTAATTTTTTTTCTTCAATGACTTGGGAAGTGCGTAGTCGAACGACGTGTTTGTTGACAAAAAAACCTTTTTCCTCGGCTCGTTGGAAGTGTGCGCGAAACTTTCATTCACCGAGAACTTTTTACAAGATGATCAGACATTTTTATTCGTTGCAAGAAAACTCCGCGAAAAGTAAATATTCTAAAGACAATAATGACGCATTGTTTATTGTGGAAAGGCTGGAAAAAAATCGGCGTGATTCTTACTTACTGGCTGGCATTTTTTTATGGTCATAACGATATTAGCAAATCGGAATAATATGTGCGCGACGTCTGACTAGAAAGCATGCAGAGAAACTTTATTATTACGAATTAAGTTTTGCGGACTAATCACGGGTAATTATGGTTGATTCCTCGCCTCCGATTTATCGTCGTCGTTGAGACACTAAAAATCACAGCTTTTAATGATCAATGCATTTTAATGATCAATTTATTTGCCACTATTGAGAATTATCTTGTATTTTCCGCTCGTTTGTCTCAGGAAATAAATTTTCCAGTTGCAAAAACACTTTTTTCGATTACAAAAACTACTGCAGCCATATTTCTTAGTAACATATTCGGCACTTTCGTTGTAGAAAGCGGAACACGCGCGCTGACGTCCACATCCCGCTAAATCTCTTGTTAGCGCTCAAAGACGAATGAAAATTCGCGGTTTGAAGGTGACTGATCAGTCTGTATTTCTCCACTGGAGTGCAAGAGAGACGGAGAGCTGCAATTTTTTAAATTTCAAATTTTCCACACGGCTTCACCGATTTTTGGCATCGTCCTGCGTTCCGCTGACGGACTTTTTCATAATTGGTCAAACGACATCGAAAATTTCAATTTCGAAAACTCGAGCTGAGGTTCGATGACTGATCCATAATTTTAAAGAATTTTTCGTCGATCTTTTGCACGTAAGCACGAGTAATACGTCCTTGAACACTAAATTTGAGCTCCGATAGTTCGCGTCCTATCGAAATTCTCTCAAGAAGCATGGAAATTAAAGAGTGGCGTTGGGTTAAAATCTCATGATTAGGAATTTGCGGCTTAAGCTCGAAAAATCGTCATATATTGGGGTGACCTTGAGTTTTGAGCGATTTTTATTTTCTTCATACGATTGTGTGCAGTTGAATTCCATAAAACGGCGTATCGTCTTCGAGGCTGATGGCTGATTCGATAAAGGAAGACGTTTCGTTCCGTTAAAGTATTGCTCGCACGAGTGAAAGGGTGAAGCGAGCGGAAATGAGGGAACGGAGCTCTGCGGCCAGCGGTGCACGTGGAAATTCAAAGGGGCGCATATATACACTTGCTTAATTATTAAAGAATCAAACCGGTTGTTTTTCAACGGGAAATAATTACCAATCGAACGAATGCACAGTAATTACCGAAAAATTAATCATTCGTTTCAAGAGAACTGTTCCGCGGTATTCATTTTTTTTTACCAGAAAAATGAACGACGAAGAATGAATATCCAAGTTCTTACTGGAGGAATTTGTGACCCGCATACAACGCGAAACTATGAGGAAGCAATGGTTACGTTATTAATTTGCATGGTCTCTTAGCTTCTGCATAACTTAATCCACGTACGGTGAAAATTTGCACAGTCCCGAGCATCGTCGTTATTACAGGGTCGACGACTGCACTCTAAAAAAATGTGATTGGGTGAATCGACCAGCTAATAGACAGGGAAAAGTCAATGAACGCCATAAGTGTGATTTTAAAATTAAGCGAGTTTCATAAATTGACCATAAATTGACCGTAAAAATCACAACCATTATGGCGTAAGCAAAAAATAACGCTTCCCGTTAGAGTCAATTTTTTCGCTGCGATATAAAAAAAATTTGTAACGAAATTTATACAGTTCCTCTTCGCATGGTAAACAGTAACAAATTGCACGTTTTTTTGCCAACAAAATATTCAGTGCCTTTCCAGAATTTACTGAATATTCGTTAAAAATTTTGGACAAAAAATTGTTTACAAAAAAAAATATTTTCTACAGATACGAATCGGAAAATGTAGAAAAATAATGCAAACGAGTTAAAAGATAAAAACAGACTCCGAAGAGCGGCGAAATTTGGAAATTGCGTTAAACTTTTTAAGCTCAAGGCAGTTTATAATCGTAGCAGTTGATAAGGCAGCAGTAGGAAAAATGAAGTTAACGCGAAGAACAAAGTAGCCTGGCTCGATACAATCAGACCGAGACTAACTGGGCATTGTCCATCCTGTAAAAGGGCGAGTTAACTCAAAGTATATTATGTTTTATATTTATGTTATTCAAATTTCCAAACCGTATAATTAAGGAATAGTTTTAATCGAATCGGAAGAAGCGATTGATGTCGAATTTTCTGGAATGCTTTAGAATACGAGGTAAATATTGCAGTCGTTTCAGTTCTAACGATTCGAAAAGTTACACAAAAATAATTCAGTTTTTATACGCGATGAGTTTTTGATAAAAATAGAGAAACTGATCAACGCACAATCGATCAGTTTCGTTCACAATCCTTAATGATTTTTTGTTCACCAAACGTTTATTTTTCGATTGAATGGAAAAATGAAGCTGAAAAATTTATTGAACGTACCACGAAAATACCTCGTCGTAAAGTCCATCAATTTTTGAGCTGATTGTTATCCAGTGGAGACTCGTAATTCCAAATATTTCCTCAAGTCTCAATGAAATCGTGAATCACTACAGTTTGTCACCAATAAGCAATCAATATTTCGTAAAAATCGTAAAAACACCAAGAGTTTGAAGAATTTCGAATATTTCGCGCAGAAATTAAGTGGAGCGGTGACCGACTCAATGTTTGTTTAACAGAGTCACTTATTTCGGCACAAGTTTCGTTTCATAGAATTTTATGATTATTTTCCATGTTTTTTTTTGTCAATCGTTATTCAAAATGGTTGAAAGTTATGCTCGTTAAATGTTTTGATTTTGTTTTTCTTGTCCTATTTGTTTAGTACACTTTTCGGGAAATTCAAAACGACGCGAACACTGGCTTCCATTGAGAAGGACGCGTAGCGTGCTGCGCTTGTGAAACTGTGAGTCGTGCGGGCTCGCTACTACGAAACAGAGCGAACTTACGGCGCAGGAAATTGTCAGAATAGAGGGGCAACCCATCCACCTGCACAGGTGTTCGTAGGGGGATACGCTGTATGATCATTATGTGTGTCTGTATGTCCTGCTACAACTGGCCGACCGACCAGTACTCCCTTTTATTTCTTACATCGCTGAGCACCCTAAATTTTCTAGAGAACGCACAACTTTGACGACGCAACGATTAATAGAGCGTAAATAGTTGTCGAAATATACAATCACTAAAAATGTAGAGTCTTCACGGCCTATCTCCTTAGCCCAGATATTAGACGATAAGAAAAATTCGAGCGAAGACCGAGCATACTTTTGAAAAAAAAGAAATTTCATTCGAGGAGTTTCCGGAAATTCCGGAAACTCATTTTTAATGCGTTGATCCACGTCATCCCTTCGGGAGCTGTTTACGTTTCTTAAGAGCTAACGTTTACACGCGAGGGCTCCTCTCTCTCCCATTCGCCGTCAACCACGCTAGATCTCTCTCGCACTTGCCGACATGTATTTTCTTAATATACACTTTGCAGGAGTTACTCTTGTGACGGACTGAGAAATCGATTTCGATCGGTTTACAAAGGCTGTTGTCCGAACTCCATAATCTTTTTTCGAAGTTTTAATGCCACAGATGCCGAAGGATCGTTCTTTTCCTTTTCGAACGTTTTTGGAACATCTTTTTGCTCATCGTTTTCTTCATTGCCTCAAAGCCTGCACGCTACGATTACAAAGAGAAATTTCAACAAACAAATATCCTAATACGAACGTATTTTCACATGCCCTTAATTTCAAGTGCAAGTATGAAGATTCGATATGGGATTGTATGGTATTTACCATTTTTTTTTCTCGCGATAATTGATTTGGCAGACAATCTCACCGAAGCAAACTTTCCCATGGTCGACTTTCTTTTGCAGACTGAAAAGCTAATAAATCGCAGTCTCGGATTGTTTGGTACAGTAGTTTGCGTAGATTCTATGCACACGAAGGTCAAAAAGGAAGAAAAAATATATTCCCGGAGAATGAGTGTTCTTGAGACGATTGTACAAGTTTTTACCGAATCAGCTGTTTTCGTTTATTTTTTCCAGAGGATCATTCAGTCGTGCTGATCCCGGGTACACTTTTTTTTCGTCTAGAATGTTGCGGATTTATTAAATTTACGAATCGTATGCGAGGCTTTCAAAATTTTATGACGGACGGCGGTTTAGAAGCAAAGAGAAACACTGTGGGAAGGAAAATTGCCTTGTGGAGCATTTATCGCTGGAAACCTTCGACAATGCGAGTGAACAATCGCAATTGGAGAGACAGCCGTTGAGTTTCTACGAGAGTTCTCATTAGGCTACGGATGGAATGCTGAGCTATATCGTGAAAACAAATCCGACGATTTTTTTTTTTTTTTTTTTGCATAAAAATGCTCATTCGTTCGATCGAGAAATGGAAACGATGATTTGTGGATGTAAAAAGAATGTGGCGAATCAATTCGCAGCATTTTCTTATCGTAGCGCAAACGCGTATTTCCCAGGCTCGAAATTTATTCTCACGATTGGCGAATTGTGGCCGTCGCCGAGAGCGACAATTACACAGACTGATGAACCGCGTCCAATTTCGATGGATTCTCCGAGATGTATCGTGACTAATCTATTGGAACTGCAGTTTTTCGATTCGCCCTACTTCACACGATTAACGAATACACGAATATCACGTCTCCAACATGTGTTCACAAAAATTACGAAATCCGTCTGTCAAGACGGTGAAATGTTCTGGTAACAAAAATTCGTTGCTGTAACGAGAAACTTTTTTTTCTGCCTGAAATAAATTTCCTAAGGGCTCTGGACATTTACGCTGTTTTTTGGGAAACTTATTCCTGAAATTCTAGCGTGACCGTCAACACGATTCGAGTTAGTTGACGTTTCAAAAGTGTAAAGTTTTCCGAGTGTAAATCTCTCAGTTTTTTTGTTGAATTTTTTTTCCCTTTCACTCGACCAGAAAGAACAACGAGTCATTCGTATGCGTTTACTAATTGCTGCGTAATTATTTATTATCAGAATCAATCAAATACCAGGTTCATGTTAAATAATTCATCGTCGAAAAATACGGAGTGTCAAAATTGTATTGGTTTGAATACTTGAAGAAATGTTCGGTTTCGGGCGTATGATCGGAATATCTCAGGTCGAGAAGCGGAATCAAGCTGCCGCTGTTGTTGCCGCTGGCGCTCCCGCTGATCCCCCGGGTATCATGTCTGCTCCGAAACCCTTAACTTTTTCGACGAAGCCACCGACCATTTCCGGCAGCCCACCCGCTTGGGCCGGCGCAGCTCCCTTTCAGAAAACGAGGATTTAAAAAAAGGCGAAAAAACGTTAACAGTTTATATTTTCTTCAAATTTATATTTTGAACTCACTGTCGGTGCATCGTCAGCATTGGTTAAGGTTCCGACGATTCCGACGACCAAGAGCAAAGCCAAAAGGGAACGAATTTTCGTCATGATTGGAGAGTCGTGCAGCGGTTTCAGCGAGTAGTACTTTTTCGAAGCTCGATACACTTTCGATGCTTTAACAAGAATACTGTGATTTTTAGCAGCGAAGAAAAGCCTTTTTATATGATTGGTAACAATGGAAATCTCGTTTCCCACATTCTTGCACGTACCCATACCTTCTAGTTTGATTTGTCTACTAATTATGTGGAAGCACGATCGATAACGAGACAAATGCAATTTTTGATATTTACGTGACAATTTCCTAATACGAAACATATTAATCAGCGAATACGTGCTCAAAAAAATCCAGCTGCACAATGAATTTGGCGATTGGTGACCGGCTCGGAAAAACTATTTCGCATTTCGTGAGAAGTTATTGCGAAATGATTGTTGATAAGAATAATCAGTACATACATTTTTCTGAGACGAACATATTTTTGTTAAATTAAGCGGTAGATTGGAAACTCCATAACCCATTCGATAAACCAAATGTTAATTTTATATTCTCGCTTTACTCTGAACATCGCATAGTTTGATTTTATAAAAATAAAACAAACGAATGATCCTAGTTTCGATTATTACTAAATTTTTCGAAATTTTCGAAAGTATTCGATCTGCGAAAATGTTTTTGAAGATATCACGGACTTCCCTGAAGATGAGGGATTAGTTGCTATCTCACCACTGTGAGTGCGAGAGAGATGCTGCAATTTTCGAAATTGAATATTTTCGATACGGTTTCACCAATAAAAAAAGTCCCTACCAGCGGATTTTTGCCATCGTCCTGCTCACGTTGACAGAGCCTTTTTTTGATTAGTCAAACGATATCGAAGAATTTTTATTTTGAAAATTCAAGGTTCGGTGACTGATCCATCATCTTAATTTGCAGATGAAAACCTTTTTTTTATGTGAAAAACATTCTGACAAATTCAAATTATTTGACGACAAAACAAAAGCTAATGGAGGCAGTGTTTTCAAGCGATCACCCATTACATTCGCGGAAATATAAGTTAGACGCTTTTAACTTGGGCTGATAAGAGAACCTGATATATTCATTGGAATTTCTATAATAAAAGTGTGATAATCATTCGATTCGTTATGGAGTAAAAAAAACTTCTTCATGCGTCGTAAGTTTACGCCAATTCTTTTCGGGGTGATGTTTAGAGAAAACTACCCAGCGTTGTCACCGAAGTTCGTGTGTTGAACATTCAAAATATTATACTGAATCAAAAAGAAAAAGAATTCAGCCTGGGAATTTTGATTTCAATTGCAAAAATAATAAATCGTCGTATGAGTGAGCGAAAAAAAGGCCAACGGCACGCGGTGTTCCCAAGCGGTCACCCATCCAAGTACTGACCGCGCCCAATGCTGCTTAACTTCAGTGATCGGACGAGAACTGGTGCTTTCAGCGTGGTATGGTCGTTGGCTGACAAAAAAGCCAGACCTACAGAACTTGAGCGGATAATCCTGGGATAATCGTACCTAATGGATTTCTTCTGATCACTAAAATGAAAAGTAGCGAATCGTTTACTCAATTAGAAGTAAAAAAAAAAAATTTTCAGGTATCACGAGTCTTTACTCCAATGAGAACAATAAAAAATAATCCTACTGGATGGCAAAAAAAATAAGAGCCAACGGCACGCGGTGTTCCCAAGCGGTCACCCATCCAAGTACTGACCGCGCCCAATGCTGCTTAACTTCAGTGATCGGACGAGAACTGGTGCTTTCAGCGTGGTATGGTCGTTGACTGCAATTCCCTTAGGGTGGTTTTTTTTTAAACAACAATTCAACCTTATAGATTTATTCGGATTCCTAAAATAAAAGATTGAGAATAATTTACTTCGTCCCAGAGAAAATTAAACTTCTTAGTGTGGCGTGAGGCTTTACTCCAATTTTTTGCGGAGTTATCTTGAGACCGGCGTTGTTCGTGGGTTGAAAATCCGAAATATTTAATGATAGAGAAACAAAAGTTTAGCTCAGAAATTTTTCTTTCGGTTAAAAAAAAAGAAGCCAACGGTACGCGGTATTCCCGAGCGGTCACCCATCCAAGTACTGACCGCGCCCCACAAGAACTGGTACTTTCAGCGTGGTATGGTCATTGGCTGAAAATAAAACTTTTCTTTTGGAATAAATTCGCCGTAAATATTGTCGTTTTGAAGGTTCATACGTGCCTAATAGTAAACAAAAATTCCAAATTCGTGTTATGAAAAGTTATTTAACCATTCAATCGACTGCACACTCAAAAATCTTTTACCAAAATCTAAAGGGAACGGCAACGTTATTTGCAAATGAAATGTTCTGTTAGCGTCTGCGACTTTCTAGACCTCGACGAATTCTATTGGCTCACAGCCGGAGGGAGGGGATGGACTGGACGGAGTGTATAAATACAGCGTCAACAGCGACTTTGATCAGTTCAGTCTCGACTGTTGAGGAGGAGTATTCACCTTCTACCGATTTCAAAATGACCGGACGCGGAAAGGGAGGAAAAGGATTGGGCAAAGGAGGAGCTAAACGCCATCGCAAAGTCCTTCGTGATAATATCCAAGGAATCACCAAGCCAGCTATTCGTCGATTGGCACGTCGTGGTGGTGTCAAACGTATTTCTGGTCTGATCTACGAAGAAACCCGTGGTGTTCTTAAGGTCTTCCTTGAAAATGTCATTCGTGATGCAGTCACGTACACTGAACACGCCAAGCGGAAAACCGTAACTGCGATGGACGTCGTTTACGCACTGAAACGCCAAGGCCGTACTCTCTACGGTTTTGGTGGTTAAACGTTGCTCATTTGCTTCGTCTTCATAATCAAACGGCCCTTTTAAGGGCCAACAAAAATTTCTGAACGTAAACAGATTCTATTTCAATACTTATCACCTTTCACCGGATAACAGAAATCTCATCAGGATGCAAATCCCATACAGATTATAAGAAAACGTCTGTAACCATACGAGCAGCATATGGACGATAAAAAACGGAATGGCACTGTTCAATAAAATAAAAGTTGAGAACGCAACACTGGGGTAGAAAAGTAACGTGTGGACAGTCCTCTCTGTCCCCCTAGAATTTCGTCTTTCACGATTGTAACTCTGTTCGGTCGAACAATTTGTATAGGTATATGTCTATCATGATATGAAAATTACATGTATTTTAATCTCACATGAATGATGGATACGCAAAGGCATGTTTCGCCTGATTAACTTCAAGGTCTTTAGCTATATTTTTATCGCAGCGTCTCATTTGGTTCGGTCGTTGACAAGGGGATGAAAAAATAACTTGAAAAAGAGTCAGTCAAAAAAGGGGAATCGAGTATCGAGCAAACGGGAGATTCTTGGTTTGACAGAAAAAAAGGAGTTGGTGCGTGAATCGGATTCAGAAGCAAATTCATCAATAATTAGAATTGATTAAGCGAAACAATTCATCGATTGAACGGTGAGTCACTTATCCTGTTGTGTTCTTCCGGTATTTTACAAGAAGAAATTTCTCGTAACCCTCGCGCAGCCGACTCGGTTGCGATCGATTCATTTTCACCCACGACGACTATAATCATCAATTTACACCGGTTTACCCAGGTTGTTCCATCACTCGACTTTATCGTCAATTTTACATCCGCCAGCCGGATCGTTCCTTTGATTCGTCAATCACCAGCTGATTCGTCTCGATAATAATGACTCCGTTTGAATTTTGTCGCAGAATTTTTTCATACGTATCTATTTATTCAAGACTTCACTGTGACTTCCCTATCATTTCTTGTTAGCTAAATTCAAATGAAATATATTATCTAACTTTTACTCCGAGGGGTTTTTTTCTCTGAGATTCAGATCTGAGAGAATTTTCCTCTCTGAGTCACAATTAAAACAATTCGATATCGTGGCTCAAATCATGTGTTTCTATTTCAAAATTAAATCATTCTCTGAGGATAAAATTAAATTAAAATTAAAAAATACGTGCCCACAAATCCTGTACATTTTAAACGAAATTGGAAATACCGGGAAAAATGTATGATAAGCTTTGTTCCTCGTCTTTTTAACTTTCGATGATGGACTACGAATAATTGAAATAAGTTAATTCGTGGCTTAATTCCAATTAAGCGGATTATTTTTTAACACAATTAACTAGAACACTCTTCGTGTCGACGAAAGAATAAAAATGATTTAAAAACCATGGATAAGTTTGCAGAAGATTCACCTACGTTTTGAATATTTGTTGGCCCTAAAAAGGGCCGTTCTATTTCGAATATCAATTACTTTGAACTGGTGTATTTGGTGACGGCTTTAGTGCCTTCACTGACAGCGTGCTTGGCAAGTTCACCGGGCAACAAGAGTCTCACAGCAGTTTGGATCTCCCGAGATGTGATGGTGGATCGCTTATTGTAGTGAGCGAGACGAGAGGCTTCAGCAGCGATACGTTCGAAAATGTCGTTTACGAAACTGTTCATGATACTCATGGCTTTACTGGAAACTCCAGTGTCAGGATGAACTTGTTTCAACACTTTGTAAATGTAGATTGCGTAGCTTTCTTTCCTCTTGCGCTTCTTCTTCTTGTCAGTCTTCGTAATATTTTTTTGAGCCTTACCGGCCTTCTTAACGGCTTTTCCACTGGCTTTGGGCGGCATGGCGATGTCAAATACTCAAACTTACTCGACAACGGGTTCGGAAAGTGTGAGGGCACTCGTTTGCGAAGCCTATATATGACAGAAGTCGTTCCAACCGGCGCATCACTTCGATTTTCGGAGTGGGGGTAAAAATACCAACCGCCGCACCAATCAGAAACGTGGAAGCGAAAATAAACACGCAGAATCTGGTTACGAAATGTGGTAGTGCTCCGAACCAGCTCACGATACCGGCTGCTTTATGCGGATATATGTTTGGATGGAGAGGTGCAATGAAGAAAGAAATATATCTTGTTTTGAAATCATCACCGATGCAATATGCACGTTTATGAAAGCAAGGCTCTTTTTCATGTAAAAAATGATATTGAAAAAGTAGAAGAGGGGAGTTCGTTAAAACAAAAATGGACTGGAATAAAATAATCGGAGCTGATAGATTTTCTCTAATTACTATACTGAAAGTTTAAAAATCCTTTACTCTGTTACGCAAAAAATAAAACTCATTCATCCATCGTGAGTCTTTACTCCAATTTTTTTGCGGAATTCACTTGAGAAAACGGGCCGGCGTTGTCCGTGGGTTGAAAATACGAAATATTGAATAATATAGACAAAAGTTCAGCTCAGAAATTTTTTTTCGATTAGCAGAATCATAAATCGTAGACGGTTTAAAAAATAAATGCCAACGGCACGCGGTGTTCCCAAGCGGTCACCCATCCAAGTACTGACCGCGCCCAATGCTGCTTAAGGTGATGGAGCAGTCACCTCGAATTTTCGAAATGAAAATTCTTCGTTGTCGTTTGATCAATCAGAAAAAGGCTCTGTCAGCGGACGCGGGACGATGGCAAAAATCCGCTGACAGGGGCTTTTTTTAATTGGTGAAACCCTATCGAAAATATTTAATTTCGAAAATTGCAGCTATCTCTCTCGCACTCACGTGGCGAGAAAGCGACTGCTCCTTCAACTTAACTTCAGTGATCGGACGAGAACTGGTGCTTTAAGGGTGGTATGGTTGTTGTCTGGGGTTTTTCCAGACGTTTACAATTTATGATAATAATCGCACCGGATAGATTTTTTCGATTGCAATAAAATTTTGATAATTGTTGACCTCGTTTCGGAGTAAGAAAAACTTATTCATACATCGTCTATGCTTATTGGTCTATTGGAGAGAAATATCAGTCTTGGCTATCGATTTTTTTTCCTGAATTTGCAGTCAAATTCTTGTTTGTATAAATTTGTGTTGAAATTTTCAGCAATCTCTAAAAGCACAGGTATATGTTTTGAATTCAATCAATCGGCTTGAGTAGGCTGTAAATAATTAAGATTTGATGGTTTGAGGCGAGTTTCTACGTTTAGAAAGATTTTTGGCCCTGAAAAGGGCCGTTCGAGGGTATTTATCCCATAGGATTTAGTGATGAAATTCACTTTTTCGCAGCAACAGTTTTTTTGGTTGCAGGCTTTTTCGCAGCAGCAGCGACCGGTTTCGTCTTCTTGGCCAAAGTTGGCTTGGACTTTTTAACAGGCGCTTTGGCGGCAGGAGTTTTTGCAGCGGGCTTCGCCTTGGTGGTCTTAGGCTTGGGTGGTTTTGCAGCTGGTCCTTTGGATGCCTTCTTCTTAGGGCTCACGGCAGCAACAGCAGCCTTTTTCGTTGGTGCCTTTTTGGCAACAGTAGCGGCTGGTTTCTTAGTTGCAGCGGGTTTCTTCGTCGCTGGGGACTTCTTGACGGCGGCTTTTGCTTTGGGTGCAGCTTTAGTCTTAGGCTTGACAGTTTCGACCTTGCCAATCTTGAAAGAACCGGCAGCACCTTTGCCCTTGGTTTGGATGAGAGCACCGGAAGCCACTGCGACCTTCAAGTATTTCTTAATGAACGTAGCTTGTTTTTCAGCATCGACTTTGTACGTGCCAACCATGTATTTCTTGATGGCTTGGAGAGAAGATCCACCACGTTCTTTTAAGGCGACAATAGCGGCGTGGACCATCTCCGCAGTCTTAGGATGAGTCGCTGTAGCACGAGGCTTTGACGATTTTACGGTCGTCACTTTCTTCGGAGTTGTCGAGGCTGGAACTGATTCTCCCGAAGCGGCCACAACAGGCGATGATGCTGCTTTGTCTGCCATTGTAGAGAAGTTTAGCTCCAAAATTTTTCACGAGGTTAATTACAAGCGTGCTACTCAGGTAGTGAACTGTGAATGTGGCGTAGCGAGTCGCAGCCCTCCCTCTAATACCGGAGCGCGTACCGTGGAGAGAGGCTCGACCCTTCTTGGGGCACTACTGGCGGCGGTTAGACCGATGTTCGGTACCGAATGTCGCGTTCATTCTAGTTTTTCCATAACTTACAATTATCAAAGGCAATAATAACTGTCATTTTCGGATCAGCTTATACTTTGGCCAAATTCCAAATTTTCGAAACATATTTCAAAGTTAACAGAATAACGATAAACTTCCGTCAACCTATACTCTTACATTACACAACCTTAGCACTCTTTACTTTTGAACCCGTAATTATTAATAATAATTGGAGTTAAATGACTGATAAGAGGAAAAACAGGAAATCAATAAACTACACGTTACATGAGAAACGATACAGTGTCGATCATATTTTATTTTGTACCATAATCGTCGACTCTATTCCGGCATTACAGTTCGTTAAATGCGAGGAATCGAATAACGAATGCATCGTCATTTTTTAACAAAATTATCGTGTTTGCCTTGCAATGTCGTCCTCATTGTTGGTCAATATTTTTAATGTTATCCCATGACTTTGTTTGTGCGAAGAAATTTTTCAATGAGCAGGAAAACATAGACTAGGAAAAATTCTTCGGTCAACGCATTTGATTTCATATGTTGAGGCTCGCAGCGTGAAGATCTGACGCATTTCCGAACATCGATTTTCAATGCTTTAACATTTTTCAGGATAAATAGTCATGATCTAAATAATTAACTTTATTAGCATTTTGAAAAAGCTTGAGTGTAGTTTTGTATGAAGAACTTTTAAAATATCGTTGTCATCAACAGGGTGCAGCTCAGTTTTTGAAAAATACGTTGAAAAATATTTTGGAGTTTGAAACCGGATTTTCTACAGTATGAAAAAAAAAACAGTGTAAACAAATCGTGTGTGGTACGCCGAAATGATTATTTGTGTAAAATATATAATTGATTTAGTAATGCGATGGATTTTCCACAAGAGTAAACTGCGATAAAAGTTTAAGCCATCGTAGGACATTCTTTTTGTCAATAAATAAAAAATGTTTGGGTATACGAATGTGGTTGAAATTTAAGTTTATTAAAATGCTTGTTTTATTAACTTGTTACGAATAGAAAAGCATCTCGACAAAAATTCACGCGTTTATTCAAAACTACCTATTCCATTTCAATTCGTAGGGTTTTTTCAAGGGAGCACATCGTTAATATGGAGTATGTATATGCACGTGAGAAACATCAGAGTGGGAAAAAGTGAGTGTTGGAACTAGTTCGATGTTTTTAGTACGAATAATGCGTTTTAAAAATGTTTTCCAACAGATTGTAAAGTCTGGAATTATGAATGCTCCAAAAGTCATTGCATGTTTCAAAATAGTTGCACCTAATTGTACATTTTTTTTCTTAAAATTAAAATATTTGCGATTTACAGAATCGTAATCACGTTTGAAATATTTGTTGGCCCTGAAAAGGGCCGTGTGTAAGGAAAGCAGCGAATTAAGCACGCTCTCCACGAATGCGACGAGCCAGTTGAATGTCCTTGGGCATGATGGTAACTCTTTTGGAATGGATAGCGCACAAGTTCGTGTCTTCGAAAAGACCAACGAGGTAAGCTTCGCTAGCTTCTTGCAGAGCCATCACAGCGGAGCTCTGGAAGCGAAGATCAGTTTTGAAATCTTGAGCGATTTCACGAACAAGGCGTTGGAAAGGCAATTTGCGGATGAGAAGTTCCGTGCTCTTTTGGTAGCGACGAATTTCTCGGAGAGCTACAGTTCCGGGCCTGTAACGATGCGGCTTCTTGACTCCTCCAGTTGCTGGCGCACTCTTACGTGCTGCTTTGGTAGCCAACTGTTTTCGGGGGGCCTTTCCTCCGGTTGATTTACGAGCAGTTTGTTTGGTACGAGCCATCTCGAAAAAAAGTTCTACGTTCTGTGACAAACACTACAACAGCGAATGGCGGTACGGGCCAGAATGAAGAAACCGTGTGATGATGAGGTTCATATAGGGAATTTTATGTAAGCTTTCCTCTGTTGTGATTGGATACAATTTTTGGAGTGGGAGAGTGTCGAAACATCTCCCCCTCTAGCCTAATCGGAGAAAAAGGGAAGTGGGAATTTTAGGTGCACGCTTCGCCGCTGGCTCAAGTGAGGGCACCACCGCACATATAAACAACTATTTACAAATAAAACATCAAACTCTGTTTCCATACGATATAGATTATTTGTTGGATGTTAATTTATTTACATGCTTATTATGCGAAAAACGAACGACAAGACTGAAAGTTCACGAATAATTTTGTGGAAAATCGCTCTCTCCGGGTTGTCGTTTTGCTGGCGTCTCATTGGACGAAAATAAATGGAGGGGATAGCGCGATCTAACGTGCATATAAATGCAGCACAAACCGAACTTTGGTCATCAGTTCCTTCAAGAACCTCGTCGATTTCGTTTCTACTAAATTTTCTACAATGACCGGACGTGGAAAGGGAGGAAAAGGATTGGGCAAGGGAGGAGCCAAGCGTCATCGCAAAGTTCTTCGCGATAACATCCAGGGCATCACGAAACCGGCAATTCGTCGTTTAGCTCGTCGAGGTGGTGTTAAACGTATTTCTGGATTGATTTATGAAGAAACTCGTGGAGTCCTCAAAGTCTTTCTGGAAAACGTTATTCGTGACGCAGTCACGTACACCGAGCATGCCAAAAGGAAAACTGTCACCGCTATGGACGTCGTATATGCTCTAAAACGACAAGGACGCACTCTCTACGGCTTTGGCGGTTAAATTTTCAACTGTGCGCCAGAACTTGGAAACCCACGGCCCTTTTCAGGGCCAAAAATATTCCTAACGTTGTGCACTCTAGTCTAGCAAAATCAATCGTTCGGCTTTTATTAACGTATTACTATTAAAAAACGATTTTATTCAGGATTCTTTCAAAATTTTGCATAAACGTTCTGCCCGTTTTCTCGGAAGTGGCGACTAATGCCATTTATGGCAGTCCTCGACTATCGACAACTTTACGTTTTTGTGCGTTGCCAGTGTGAATTAAAAATTGAAGGTTGAAATTCTTAATAATAATTCGGAAATGACGGAATGCTTTTTTTTTTTTGAGGTCTCTGGACGCAGTCAGTGGAATTGCGAAGTTCTTGACTCGGGAAACTTTCTGAAAATATATAAATTTGAAAAAATACGATTGCAGATTGTCAATGATTAAAAAAAATGACCACTTAATGAAAGTTCCTGTGGGCAATATTCACAGATCTTAAATTAAAGAAACAAAAAATAATATCTGAAATACATTTTTTTTTAAATCGGAAACTTGTTTCAGAAATGATTTCGGGAAGATTTTTTTTTCTCCAATAGTTACATTACGAATTATGTTCTTATTTTTTTTTTTTTTTTTATTTCACTTTTTCTGTTGTCAAGTCAACATTTCGCGGTTGGGAGTTTTTTGGTTTTGTTTTTAAACAGTTGTTCTACATCTTTCAAAAAAATTTGAAGTCGAAACATTTCGATGATTCTGTAGCCAGACCATTTCGCATATTTAACTTAAAAATACAAGAAAAGATAATGAACTTGACAACAAAAAATAAATTTTACGAGTATACCCAGTATGAGTCCATAAAAAAAAAAAACAATCGACAGCTGTTCTTCTTCTTTCTCCCTGCACCTTCTGTGAAATCATAACAGTTTTCGGCACCACAGCATTTTTCATTACCGACTGCTAGTCTCATACCTCACGTTCGATCTTCTATTTGGTTGCCTCATTTTTTGTAGGGGGAATAAAACAGTTTGTTGCCTGATCAACAGCACGATTCCACGATCACAATTTTGTTCGGGCAGGAAGACAACTCTATTATTCTTCAGATTTCTCTATTCTTTAATAACTTTAAGGTATTACTATTACGAAACGAATTTATTTAGGGTTCTTTCAAAATTTTGTATAAACGTTCTTTGGCACCAAAACTAACAGTTTTCTCCTATGAAGAAAAATTTTCTGACGTTTAGAATTTGAGATACTTGATTTTCAATTTTTTATTTTTCCCATCTCAACACGTGTAAATTGAATTCGCGTTTCTTTTGTTTTTTTCTTGCAAATTTTTAATGAAACTAGGGTGCATCACGCGCGCTGAAGCGCGCGAACGGTTTTCTGGTAGCGCTGCGGCGCTCCTTTTATGTATAACAACTTATTGAAATATGCGACAGTGTCTTGAAGCCAATCAATTTTAAAGCAGTTCGAGAAGAATTTGCAGCCATCTCTTTTTAGCAAAAATCATGGCGTTTCAAATTTTGAGAAAATTACCGCTGCCACAGAATTTTTTCGTTCTTTTATAGTTTTTTGTACATCAGTCTTAAGAGTCTCAAAAATGCGTCCACTGCAAATCACTATGAACATAAGTTTCTGGAAAAATTTTTACCCATCAATTTCGGAAAAAAATAAATAAAAAATTTCAAGTCCGTGATGCCGGAGCCGCATGACACATGACACGTTTTCGTAGATCTAGCAATTCTGGGTGACGGAGAAAGTCTCCCTGCGTGTCCTCGTGAAGAGTTCTAGTCGTTTGCGTTCCGGGATAAATTTTGATCCACGATTTTTGAAAAAAAATATATATAAATTTAAATCCCGAAGCTGTGACTCTATGACGAGTTTTCGTGGATCTGGCAATTCCCAGTGATGGAAGAAGTCCCCCTGCGTACTCTTGTGAAGAGTTCTAGTCAATCGCGTTCCGGGATAAATTTTGGTCCACGATTTTTGAAAAAAAAATATAAATAAATTTAAATCCCGAAGCTGTGGCTCTATGACGAGTTTTTGTGGATCTGGCAATTCCCAGTGATGGAGAAAGTCTCCCTGCGCACCCTCGTGAAGAGTTCTAGTCGATCGCGTTCCGGGATAAATTTTGATCCACGATTTTTGAAAAAAAAATATATATAAATTAAAATCCCGAACCTGTAGCTGTATGACGAGTTTTCGTAGATCTGGCAATTCCCAGTAATGGAGAAAGCCTCCCTGCGCACCCTCGTGAAGAGTTCTAGTCGATCGCGTTCGGGGATAAATTTTGATCCACGATTTTTGAAAAAAGAATATATATAAATTTAAATCCCGAAGCTGTGGCTCTATGACGAGTTTTCGTAGATCTGGCAATTCCCAATAATGGAGAAAGCCTCCCTGCGCACCCTCGTGAAGAGTTCTAGTCAATCGCGTTCCCGGATAAATTTCGATCCACGATTTTTGAAAAAAAATATATATATATAAATTTAAATCCCGAAGCTGTGGCTCTATGACGAGTTTTCGTGGATCTGGCAATTCCCAGTGATGGAGAAAGTCTCCAAGTGTGTCCTCGAGAAGAGTTCTAGTAAATTCCACTTTCATGCATACGAAAAAAGTTATTATTCCGATAGGAACATCTAACCGCACGCGTATATACGCAACTGTCAAACCAACAGCCGGAACTGTCAGACTGACAGTGGGAGAGTCAAAACACAGTGTATAACTGGACCGACCAATCACAGGACGAATAAAACGACAACAATAACGTTCGAGATATATCGTTACTTAGAACTTTTTATAAGGGGAATAAGGGGAATTATAAGGGGATTATAAGGGGACATGACTTCAACTTACATGCATTTAGATGGGAAAAATAAAAAATTGGAAATTAAATGTCAAATTGTAAGTTAGCATCTGAGCCTCGTGTCCAAACCCAAACACTCGGTTCTGACGAGATTGACAAAGGAATAGCTTTTTCCTAACTATGACAATTTTCGGAAATTTAGAACAAAATTGAACGATTGCAGTTGCAGTTGATTCGGAGGTTTCGCCAAATAGAAACATTTTCAAAAATTCAGCATTTAGAATTCTACATTCTTGACCCGTGAAATTTTCGAGAGGTGATTTTTTGGAACAAGACATTGTTCTACGTTTAAATTTTTGTTGGCCCTGTAAAGGGCCGATTGGTTTGTTGTGAGTTTGTTTAGGTCAGAAGTTCCGATTTGACGATTACTTCCTTCAGAGCCTGGATATGAGGTGTTTCCAGCGAGTTGACCAGCTTCAGAAGGTCTACGGCAGCCTGATGTCGTAGCACAAATGAAGCCCGTTGTTCCTCAAGGAGTACCACTCGAAAGGCACGTACAGTAATTCGGTCCAACAGATCCCTGATGAAATGCAAGATTCCCGCCCTAATTTTAGGGGAAACGCCAGTTTCGGGTTGGATTCGTGTCAGCAGTTTAATAATGGCGAGCATGTAACGTTTGCTGGTGATGGGGATATTCTTCTCCCGAGTCCTTGCAATATGATATCGGTTCCAATCGATCTTCTTGGCAGTTCTGATAAAATTAGCTGACGGCATGATGCTGAAGGATCACGTAGACTCAGTAGAAAGTTAGTTAAAGACGATCGTTAGACGAATATGATTTAATGAGGAAACGCACCTCAACTTATACCTGTGCAAACTTGAGCGTAGGAGGAGTGGGGTGTGGGAAACTAACTGGCTCACCAATCAGATAGACGCAGACGTGGGAAGGTGAAAAATCCAACCGGCGCACCAATCAAAGAGACTTAAGAACCTACAGTGATGGGTCATCGGTTGATTAGCGCGCCCGTTGCAACTTTACAAGCATAAATAATGTGCTTGCTGAAAATTTGATGTCATTGTCGTTTAGTTGACAATATGTCGTGGTTGTATAACTTTTCTCCATTACTTAATCATGTCTGCATGGACGCGCAGAAGCTGTCACCTCGTGTCGACAACTTTCTTCTCCGTCGGCTATTTTTTGTCTCTGAAAATACCTGAAAAAGAGAAAAAAAAAATTACTAATTTATCAAAAAAATAACCAGATATAAACAATTCTACTTACGAAGTTATAAAATGATCTCATGTTGTCCCAAAAGGTGTGTGGTTCCAGCGATCACACGAGTTAAGCAGCCACGACTGAGATCAGTACTTGGTTGGGTGACCGCTTAGCCATGCACCGGCTAGCGTATCAATGGCTGAGCGAGGCAGTTTTCTCTGAGTCTCTGATGGTGTCAACTATCTGAAACTCAGTGAAAATACAGCCGCTTGTATCGGTCAAGGTTTTCCACAGTTTCCCTTGACCCTCGTGAGAAAGCGATACAGTAGTGCATTAGGAAAGAGTGGCTGTAGGCAACACTCTGGAGGGGGGGGGACTTAGAAGGAACACTGTTCTGGAGACAAAAGTGTTGGGAAGTGATCGTAAAAACCCGAAATGTATACGCAGGAATAATAATAAATAAAAATACTGTAAACAATCCAGTTAATTGTTTTTTCAATCTATTGAAAATCTTTTTTATTAGAGATAATCTTATAACTCGTTCCTCAATACATTATTCCTCGTTATTAAATATAAGAAACAGCTTTAGAACATACTGACACTTTTCGAAAACCCCTGGCACAGTCCTTGGTCCCTTCGCAGTCTCCGCAGTCGCTGCATTCTCCGTAGATCGTAAACCTGCAAATAAAAAAAGAATTATCAAATTTTTCTTCCTCAAATTCTCGATTCAAACTTGAGTGACGGCGCCCAGCTCCTAAACCCCGAAAACATTCAAAACAGTTGAGAAAACTCACCTTGGTTGACTCCGAACTGAACGGGCCTCGTCGCTGTCTTTCCAGGCTTCGCTGTCTCCGCCGGCTCTCGCTGTCCCCGTAAATAAAAAAAACCGTAATATCGCGGAGGAACTCGCTGTTGAGTGAGGATCGAGTACATTTTTTATGATTTCACTGCATTTCTTTCTATGCTTCCTTATGTTTCTTGCTGCTTCACTGTCCTTGACATAGTGCTTCCACATTTCAGTGAAACTGAAATAATCGCAAGAGGCGATCACACTATGAACGCAGAGGAAAAGTGTGATGGAACCTGCAGCAGCTGATGAGCTGTGTGATTGTTCGGTGAAACTTAATTTTTTCTTTGTCGTTCAGAAGAAAATGGTTCCGCAATTTGGATGTGTTTGTTCGTTTTGGTGTGGTTAACCAAATCGACGTACTTTGCAGTTAAGTCGCATTTGCAAAACTTACGGTGAGCCTTAGTATCGTTGCCGTGCACCTGTTTTTTTTTTCATAAAATTTCATATTGTGACAATGCCAGACATAACCTAAAGATAATATATCTGTTTTATTCATGCTGGTGGAAAAGACTGCGAAGCGAAAAAACGATGTACCTGATTGCCAGCGTCAGAAAGCTTGCTACTGGACTTACTGGCTACCGATGGAACCATTATTCCACGTAACCTACGTTATTGAACATGTTGAAGCATAAATGTCGCAGATCTAGAAAAAATTTGAACGATTCCAATTTTAGTTGATTCAGTAGATTTTGTCCAGTACGAACGTTTTCGAAAAATCAGGATTTAGAATTCTACATTCTATACTCGTGAAATTTTCGAGTGGTGATTTTTTTGAATTTTTGTTGGCCCTGCAAAGGGCCGATTGGTTTTTTGTGAGTTTCTTTAGGTCAAAAGTTCCATAATTTGAACAATTTTGAGAGGTAATTTTTGGAACAAGATATTGTTCTACGTTTGAATTTTTGTTGGCCCTATAAAGGGCCGATTGGTTTGCTGTGAGTTTGTTTAGGTCAGAAGTTCGGATTTGATGATTAACAGCTTCATAACCTGCATATGAGGTGTTTCCAGTGAGTCGACCAGCTTTAGAAGGTCTACGGCAGCCTGAAGCTGTATCACAGGTGGAGCTCGTTGTTTCTGGAGGAGTTCCACTCGAGAAGCACGTGCAGCAATTCGGTCGCACAGATCCCTGATGAATCGTATGATTTCCACCCTAATTTTAGGGGAAACACCCGTTTCGGGTCGGATTCGTTTCACCAGTTTCACGATGAAGAGCATGTATCGTTTGTTGTTAATGGGTTTATTCTTCTCGTAAGTCTTTGCAGCATCGTATCGGCCCCAATCGATCCTATTGGCGGTTCTGACAAAATTAACTGACGGCATGATTCTCAAGGATCACGTAGACTCAATAGAAAGTTAGTTAAAGACGATCGATAGACGAATATGATTTAATGAGAAGACGCACCTCAACTTATACCTGTGCAAACTTGAGCGTGGGAGGAGTGGCGGTGTGGGAAACCAACTGGCGCACCAATCGGAGAGACGCAGGAGTGGGAAGGTGAAAATTCCAACCAGCGCACCAATCAGAGAAACTTAAGAATCTCCAATGATGGCTCATCGGTTGATTAGCGCGCCCGTTGCAACTTTAAAAGTATAAATAATGAGCTTGCAAAAAATTTGATGTCATTGTTGTTTAGTTGACAATATTTCGTGGTTGTTTAACTTTTCTCCATCAATTCATCATGTCTGGGCGCGCGAAAGGTGGCAAAGCAAAAAAAAAGGTGAAAAGTCGTTCTGCCCGTGCTGGTCTCCAGTTCCCGGTCGGCCGAATCGATCGTATTCTGCGCAAGGGAAACTATGCCGAACGATTCAGCGCAGCTGCTCCAGTCTACCTTGCCGGAGTCGTTGAATACTTGGTTGCCGAAATTCTCGAACTGGCTGGCAATGCCGCACGTGATAACAAAAAGACCAGAATTATTCCTCGTCATCTTCAATTAGCCATCCGTAATGACGAAGAACTCATGAAACTGCTTTCCGACGTTACCATCGCTCAAGGAGGAGTCCTGCCGAACATCAACAAAGCACTCTTGCCCACGAAACCTGAAGCCCCTAAGTAGACCTCCGACCGAAAACAAACGGCCCTTTTCAGGGCCAAAAATTATCATTACGAAGGATATCTCGTCTCATTCAATGACACACAATTGCGGTGATGGATCAGTCATAAAACCTCACCTCAAATTTTTGAAGTTGAAATATTTCGGAATCATTCGACCAATTCCAAGAAAGCTCTGTCGGCGGACGCAGGAAAATGGCAAAAATCAGCTAACGGAGGCTTTTTGTAATCGCGATGAGACTGTAGCGATTTTTTTTTTCAAATTCCGGCTATTTTTCTCGCACTCATAGTGGCAGGATACCATTTGGAGCATAGTCTTAAATAAAGATATTCATCCAACGAAAATTTCACGTGCATTTTATTCGTTAATGGTGAGCCTTTTTGAATTAAAATAGTTCAAGATTTCTTGAAGCTGTCACAGCTGCTTGAACGACCTAATTTCATCAGTGTACCGATTTTATTAACATTTTTTATTAAATAAGAAGCGAAAATTGATCTTGTCCATGAAATCAAAACAAAAAATAGTTGGAAGAGCATTTTATTGCGGGGAACATTTTTTTTCTCCTTAATTTTTCTAATAGTATATTTTACTTGCGTCGCAGACATTTTTATTGAGATCTAAAATTTTTCGAAATCTCATTGGTTGCCTAATTCCTTGATAAGCGAATAAATCGATGCTTATACGAAAATGTTCATGGTGCTGAATGGTAAAACGAAGAAAATAGTTGCTGTCGATGCTTTTCAAGCCCGACACGTTTACGATCGAAGAAACATTGATTTCTTCTCAGATTTAGATCCTCGTTATTATTTTTTGGCCCTGAAAAGGGCCTTTGGGATGCTGGAATAAAACTGAACGATTTGTAGTAGAAGAATTGCTAATTTTAATTAGTTTCACCTAATTAAGCACGAATTAATTACGCTCTCCACGGATACGACGAGCGAGTTGTATGTCCTTCGGCATGATGGTAACTCTCTTGGCGTGGATAGCGCAGAGATTCGTATCTTCGAGAAGACCAACTAGGTAAGCTTCACTAGCTTCTTGCAGAGCCAACACAGCGGAGCTCTGGAAGCGAAGATCAGCTTTGAAATCTTGAGCGACTTCACGGACAAGGCGTTGGAAAGGCAATTTGCGGATGAGAAGTTCCGTGCTTCTTTGGTAGCGACGAATTTCTCGGAGAGCCACAGTTCCGGGTCTGAAACGATGCGGCTTCTTGACTCCTCCAGTTGCTGGCGCGCTCTTACGAGCTGCTTTGGTAGCCAACTGTTTTCGGGGGGCCTTTCCTCCGGTTGATTTACGAGCACTTTCTTTGGTACGAGCCATTCTCAACTGGCGATGCACGAAGTGACAGTTTAGTTGATTGAGTCAATATGAATTATTCGGTCCAGTACGGTCGAGTTTTTATAGCTATGCCGGTCGTAACAGAGAGTCTCATTGGCCAATCAGCATTAAGGCTAGCATCGATAAGAGCCTGTGAAATCTTTGCCAGTGTGATTAGCAAAGTTCAATTTCGAGAACCGTTCGATCACCAAGTGGTCAGGGGACAACGGGAAAGGGGGAAAACGGATTGGAAAAAGAAGAAGCAAAACGCTAACGCTGAATTCGCTTCATCATCGTATTCTAGGAATCACGAAATCGATGTTTCATGGTTTAGCTCATCCGAACACGAGCTGTAAAATATCAGAAAATTCAGCGGATTATTCCACTCCGAGCATATATTCTACAGTGCGAGAAAGCAGCAAAATTCTCTTGTTCAGCGCCACCGGTCGCCAAACATGTAAAACTTTTCACGAGTTTTCGCAATGTTTTACGACAAGTTCTACTTTTTTAAGCATTTCTGTTATAAAATTTACAATTGTCGTTCGGTTTCAGTTATCTGCCTTATTTCTGGGCCAATAGAGTCTACGATTGGGAAAAAAAAAATAAAAACACCGAACTCTGAAATGTCAAGCGATCTCCTATAAACAAGAAGTTCCAGAGGCTCAATTCGAAACTCGCGTCTATAGATCTAACGTCACGATTCTCTGCGATGAGCTAAATGTTGAATGATCCTCTTTGCAAATTGATGTTTCGGAGTCAGGTCGTTTCACTGTTTTTTTTTTGACGAGCGTTTCGGTTCCGTATCACGAAGTCCGAGTCCTTTGGAAGGACTAGAAGTTCCATTTCAGCCAATTTTTCTTTGCTGAACAGGTGCGACGAGTAATCGAGAGTCGGTGACGAATAAACGATTTGACCTCACGAAGGTTATCACTATTCTCAGTACGATGATTCGTACACGTTGGTTTTTTTTTCATTCGATTGAAACGACCGGACTCAGCTTTTAATTTATTCACAGATTCTTGAAAATTTTATTTTCCGATGGACGACAACCTGCCGAATTTCCTTTTTTTTTTGTTCATGCAGTTTACTGCATGAACCACCGTTTATCGATAGGCGAGTTTCTTTTATTTGGCGAGTTTGCGGTCTTTTTTGCTTCCTCATAGAGGAAGCTATGTGACGGTGAAATTTTTTTTTCCAGTTTTCAATGTCAATATGTTTAAAATGTCCCGAAACATCGAAAAATCATGTCTAGACAAATGTCCGGATGTATGTGTGTGTGCGTATGTTATGGCACTGTAAAATTCAAACGTTCATAACTCGAGAACGGTTTGAGCTACAGGGCTCCCACTTTGCACAGATGATAATCCATACAAGCTCTTCATTCTCTGATAATTTTGTTAGAATTGCTAGAAAAATACGAATTGTACAGAATTTTGAAATTTTCAAAAAAGGATGTCGACGCTCTAACTTTCGCTAATTTTAAGTTTTATTACTAATTTTTTTGTTATAAATAGAGTATCATAATGGGAAGCTTGGTATTGAATTTGGGGAATATCGGTCGAACGGTTTAAATTTTATGATCTTTCGAATTTTACGAAAATCGGAGATTTTTGAAAAATCGTCCAGCCGCTCTAATTTCTGCAAATTTTGTAAAATATTGTGTATACGTTTGTACTTCCTCTTTACTTTCTAGAAAAGTTGTCAAAATTATGTAATCACAATGCAAATAGAAAAAACGCTGCAAATTAAAATTTGCAAATTGCTTCCTCAAGATGCTCAAGATGTACGATGCTCAAAGCTTCCTCTATGAGGAAGCCAAAATTAAAAATATAGCTGCCTCATAAAGGAAGATCCAAAGCCAAAATTAAAAAGATAGCTTCCTCATAGAGAAAGATTTGAGCATATCGTACATCTTGAGCGTCATGAGGAAGCAATTTGTTTTTGCGACAAGTCGGTCGATATGACTCACTCGCTCCGCTCGCGTGGGCGGTTCTTTCGGGCGGAGTGATCGTGATTCGTAGCACGATTCGTAGCCGCGCTTGCGGCGGGATCCGACATTTATGGCTCAAACAAATGGTGGAGATTTCTATAAAAACGGCCGTTCGCACCGTCAGCGATATAGTGCAGCTCGTAGCTCGATCGTTGGTACAGCCTGCTGAATTTTCTACAATGGCCGGAATTGGAAAGGGATCAAAAGGATTGAACAAAGGAGGAAACAAGCGCCATCGAAAAGTTTTGCGTAACAACATAGATGGCATCACCAAACCGGCAATACGGCGTTTGGCTCGTCGAGGTGGCGTCAAACGCATTTCCGGTTTGATTTATGCAGAAATCCGGGGAGTTCTCAAAGTCTTTCTTGAAAACGTAATTCGTGATGCTGTCACGTACACCGAGCATGCCAATAGAAAGACAGTCACCGCGTTCGACGTTGTTTATGCTCTGAAACGTCAAAATCGCACTCTTTACGGCTTTGGTGGATAAATATTCGACTGAAGCTTTCCTCAATCAAACGGCCCTTTTCAGGGCCAACAACATTTCAAAACGTAGACATTCTGTTTGCATTGCATGTCGTCCTTATGGTTTTTATGATCTTGTATCAAAGGTTCAGAATTCGCTGCCAACATTTCTTGAGCTGGCAAAACACGAACAACGTAACGGACACGCTAAGTAAGAAAAAAAATAAGTGCGTGGTAATTGCGAACTTTAGGAAAAAAAATTCACTTAAAAAAGAAAAATTCAGAATTCTCTGTCGATACACGTGTGTAGCTGGTAAAGCACGAAACTCCTGAGTCACGCGCTGCGTAAAAAATAAATATGCGCGTGGTAATTGCCAAGTTCACGAAAAAAAATTTACTCAAAAAAGAAAAATTCAGAATTCTCGGTCGACACGTGTCGAGCTGGCAAAGCACGAAACTCGTGACTCACGAGCTACGTAAAGAATAAATATGCGCGTGGTAATTGCGAACTTTACAAAAAAAAATTTACTCAAAAAAGAAAATTTCAGAATTCGCAGTTCGCTACGTAAAAAATAAATATGCGCGTGGCAATTGCAAACTTAACGAAAACAAATTTACTCAAAAAAGAAAAATCCAGAATACTCACTCGACACGTGTAGAAAAATATACTTAGACATCGAAAACCATGCAGAGATTTACCCGGACATCGGAAACTATGCAGAAAGATACCTAGACATGGAAAAGCATGGAGAAATATACCTGGACACTGAAAACTGTGCAGCCGTCGACCTAGACAGCAGAGACTATAGAGACGTCGTCCTGGACATCAAAAACGATGAAGTCGTTGACCTAGACAACGAAATCCATGCAATTGTCAATGTGACATAATCATAACAACATTCACCTGGATGCCGACAACTGAGAACCGTCGACCTAATCATTGAAATTTGGAAAAATTATCCTGGGCCACGAAACGTCTCTTGGAGCGCCTCTTATTTTATAAATAACTTTCCTCTCGCTCCATACTGTCGACTTATAATCTAATTCCTTGTAAAATCCGTGCATTTTCAGAATTAACCTACGAAAAATCTATTATTATTTGAAAATGATACGAAACAAAAATCAAGAGTCGCGGCAGCGGCTCGACGTCTTGGAATTAATTGATTTTCGTAAAGTTCGCAATTACCACGCGCATATTTATTTTGTCCGTAGCGTGTGAGTCACAAGTTTCGTGTTTTGCCAGCTCGACACGTCTCGACCGAGAATTCGGAATTTTTCTTTTTTGAGTAAATTTTTTGTTTGTTTAAAGTTCGCAATTACCACGAGCTTATTTCTTTTCTTACTTAGCGTGTCGGTTACGTTGTTCGTGTTTTGCCAGCTCACGAAATGTTGGCAGCGAATTCTGAACCTTTGATTGAAGGTCATAAAAACGATAAGGACGGTATGCAATGCAAACAGAATGTCTACGTTTTAAAATGTTGTTGGCCCTTAAAAGGGCCGTTTGTTTAAGGAAAGCTTCGATCGAATATTTATCCACCAAAGCCGTAAAGAGTGCGTTTTTGACGTTTCAGAGCATAAACGACGTCCAACGCGGTGACTGTCTTCCTCTTGGAATGCTCGGTGTACGTGACAGCATCGCGAATTACGTTTTCAAGAAAGACTTTGAGAACTCCCCGGATTTCTTCATACATCAAACCGGAAATGCGTTTGACGCCACCTCGACGAGCCAAACGCCGTATTGCCGGTTTGGTGATGCCCTGGATGTTCTCACGAAGAACTTTTCGATGGCGCTTGCTTCCTCCTTTGCCCAATCCTTTTGATCCCTTTCCAATTCCGGCCATTGTAGAAAATTCAGCAGACTATACCAACGATCGAGCTACGAGCTGCACTGTATCGCTGACGGTGCGAGCGGCCGTTTTTATAGAAATCTCCACCATTTGCTTGAGCAACGAATATCGTATCCCGCGGCAAGCGATCACTCCGCCCGACAGAAGCGCCCACGTGAGTGGAGCGAGTGAGTCTTATCGACCGATTTGTCGCAAAAAAAAGACCGCAAACTCGACAAATGAAAGAAACTCCCCTATCGATAAACGGTGGCAACTACATGAACTAAAAAAAAGGAAATTCGGCCGATTGTCGTCCATCGAAAAATAGAATTTTCAACTATTTGTGAATAAATTAAAAGCTGAGTTCGGTCGTTTCATTCGAATTAAAAAAAAAAACCAACGTGGACGAATCATCGTAGCGAGAATAGTAATAACCTTCGTGAGGTCAAATCGCTTATTCGTCACCGACTCTCGATTATTCGGCACACGTGCTCAGCGAAGAAAAATTGGCTGGAACTTCTAGTCCTTCCAAAGGACTCGGACTTCCCGATACGGAACCGAAAAGTGTCACATGCATCGAAACGTTTCGTTTGCACGCTCGTCAAGAAAAACAGTGAAACAACCTGACTCCGAAACAGCAATTTGCAAAGATGATCATTCAACATTTTGTTCATCGTAGAGAATCGTGACGTTAGATCTATAGACACGAGTTTCGAATTGAGCCTCTGGAACTTCTTGTTTATAGGAGATCGCTTGATACTTCAGAGTTCGGTGTTTTTATTTTTTTTTTTCAATCTAGACTGTATTGGCCCAGATATGAGGCAGATATTGAAACCGAACGACAATTGTAAATTTTTCGGGCCAAAAAACAGCATAAATGCTGAAAAAAAAAGTCGAGACAAGTACATTTACTCCCCCCTAAATAGTAGTTTCCGTAGACACTCGATCCAAAACAACCGAATCTCCACGAAAACTAAAGAGAGAGGTCTGCTCTCAAAAGTACCGACGATACTGCATTACACTATTATAACTTTTCTCCCTGTAAGAAATAATGTGAACCACAAAAATCTGACTAAATAAATAAAATGTAAAAAAAAAATGATGTATTAAAGGAGTGCTCGTAAAAAGTGAAGCTGAGACTTCACAAAAAGTGAAGTAGCATTTCTTGAGCTGGCAAAACACGAACAACGTAACGGACACGCTAAGTAAGAAAAGAAATAAGCTCGTGGTAATTACGAACTTTACACAAAAAAAAATTTACTCAAAAAAGAAAAATTCCGAATTCTCGGTCGAGACGTGTCGAGCTGGCAAAACACGAAACTCGTGACTCACACGCTACACACAAAATAAATATGCGCGTGGTAATTGCGAACTTTACGAAAAAAAATTTACTCAAAAGAGAAAAATTCAGAATTCGCAGTTCGCTACATAAAAAATAAATATGCGCGTGGTAATTGCAAACTTTATGAAAAAAAAATTACTCAAAAAAGGAAAATTCTGAAGTTTCTGTCGACTCGTGTCGAGCAGGAAAACACTAACAACTCGACTGACACGTATTGAGTAATATGAAAATAACTAGCTGATATACTTCCTACGCAATTGATTTTTCACGAAACGTGTATGTATGGGATCTATAATATTTCTCTTATTTACGTCGATATACGATTAATTTTGGTTTCTACACAATTCTGACTTTTTTTCATTTCTTCTGACACTTGCAGAGGAAAGGCAGGCCGGAAGTTATAATTCCAATCAGCTTCTACACAAAGAACTCCAAAATTTTTATTTCGGAGAGAATAAAAAATGTGGAGTAAAGAAAACAATTCGTTTTTTCGCATTTCGCTTGCATCAATTCTCAACCAGTTTCTCAAGTTTCCGAATAAAGTTCCAAATTTTAAGTTTGCCGAGAAGAAATATTGCGGGAATAATCGTCCAACGGACGAAGAAGCCAAAACGCTTGTGCCATAAGTTTTCGTATGTTCTTTTGGGTTCCCACGACGAACTTTCCACAACAAGGGTGATTAGTTTTTTTTTTCTTTCGTTTGATTGACTATTTTGTGTAGAAATCGCGAAATAGACAGGAAGATGCTTTGGGAAGTTGAGCTACGTTCGAAATTTTTTGGGGGCCCTGAAAAGGGCCGATAGATGCGACGAGCGAGGAGAAAATTACATGGACTGGGTATATTTGGTGACAGCTTTGGTGCCTTCGCTGATGGCGTGTTTTGCGAGTTCACCAGGCATCATAAGTCTGACGGCGGTCTGAATTTCCCGCGAGCTGACGGTCGATCGGTTGTTGTAGCGGGACAGTCGACACGCTTCAGCAGCGACACGTTCGAAAATATCGTTGACGAAACTGTTCATTATCCCCATTGCTTTGCTCGAGATTCCAATGTCAGGATGAACTTGTTTCAGCACTTTGTAAATGTAGACCGCGTAGCTTTCCTTCCTCTTATAATGCTTTGGCTTTTTGTCTGGACTCGCGAGACTTTTTTTGGCTTTTCCGCTTTGCTTTTTTCCAACGGTACCATTCGCTTTAGGTTGCATGTTGATCAATGCTCTCCGATTCGGATGCAAGTCGTCGATTGAATGAGGCTTAACGTCGAAAGACTTTGCTTAAAAGAAAAAGCTGGTCCAACCAACGCAGGGACGAGGTGAAATCCAGCTTGGAATATCGGTTTCGTGTTGAAAATGGTAAGTCGCAGCACGAGACATTAGTTTCAATGAAAAAAAAAAATCGTTCTCTAAACTCAGATGTTTCACTTGGTTGATCTGTTCCTTGGAAAGAGTCGTTGAAGAAAATGGCACGTTCGATTATTTAAGAGTGCGTCAAGGTTCGCATTGGTTTTGACCTTGTAATGTCCGGCTCAGCCGCTCTACCGCGTGTCGTGACAAAACTACGAGCTACGTTTGAATTTGATGGATTCACATCATGTCGAGGTTTTAGAAATTGTGGAATTTTCATAGCAAGACTGGAGTGCAATTTACGTTCACAAGTTGAGCTTCGTTAGAAAATATTTTGTGGCCCTGAAAAGGGCCGATGAAATAGATCCGGGGTAAATTACGTTGAAACGGTCTTTGAATTGTCGTATTTGCTCACCGCTTTGGTTCCTTCGCTGACTGCGTGCTTGCTAAGTTCACCCGGTAACAGAAGTTTCACAGCGCACTTCAAGTCATTATTGATAATGGTAAGTCGCTTTTGGCAGCGAGCCAGTCCGCTGGCTTGACGAGCGAGGCGATCCAAGAAATCGTAACAGAAACTGTTGACGATGCTCATTGCTTTACTCGAGATCCCAGTATCGGGATGGACTTGTTTCAGCACTTTGTAGATGTAAATTCCAAAGGACTCCTGTCTTTTGCGCGACTTTTTCTTATCACCTTTCTTGTGAGTTTTTTTCTGGGCCTTACCGCTCTTGGTAGCTTTAAGGGAACCGCTCTTCGATGTCATGGTGATCGATGTTTTCCTATTCGGGTAACTCGTCGACTGAATAAACATCAACGTTGGACGACTCTGTTAAGAAGAAAATGTGCACCAACCGGCGCAAAAAATCGACTCGAGTCCAGCAGTCGATGGAAAAAGTATTGACCAGGGCACGAATCGAGTGCAGCCTGAGAAACGGAGGCTGAATACAATCCGATGCACAAATCTGGTCACGGTTTAGTAAAATTCGAGTGATTTTAAGGACGTTGTATGCGGAAATTCCTATCATTAGAATTCCATTAAATTTGCACCACACTAAGAGAATAATGATATCTAATAGCTCGCACAATTTTAAGAGGTTTCATCATGTAGAAGTCGAGATATTTATTTATAAAAATCACAATTTTCAGTAGTTTCTCATATAAGAGCGTGTGTTAAAAGTTGCAATTTTCAACATTAAATATTTCGATTTCGAAATGGTGAAGCCTCTTTAAACTTTGCATACATTTTTATGTAACATCGAAGAAGCTTTATTTAGTTTTTCAAAAAAATCGGTCGTACATTTTTTCGAAATTTTGTTTATTATATAACAAATACAGATTACCTCGGACAATCTTGGAGTATGTTGTTCTTTAGTCAATTTTTAACAACTTTTTTTTAATAAACTTGGGCTCGCAAACCATTTTGTATGTAAGAAAAACTGAAAACAAAAATTTAGATTTGACTGTCGCCATACAACGTCCTTAACACTTCGTCTGTAAACGTTTTTTCCACGAAATCTTCAACTTGGAATTTCCATTAGAAAATTGTAGAATAACACATTTTTTCATCCATTTTTGATCCAATAAATGGACCGATCCATCGTATTTGCCCGGACACGAATATGCCCCAGGTTTACAGACAAAGTGTTAACGTATTACTATCACAAATCAACTTTATTTAGGATTCTTTTAAAATTTAGTATAAACGTTCTTGGCAGCAAAACTAACAGTTTTCTCTTCTGAAGAAAAATTTTCCGACGTTTAGATTTTGAGATACTTGATTTCCAATTTTTCAATTTTCCCATCTAAACGCGTGTAAATTCAAATCACGTTTCGTTGAAAAGTCGCAAGAAAAAAACAAAAGAAACGCGACTTCAATTTACACGCGTTTAGATGGGAAAAATAAAAAATTGGAAATTAAATATCTCAAATTCTAAACGTCAAAAAATTTGCTTCACAGGAGAAAACTGTTAGTTTTGGTGCCAAGAAGGTTTATACAAAATTCTAAAAGAACCCTAAATAAAGTCGTTTCGTGATAGTAATACCTTAAGAGTCCGCGATATCACCAAGTTTTGTACGGAAAATTAAAGGGAAAGCTCAATGAAAAGATTCATTCGAAAAGGAGGAAAGTTTAGCATTTTAAGGATGTTGAGTCCGAAATCGCAAATTGTTAGAAAATTCTGAAACTTGGTATGTCTTTGTATGAAGTATTCAAGAGATCGTGTAAACATTTTCCGACGATTATAGAAAGTTCTCTACTGAACAATCAACATTAATAAATTAAATGTAGTCGAATGTAGTCTTATGGAAGCTGGTATAACTTTGCGACAAGTTTTTTTTACCTCTGAATTTTTTAATATCTACAATATCCTGAAAGCAATGGAAACGAAACAAATTTTATTGATAAACATTTTTTGTATTTGTTTAAAAAATTATTCTTAACAAAATGTTGATGTTTCAATAACGAGCTTCATGATCGTTGTGAAATTTTTACACGACCTCTTGAATACGTCATACAGAAATATACTAAATATTCATTTCATTAAAATTTAGTATGGCTTTGCATTAAGTATTCATGAAGTCGTGTACAAATTTCACGGCGATTAAGGATGTTGAGTACCCATGAACCTTGTTAATGTTAATTGTTCAATAACGAGCTTCCTAATGGTTTCGAAATTTTTATATGAACTCTTAAATACTTCATACAAAAAAATACCAAATTTTCCGAATTTTTTGATCATTTGCGATTTGGGACTCCAACATCCTTAGGAAGCTATTTATTGAACACTTAACATTAACAAATTTCATAGGTACTCAACATCATTAAGCAGAAGTGAAAATTCATCTTGAATCGCGTCGAACGACTCGGAACAAAAATAAATAATTCAAATCGTTCGGTAACCATGTATCAACATCAGCCGATTGACCTTGAACGGATCGCATGTAACGATTCCGCAGCATTATTTGGTGGACCTTTTTTTTTAATGGGCGTATGGTCTATGTCGAAGCACGTCCACCCGATACGAGATAAGCGCAGAGTGAAGTGTGCTGTTTTGAATTCGTAGAAAAGTGAGAACTAATCTCGACTTCTTTATTCGTTTTTCGTGCAAAAATCGACCGAACGCTTGGACCTCGGTTGGCTATTGTAAAAAAATGAGTTCCGTGTAGACATGAACTCACGGGTTGATTTTACCAAAAAATAACTCGCACGGGTGACTCAATTTTATTATGAAATAAAAATAAAAGAATCGTTCCAGATTTCTGTGAAAAATCCTTTGGGGACTCAGAGGGAAAAAAATTGTGGCAATTTTGGTTTTTATTATTATTTTTTCATTTTTTCCCTGACGCTTCACCTTGAATCAGGCTCAATAACAAGTTCGGATTGGAAAGCAACTTAGGTCCAGTGAGCTACTTCGCGGGGCAGAGAGATTCAAGAATACGATGGAGATCGTGGATCGGTTCGGTTCAATCCGCGTGTGGAGATGAAATCGAAAAACGACATGAAATTTATCATTTCGTATACTCGAAAGACGATCGAATCGATTTTATTTCGACGAAGACGAATTTCTCCATGGTCTCAACTGACTATTGATTAGAAACATTTGGTATCGATGGTTGTTTATAAAATATAATGGAAAAAAATTGATACGCGGTTGGTTTTTTAAATTTTGGGAATTCATCGATATGTTAGGGAAACGATGAATTTATTGGCGATCGGTTACAGTTGCCTCGTTATTGTTTCTTGGCCCTGAAAAGGGCCGTTGCGATATTGGAATATAAATTATTTTTTTGCAGAAATCGGCTTCATTTTGTCTTGAAATTCGGATTCATTACGCAGTCTCAGAGCGAGATTAATGTCCTTCTCCATGACGGTGACTCTCTTGCCGTGGATAGTGAATAGATTTGAATCTTCGAATAAATTAATGATATAGGCTTGGGTAGCTTCTCGAAGAGCGTCTATAGCATTGCTTTGCCATCGAATGGTATCTGGTATTCCGCAATTTTCTCTCATTTCCTTTAGTCTATGGTCGCAGACGTTACGAAGATAGCGTTGGAAAGGCAGCTTACGTATCAATAGCTCAAAGGACTTCTGGTATTTACGAATCTCTCGGAGAGCCACAGTTCCGGGTCTGTTACGATGCGGCTTCTTGACTCCTCCAGTTGCTGGCGCGCTCTTACGAGCTGCTTTAGTTGCAAGCTGCTTTCGGGGAATCGTACCTCCGGTTTCACTACGACTAGTTTGCTTGGTACGAGCCATTCTCAACTGGCGATGCACGAAATGACAGTTTAGTTGATTGAATGAATATGAATCATTCGGTCCAGTACAGTCGAGTTTTTATAGCTATGCCGGTCGGAACGGAGAATCTCATCGGCCAATAAGCATTGACGTTAGCGTCGATAAGAGCCTATGAAATCTTTGCCGTAGCGTGATTAGCAAAGTTCAATTTCGAGAACCGTTCGATCACCAGGTGGTCAGGGGACAACGGGACAGGGGGAAAACGGATTGGAAAAAGAAGAAGCAAAACGCGATCGCTGAATTCTTCATCATCGTATTCCAGAAATCACGAAACCGACGTTTCATCGTTTAGCTCATTCGAACACACGAGCTGTAAAATATCAAAGAAAATGCAGCGGTTACTCGACTTTGAGAATATTTTACAGTGCGAGAAAACAGCGACATTCGTTCAAAATTTTTTATTACAAGATGCACACTAATATCTGGGCATTAAATATATAAAGCGTTTTTACGAGTTATTGGAAGTTTTCACGAAAATTTGTACTTTTTAAAGCATTTCTACTGTAAAATTTACATTTCTCTAAACCCTAGAAGTCGATGGAGAAAATATTGACCAGAATGCACGAACCGACTCAAGCCTGAATCGGTTCGTGAAAATGAATAATTCGATTTAGTATATAAAAATCAGTAATTCGGTTCGGTATACCCGAGCTTTTATATACAGCTACGCCGACTTTAACGAAAAATCTCATTGGCCATGAAGCACCGAGGTAAGCATCGACGAGTAAAGTCTGTGTGAAACTCTTTTGCCAACGATCGTTGAAGGATTGCGGTGTCGATGTGTGGTTCGGCCGCAACATATTATTTCTCCTCGAATTGATGATACTTTGTGATTTTCATGAAAATGTATATTTTGCGCAGTAAAAATGGTCTAACCTTCAAGGTCATCCTTCGGTGTAATTCCGTGACAAATGTAAAAAAGAAAAACGATGAAACGAATATATTTTTCTATTTTTCAAATAGTAAATAAAAAGCACGGAATCTCTAAAAAAAATAGCTCGTTCGAAACATTTTTTTTTATAAGGCAACACTTTGTTCTACCTCGATACGTGTGAACGAAAAAAAAAAAATCGAATGGTGCGACGAGAATACGTCGGAATAATCACGTAATTCACTTTATTCACATCGAACGGAACTTCCAAATTTCGACGAAAACATCAACGTAGGTATCGAGCAGTCCTTGCTTGATGCTCGATACACTCTCAATTTAGAATTATTTTATCTGATTAAAAAAATCATTTGAGGCACCAGCCGAAAACAAGCTTAAAGATTTTCTTTCCGGCTGGTGCTCCACGAGCTCGACAATGATGAGAGTCAAGAATGTTTGATTTTCTAGTCATATTCATCGTGTATAGAATGTTTCAATGCAACAGTCACGAAAAAGCTCTTCGCATTGCGGTAATTGATGTGATTGGCGGAGGGAGACGATAGACCGGAAAAAGTAAATACAGTCAGTCCGTGGCTACACGTCGATCGGTCGTTTATTGTCGCAATATTGTTTGTTATGAGTTTTTTGACATTTGTCGAGCAATCGATTCTTGGACAGAATTGAAACGATAATTGTTCTGCACGACAGCAGAACTTTGTGACGAAATCAATGAAATCATTGTCCCTGGGTCAGAGATGGAGATCCCAGTCAGCAGAATCATCGACGTTTCGTGGAAGTTTGGAGGTTAAAAACACCATAACCTAAAAAATTTCACAGATCATAAAAAGATGAAATGATATTCGGAATTTGTTGCATTGTCAATTTCGAAAACACAGTTATTTAAAAATAAATAAGAATCGAAAGAATTACCCAAAAATGACGACTCGCACAAATCTTAACGAAATATCAGAAAATTTTGAAAATTACAAGACTCAATTGTTAATTTTAATCAATAATAGAATTCAAATATTTTTCGAAATCCGAAAAAAAACTTGAAATATCGCCCACGAAATCCTCGAAAAGACAAAAATTGCAAAAATGAAAAATAAAATTGATTTGCCAACGAAAATATGAAATTCCTGGCAAACAAAAAAAGCGAAATTTCTGGGAAACAAAGAAAAATAGTAACCAGGAGAGGACGAAATAGTTGTAAAAAAAAATTCAACCAATTTCAGTTACAGCAGCGAGCAACGAATCGGACAAAGCAGGAAAAACATTCCTGCAGTTAAAATTGCTATTGGACGAGGGGGGTGAGACGAAGAGCGTATTTACAGAAATGACACTGAGCCAATTCTACAAGTTCCTTCATAGTTTGGAAAAAGCAAAAAACAGTTTAGATCTGTTGGTATAACAAGGTGGAGCACGAAAGCACTGAAATGCTCAATTTTTCGTGTGAATTAAAAATAAATTGTATTTCAAGTACAAGCAAATATGTATAAATTCAAAGACTCGAATAATAATGCTACTATCACTTTTATGCATTCGTCAATATGATTTTTGTGAAACTGGCGATAGTTGAGATCTGGAAGAAGAAATAAAAAAGGTAAAAAAACATTGTTGTATCAATAAAATGACTAAAAAGTCTTTTTCCCGTTGTAGCAGTAAAGAAAAGATATCGTTTGGTCTGTGTCCTCGGATGGGCTGTCGATGGAAAAGCGTTGACCCCTTCGATCACCCGTTATCTGTAAAAACATTAAAGTATTCGAGGAATTAGTTCAAGGGGAAGAAGTACGTGCAGAAAACAGAAATCGAATGATTTCTGCAGTTTTTCTCGTTGGTTTGAAACGCCTTCGTACCGATGTTCGAAGATGCTCGGTGAATTAGTGGAAGAATGATTGTCCGAGTATCGAAGCATCCCAATGTCTGGTATCGCTTTCGTCGTGGACGGGGTTCGCACTATAAATAGCGAGATATCGTGTTTTACAACAATGGTCGAAGCTTCAGTTGTCCGCATTGCCGAATGGTTCGTCTGGAAAAAAAAGCGAAACTCTCGTTAGCACAGAAAACAATGCGAGAGGATTGATAATTATTTAAAAAATAAAATATGATGAAAAAATACCTTGAAAAGCTGAAGTTCGAGAGAAAGAAAAAGCAACCAAAAGTCATGAACAAAGAAAAAGCTGGAGAAAAAGTTGGATAGAAAAATGAACGACGGACGAACGACGAGTACGAAAATACGAATCAGATTTTTATTTCTTCTGTTTTTTTTTTCTTGTTGTTTTCATCAAACAGGCCAAAATGATGATAAAAAAAAGTATCAACACGAACACATGATTAACAGCATTTTTCATCTTTTCTTTTTTTTTATACAATATTTCGTTTTTCGCGTTTTCGACAACGTCGTTCGGGCCAAGCGCTTGGAAACCACTAAATGGGAAATTAGAATTCAAATTCATTTGTGCGCATCGGTGAGCAAGTTTACAACAGCAAAAAAGCGTTAGTAGCGATAATGATAAACGTAAATAAATTTAGAAAGTAGCTTTTTCAAAAAGAAAGTAAAAAAAACATAAATATAAAGTCATGCCAGAGTTCAATATACAAATCATCATAATCGTGTCTGCTAGTTTGTCATTCTACCGCGTGCAGCAATGTCCGCAAGTCGCACAAAGTCGCAGAGATTCGGTCAGTCACGCGCGTACACACGTAGAAAAAAAATATAAAATTTACAAACGTCATCGAATATTAAAAGAAATGAGGGTGATGGAAAAATGGACATTTTCTCTACATACAAAGGCTTTGATTAGAAAAAGAAAACTTTTCATGTCCAAGAATGGTTGGAGTGATAAATTTGATGAACTATGATTTTTGAATCACTGAATTAATACTGTTGACAAGAATACCACGAAACTGGGATTGATAGTTTTTCTTATTTTCTGTGACAGTGGTTTTCGACCTCAGGAGTAAAAATCCTGAAGAATCGAAAAATATGGAGAGGAATAACATATTGTCATGGAATCGACGATTTTTGGCGTTCGAGGGCTTCAGAATTCACGCATTTGTATGTAGAGATTAGAGCATGCGCTTGTTTGATAAATATTGGTCAAATGGGGACTGGGATGCTTAAAGGCTCGGTGAGGTCTGCGCCTTAAAAAAGGACTAGGCGTAGCACCTCTTTGGTTATTTGGCTCTGCTAACGCCGATGCCGGACTGCGAGAATCGCTTCTCTTCGATGAAGACGCTTCTTCCTGCTGTTCGAATTCGTCGTGCTCGTTCAGAGCCTTGCCTCTTTCAGCTTTTTCCCGCTCCCACTCAAGCACCGGGAGTATAGCACCGAGCAATGGACGTCGCGATGGGTCACCGGCCCAGCATTGTTCCATGAGTTTCCAGCACTCGTCGTCGAAAACGGCTAGTCGTTCTGGTCTCAGGCCTGCGAATCAAAGAATTTCATGATGACAACGAACAACAAACTTTGACGAAACGTTGGAAAATATTTAATTTTTGGAAATGAAACCTAAGGTATTACCATTACGGAACGATTTTATTTAGGGTTCCTTCGAAATTTTGTATAAACGGTCTTGGCACCAAAACTAACAGTTTTCTCCTATGAAGAAACATTTTCTGAAGTTTAGAATTTGAGATATTTAATTTCCACGTTTGTATTTTTCCCATGCATTCTCCCATGCTTCTCCTATGAAGAAACATTTTCTGAAGTTTAGAATTTGAGATATTTAATTTCCACGTTTGTATTTTTCCCATGCAAACGGATGTAAATTGAAGCCACGTTTTGTTACAAAGTTGCAAGAAAAAAACAAAAGAAACGCGACTTCAATTAACATGCGTTTAGATTGGAAAAATAAAAAATTGGAAATTTAATATCCGAAATTCTAAACGTCAGAAAATTTTTCTTCATAGGAGAAAACTGTTAGTTTGGTGCCATGAACGTTTATACAAAATTTTGAAAGAACCTTCGATAAAGTCGTTTTGTGGTAGTAATACGTTAATTTTCCGGTCAAATTATCGGCTGTGCTACATTTTTTTTCTTAAATAAATCGAGCGGTCGATTCAAACCTCCTCAGGGTCATCTTTTTTCGATTTTCTCTTGATATTGATATTTTCTCTTGATTGCGATGTTGATGGGAGGGATGTGAATTGCAGGAAAGACGCGTACCTCGTTTAACGCTCGTCCATAATTGGTCCTTGTTGTTGAATTGTTCGAAAGCATATGGCATTCTGACGTGGCCAGCGCAAATGTACCAGAACAATATTCCAAAGGCATAAACGTCAACAGTGCTATCGTAATGTCCAGTGAGCAACTCGGGAGCCATATGGACGGGAGTACCAACGACGCTTCCGGACATCATAGCTTCGGTGATGCAAAACCCGAGATCCGTCAACTTGGCTCGATTTTCTGTGTCGAGGAGGATATTTTTGAGTTTTATGTCGCGATGGAGGAGGCCGAGGGAGTGCAGGTAACGAATGCCTTCGAGAACGTCGATGGCGATTTGGATTCGTTGTAGCCAATCGAGACCAGCGCGTAGGCCGCAATAAAGATCGCGGCTCATGCGATCGGTGATGAGGAGAACGGCAGCGCCGATTCCACAGCCACCACCGTAACTGTGATCGATAACGGAGCCTCGTAATTTTACGATTCTTTTATGATCGGGTATCGACCTCGTGTAATAAAATTCCATCGCGAGGTCGTTCCAATGCTTCTCGTCGGGTGGGACGACGGATTTAACCGCACAGGGACCTGGCGCGCCACCCCAACCGTCGCAAGAAAAAACAACACCGTATTGTCCACGTCCGATCTCTTTGCCCTGATTAGGAATTCCGTAGCGTACGAAATCGCTCATAGAAGTCGACTCCAAGGCCAACTTGGCGAGACGCGGTGCGTGGATTTTTCTTATCGCCACTCTCTGTTCTTCAGTCCTTTCGAGTTTACCGGAATGATGATTTTCCAAGGATCGTAATGCCGAGTGAAAAGCGTCGTGGGCGGATTTAATTTTGTCTCGAAATTGCGTCGATATACTTCGCGCGAGTCTCGCAGCTGAGAGCGAATTTAGGACGTCGATGGTGACGCGTCTTCTCCAAGCGGCGTCCAGAGTCGGCGTTGGCAGCCACGGCAACGGAAGATACTTGAACATTTGTCTCATCCTCTCGATGAACGAGTGAACCAGAGACGGCGAAGAATTATGCAACTCGACGTTGTAAGCGACTGACAATATTTGCTTCAACGCGTCACTCGCCAATGGACTCGCGTCATGCTCGTATGATTTTTCTAAACTCAACAAACATCGTTCCAACGTACCGACGAATGTCTCGCGCAGACAATCCACCGAACGAACGATTTGACAAGCTACGCGTTCGCTCAAATGGCCCAACACCATCTTTTGAACTTCTGCCGTCGCTGTCCGAACCGTCGTGTTCCATTCCGGGGTCTCGTTGTCGGATAACAACGAAGTTGCGAACTCGCACGTGTCCACATCGTTCGACTGCAGATCGTCGATCATTTCTTGGATTATGTTGTGAATGAGATCCGTTAATTCTTCTTGATTTTTGCTCACGACGTCCATCAAACTCGCGTACAATTCGTTTTCCTTCTGCTGAGCATACTGGATCCTTCGTGGAGTTATTTGGATCTCCCGTGCCATGTCGAACGCGCTGAGAATGAATTTCCTCAAGCTCGCCGTGTGCACATCATTGAGGATACTGCTCGAATTAACGAGGTAAGTTTGTAGACAGGATCGAACAAAGTACAATACTCGATCAATCTTCTTACAGGATCCAATGATCTCGCTGGAGTTGGAACTTCGTCCGTCGATCATCCACCTCGATGGATCCCCTTCGAGGCTGTCGTCGATTCTCAAAAATCCAAGCGTCGTCAGTTGATCCAGCCAAGTCAAACCCAGAGAATTGTTTTTCTCCGTCGCTATCGTGTCGCCCTGAGTCTTTGTGTAATCAAGATTCGCATCGCTCGATTGACTCTGCACTCTGTGCTGCTCCGACTCTGTCAATGCTGCATCAAAACTGTTGAGCGAAATGTTGACCAACGAAGAAACAAACATTACTGGACTGTACGGATAAATGTCACGCAGTTCACGTAATTCAGTCAAGTTTTCTTCGGTCAATGCATAGTCGCTCAGAGCGTAAAGAAATATCGGCAAAATGCTCAAATTTCCTTTGGACATTAACTTAACAGCACCGATGTCTGGCACCACAAATATTTGTACGCCGTCCTTCAAAATACTTCGGTCCAGTTTGACCTCCAAAATCGTTGGGCAATTTAGATCTTCGTTTCCTGACCTCGTCAGGTCCTCGATCGGTAGCGTACTCCATGATTTTTCGTTGGCACGCACTCTCTCCAAAACCTCGTAATCAAGACCCAACGTCAAACTCACATGATTCGCGTGACCGTAACCGAATTTTATCCAACGCCACAAACCGTCGCTCACTGGCAATACATCCGTCGATAAGATATTGTTCACCAGCGCACCTTTCGACTTGGTGTCTTGTCCGTACACTACTATCGACGGATTGTTGTACAAATTGTAGTTCAGACGATCCACCGTCGGCGATGGTAACAACTCGGCACTTATGTTCTCTGAGGAATTGATGGATTTCAAATATCATTAAACGAGTAATTGAATTTTTTGAGATTACCTTTTGATCGAGTTTTTCCTGCTTAGTCGAATTTTTTCATACTGCTTTTTTTTCTGTTTATTCGAATTTTTTTGGACCAAGATTTGATTGAGTTTTCTCTGATCATGCAAATTTTATTGATAATGAATTACGTGCCAGGAATTATCCATTCTTTTTGTCGAAAAGATACAAGTTTACCAAACAGAAAGTGGACCTCAAGTTTTCCTTGGAAACATGCAAATTTTGAACTAAATTTGAATCCGTTTGGATGAATTTTCAAAAGCTACGATATTGGAAATTTTACTTTTGTTCCAGAAGGATTATCTTACCTTCCGGAAAGAAATTCTCGGTGGTTACCACCTCCAGGACTCTCTGAGTTTCCTTGAAGATGTGGCGCAGCTGATTTCGGTTGCGCTGATACCTCCGGAACTCTTGTGGCAATTTGCTGACCATTTTAAGCGGTTGAGCTCATGAAGCTGCAACGATTCGTGGGACATAACCTGAGATCATAAAATATCTGCGTAAGGTTCCATCTCCGAATCGATGGCAGTGCTACACAAACACACCGAACATTAGCACGGTACATTGGCCCTGATGGGGATAAGCCATTGTTACTGAAAAATCACGACACTTCATTTTTTTAAATTTCAAGTAAAATAAAAATACTTTACAAAAATAAATTTTATTTGTCGGTAACCCACAAAACACGAGATTGCACTCCATTAATTTTCAACTCGATAGAAACTTGAATTACATTGTTGATGGACGATAAATCATTGAGTGATAATTGGTGTTTACGTTTTAACCGATTTTTCACTTTTTTCTTTTCAAAGATTATTTTTTCTCGCTCAATTGATAAGTTCGATTTTATGTGTGTGATAATCGACTCGATACACTAATTCGTATGTTCGCGAAATCATCGTAAGCTCAATCAAGAATGATGGACATCGCTGACAGCCGAACGGATCATGTTTATAAATAATACAAAGCTAAGAAGAAGGTTATGTGATTGCGATCAGACAGGAAATTCGTAATATCGCACGCAATGGATTATCGTATAGAGAGTAAAAACGGTATTTCGAATGTTTTCAAATAGACCTCGGATGGCGAGAGACGAACATCGAACGGAAGAGTTATAAATCCCGATGTATAGAAAAAAAAAAAACAAATAAATGAATAAACAAACGACGCGACGACTAGAAGGCGCTCAGTATATCGCGGTATTGATAAATTCATTTGTGGAAAAGTTTCGGATTTGAGAAGTAGGAGAAAAAAGACGTTCGATACTCGAGAAGAAAAATGAGATGTTAATACTTCTTCGATAAATCTTCGAGCGTTAATGTGCGCCCACAACATACATTAATACATCGTGAACCATCGTAGACACATGTAAAATGACGCCCGTGTACGTTTCAATGACATAGAAAAATAATAACAATGATGGTCATGAAAGATCGCATTGAAGTTGGCGTCGTGAAAATGGAACATAAATAAATTCTTTCCAATATCCTCAATTTTTGCTTTTCTTCTCCCAATTATCAGCTATTGGGATAAATTTTCAATAGGAATAAGATTTAATTAGAAAATGAAGGAATATGCCGTTGAATTCGAATAACGACGACTCAACCATTACGAACTTTAGCTTTGCAACAAAAGTGGATATGTATAGTTATATGCACTCACTTTTTCGTCCCTCTCGAGTTACCGCAGGCTGCTATCAGCCGCTGCAAACGCGCTTTGAATACACTTTATACATACTGGGATCGGGATAAAAAAATACAAAGAAAAAACATTGCTGATGCTCGCAAAACATGAAACCAGGCCCTGTATTATCTCTCACTGTAGTTCGTTTTAACTGTGTTGCTTGACGAAAACTCTAAGCAACGTGCAAAGGTCGTGAGTGTCATGCCCGTTCGACAAATCGAATTATTATCAATTACCGGAGTCATGAACTTTCGGACGGTTATCGGCGTGTGTATCCACACACACACGCCGTTCAAACCTTGGGTAATTAATGTAAAGATTCATATATTCGCAATACGTTTGCTGAAATTTTTGTAAGGTGCAAGTGACTACTGTCCCTTTATAATTTTGTCCTTTATTACGAGAGCTTCGAAACACGGGACTTTCACACAGAACTTCACTGTTGCCACTCGATGCACAACTCACGACTACGACCACCACGGACGCGGGAAAACCGCTTATTTTCGCCGAAAAGCGACCCCCCTCCCAGCGAGCGCTACACTAAAGGCCTCCCACTGCTATTTTTTGCCGATTTCAAGAGCTCGGATTTACTGATCAGCTGATCTCGGTCGGCGAGATTTCCACATTTAAACTCCGATGTAAATATTTTTTTTAAACCAAAATTTTTTGTTGTTGACAATTATCGAAAATCAGTAAATTATAATGTGCAAAAAAATGCTGAAAATACAAAAGTTGCTTCTCAAAGTGATTCTTCCCACTTTAGATTGACTAGTATGGTTTTTTTTTTATCGCGATTTTGGACGTCGAAATCCTGAATTACGTCACCGCAGCATCAAATGTTTTCAAGCTGCATTATTTTTTTTACGTTTTGAAGGAGAATGTCGTAAAACCGATGCGACTTTAAATTGCGTTTCTATCGAGTTTTCCGCCGTCTCGTGAAAACTCGAAATCATCGAAAAATTAAAGGGTTTTCACAATAACGATTTTTTCATTCGTATTTCTCATTTACTAATATTTTGTTTTCGCGTGTATTACTTCGAGTTGCTTCACGGAGCCTGTTCGAACCAACCGATCACGAACGAAGGGAAACTATAAGAATTATCAGGGTCGATAAGTCGCCGTTCGCTGACATATATGCGTGTTCGCACTTGGGGTTAACAATTTTCAACGAGAACGACGAATTAATGATGTTTTATACGTTTACGATCACCGCACAAAAATATTTTTCGAATGCACCATATGCGTCGAGGCTATTGAATGCGATAACGCTGAGAAAAGAAATTAATTTCATTTTATAAAGATATTCCGAGACGGAATAATGAGGCTTTTTTTATTATGGATTCTAATAAAAGTAATGGATGTATAATTAGATTAAAAAATGACGTGATAGAAATACGAAATTTAACAAAATTAATACACAATGCCCGACCAATTTTTGCAGAAGTTATTTTTCAAAAGTATTTCGAGACAAGGAATTTTTAGGTTATTTTTTCAAAATGAATGTGTCGAAGGAAACGTGGATTCAGAATTCTCATTGGTTTTTCTAACGTTGTGGGACATTTCGATAACGTGTCAAGAAGCTTTCGATCAACACTTTCCTCATCGAAATATATGTCAAGCATATGTCAAGCATAGCGATAAGGTTTTCTTCATGACTAATCGCTGCACCGTACATCAAAGTAATAATAATATTTTCTAGTGCAGTGTGCTCTTAAAATCACTGTATTACACATTATTATTTTTAAATTCTTGTGATGTCACACTCTCGCCTTCTGAGGATCGGTACAGGAATAAAGTTAGCTCCGGTTCTCGAATTGTTTTAATCTCTTCTTTTAACTACGAACGATGCTTATTAATTATTCTTCGTAATTTTTGCATGAAATCTCTTCAGATTTGCGGTTAGCTCACAAGTTTTCAACAGTCGCTTGGTTGCTTCGTTGTCATTGTTCTCTTTGTCAACGGGTTGAACAAAGACGAAACGAAAAACAAAACCGGCTCAGGTGAGGTAAGTGGCGCCTCTGGTGTTTGGAGCTTAACATTCTAAAAGAAAACAGTCTCATTGGTATAAAAGAGCACGTGTGCGTAGTGCGTACACTGTGTAACCTTTTTGACACATTTTGAACAGTTATCGCGAAACTTTCTCACTGTCGTATTAATTCAACGTAAGATTGGAAAAAACTCAATTGAACGATAAAAAAAATCGTATGAAATTATTATTCAAAAATACGAATTAAAGTGAACCATGAACAAAATTGATATAGGTTTCGTGGAAGAATGTGAAAGCTGGAGGTTAGAAAGTCGATTCTTTGCGAGCAAAGTAGGCGGTAAACCGGCATGGCTAGACTTGAAAAATCTCCCAAATAGCGACGATTTAAAATGCAACGTTTGTAATAACCCCTGCATATTTTTGTGTCAAATATACGCACCTTACGAAGACGATCCTCAAGCGTTCCATAGGACTCTTTACGTTTTCGTTTGCACAAACGAGGCTTGCTCCACGCCAAACAATAATGAAAACGTCAAAGTTTTACGTTGTCAATTGCCCAGGGAAAATCCTTTTTATCCTTTCGAACCACCCGAAGAAGTTGAGCATTGGAGATCGGACATACGTGAGTAAATTCGAGTTTTCTAAAATTTCTTAACCTCTCGCCCACGGGCCAACGAAAGCTCGAAAGCTTTTAAACCGACTCTCGTTACACAGGAGCCGAGAAGTGGGTGAAAACTTGTCAAGTCTGCGGCATTTTGGCGCCGAAGCACTGCGCAAAATGTAAAAAAGTTAATTATTGTTGTCGCGATCATCAAGTCGGAGACTGGAAAGCCGGACACAAGCAAAAATGTAGCCAGGACTCGGCAAACCCAAGCGACGTCTCCGCCAAGACGGAGAGTTCCTCTTACGCTTTATATCCAGAGTTTGAATTAGTAATGGAATCAGAAAATAGTAAAGAAACGGACGACAGTAAAGACGACTTGGCCAAGGAAGCCGAAGAACTCAAACGTTTCGAAGCCCTGGTGAAAAGTGGCGAGGCCGGAACTCTCCAATCGGAGGAAGAAATCGACAGCGATTTACAGAACATGTCCAAAGCCGAAACTGACGAAACGTTCACAACTTTCAGCGAAAGAGTCAAAGAGAATCCGGATCAAGTTTTGAGGTGAAATTTTGAGTATTGATCGAAGCAGCGAAATGACCTTGAAAAAACCGACAAAGCCAACCGATTATTAATTTAATTTCAGGTACGACCGAGCTGGATCACCTTTGTTTATATCGTCGACGGGTCACCCACCGAGTATCCCAAATTGTGAAGAGTGCGGCGGACCAAGAAACTTTGAATTTCAGGTATCGTGGTCGTTATAAAGAAAAAAAAAAAAAACGAAGTTGGATTCGGTCCCTGGAGTGAAATAATGAACTTATTACTTCACAGATAATGCCCCAGCTGCTGAATTATTTGGGTATCAAAGACGTTCTGCGAAGCGTCGACTGGGGGACCCTCTTGATTTACACTTGCAAAAATTCATGTCCACCAAAATCGGGTTATGTTTCTGAATATATTTGGAAACAGGATATCGTTTAAACGAGGAACCATGAAAGATTGCGGCAATAACGATGGACGTGAAAGTTTACTCAACGTTGAATATATTTGCAGGAATAACAAGAGTATTTTTGACCATCCACGACCGATCAGCATTGCCGTGGATTTGACTGACAACGAGAAAGTAGGAATGAAAAAACTTGACGAGCTGTTAACTTTTCAGGAAATTCGTTGTCACCATGAATTACAAAAAACGTATAAAAATTGTTGTGGGTTTTGTTGTGGTCTATGGCGAGGCACCATAATTAATAAAAGGGTGGACGAGGGAATTAACGCGGGCACAGAGCGTGACGTCCACCATCGACTGGCAAACAGACGCCGGTAGTAAAACTGGCGTCCTCTCCAGCCAGGAATGCAATTGCCTTGGCGACTTCCAGTGCATCACCCGGGCGGCCAAGGGCATGAGTAGTTTTACTACGTTCGAAGAAATTTTTCAACTGTTCTTCGTCCATTCCACTGCTTCTGTGCAAATTCGTAACGGTAACGCCTGGATTTACGCAATTCACTCGAACCTGCGATCGAAAGTTATAGACTTTAGAATTTTCAGACGCGCAGTAAACAGCATTTTTTTCTTCAGATATTTCGCCATCTTTTTATATCGTTTTTTAACGATTTTTTGATATAGAGACAAAGAAAATTAACTCTTCGAGCCCTATAAGTGCATATTGGGTCAATCTGACCCAAGACGTTTTTCAAATCGTTGTATTCCGATAAATATGCATTTTTCGTTTTTTTTTTGTGGAGATGTTTTTTGTAGAAAATTTCTCATAAATGCCACAACAACCGTTGCCATTAAATGGCAAAGTATCGGTGACAGAAAATTGTTGGGGTCAAAACGACCCAGTATGTACTCGAAGAGCTAAGTTTTTACGAAAATTAATCACTCGCCTGTTTGTCAGCAAGCTCGATTGCCACGCATCGCGTGAATTGATCAACTGCTGCTTTGCTCATGCAGTAGGCAAGCACTCCAGGAAATGATCGCAAGCCATTGACACTAGAAACATTGACAATGCTTCCTTTCGTATCCACCAAGTACGGTACCGCGAGCATCGTCAAATGATACATCGATCTGACATTCAAGTTGAAAACCCTGGAAAACATGAAACAGGAAATGAAGGATTTCATTTTGGCATCTCGACGATCAGGGCATTGAAATTAACGAAATTGAATGCATTTTTTTGATTCCCAACTGCCCACAGAGCAAAATGACGAGAGTTATTTTGTTAAATCAATTTAGGAGAAGAAATTTGGATTAATTGTGAATCTTCAAGTTCTAATGGAAAGATTGAAATGCTTCGTGTGAGGGAATCGATGGAAAATACCTATCGAATTGTTCCAAGCTCGTATTTTCGATACTTCCACTTTCCAAGGTCCCAGCATTGTTGACGAGCACATTGAGCTTTCCATAGTGGTTAACCGTGGATTGAAGAATATTTTCAGTGTCTTTCTCGTTGGTGAGCTCCCCAGTAACAATAAATGGTTTTGGGCCTTTGCACTGGTCGGAAACCTTTTTCAAATTTTCGATATTTCGTCCAGTGAGGGAGACTAGTGCCCCTAGGCTCGACAAATGGATTGCTGTAGCTGCACCGATCCCGGAACTCGCACCGGTGATTAGCACGACTTTTCCTGCGAGCGCCATTTTCAAATTTTCTGAAAATTCGTTTTCAACGCTTTAAATGTTGACGATAGACAAATTAATGGGCAGCATAATCGCTAGATCATCGGGTTCGAAGGTCAAGTCGTGTTTCTCGTGTATGTCGGCCATTTTTATTTTGTTCAGATTTCTGTCTCTTACGATTTCTCCATTGCAATTAGATCGGAGACGAAGAGGATTTGATTTTTTTTCGAGCTTCTTGAGTAGAATTCGGTGTCAATCGGTCCCGCGTGCGTGACGCGAAATTGCGCCAAAAAAAACGTCGTGCCACCGTCATATGCGGTGGCAAAATTTTTTACATTCAAGATGGCCGATCAAAATCCCGAAAAGTTTTTCGTTTCATATAAAAATTGGAATCTGACGGTCGTCGACGTGGTTAGCCGTAGCATCAGATGCAACAAACCACAGGATTCTCATTTTTATGTGTTGTGAAAAAAGTTTACGAATTTTTATCGTCCGCCCGGGATTCGGAGTGTTGAATTAAAAAAAAAAAAAAAAAACTGATGCTATATTTGGATTTATTGGCCCTGACTTCCCCGGGGGTACTCATTTTCATGTGTATTCAAAAAAAAATTGCCGAATTTTGAGGGACCATAGTGGTGAACGCCAATTGAAATTTTCGAAAACTACTGCGCGGCTTCGAACGGAATTCTTGATCCGAGCCCTGGCCACATGGTCAGAAAATAATCGACAACAAGCACCATTTTTATTCCAGTATGAAACGTCCTCTATTTTTTTCAATACTTTCATCAATTTATAGAATTTTCGTTATCAAACGTCCACGAAATTCGATTTCATCATACGCCGCTGTCTTCCTGATAAGATAAAGGAATTCGTACATAACCATATCTTATTATCGGCTACGAAGAATATTTTATATTAACGAAAACATTGGTGTCGTTTCCGAGACCGCTGTAGGGTTGACGATGACGGTCGAAAGATAAAAATGTTGTCAAGGTCATCGTATTTTTTCGTCGCACATACTCGTGGCACTTTTGAGGCTCATTTTCGTGTCACAGCGAACCGGTCATTTTTATATGCAATTGCGCGGGCTCAATTTCTAGATATCATCGTCAGTTTTGACTTTTTTCAAGATTTCCCGAGTGGAATATGAAGAGCAGTATTTTTTTAAACATTATTTGGAGGCTCTATGTATCGTGTGTTTAAAGTGTAGAAACTCGGCTTTCGATGGATATAGTAAAAGTATAAAAATATATACGCAAGAATACGCGATCACAAAGTAGTATTATTTCGTTTCTCGTACCGTTCGGTTTCGAACCACTGGTTTTCACGCTCGAAACAAAAATGACGTGAAATGAAGATTTGTAGTTTTTATATCGAGTTACAAGTTTGTTCGCGGAGGGAATGACCTTGAGCGCTGTTTGTTTAGATAGCAGATTGCAACGAGAGAAAGTTACACGGGGACTTCGGACTTTTGGTTAAAAAGACGGAAAATTCAAAACCAATACGTAAATGCATGTGAATTTGAAGGATATCGCTCAGCTCGTGGAATACAGTAAATTATGTAATCGTACAATACTTACATAAAGTGATAGTAACAGGTGACAACAGACGAGAATGTGACGTTTTTTAGGTTGGTTATCTTTTTTCAAGACTCGAAGCCGGTCGAGTGTTGAGTTCGGTGGTTTGTGATGTCAGGAAGTGTCGCCACCGAGTGACTAAAAGTATGAACTAACGGCGCGGTGGTGAGGGGGACTGTAATCTTATAATGGGCTTCGCCTTGAGATTTGGATGAGAAAAGCAGACGACGAACGGACGGCGCAAAGCCAGCGTTGATCGAGAGTGCCGGGAGAGTGTGATTTCGAATTCGTGTACTTGACCGTCCATGTTACACATATAAATAAATATTATTTTTAATCAAAATTAATAACTACGTCGAAATATATTAAAGAACCAAAGGGACAAGATGGATCCCGAAGCTTTCCTAGATATGGCCAATCAGGTCATCAAATTAAAAATGTTCCCTTACTTTGATATCGCGCATTGTGTACTGTGCGCGCTACACGTCAGGGAAGATTTAGGATCCGGTAAGCCAAACTCTCACTCTTTCTCTCTCTTTTTCTCTCTCTACTCTGCTTGCCTACCCGGCTCATTCTAAATTTAAAGCTGCCCGAGCGTTTATAGCTTTAGATAGACGAGTCTCCCCTGGTATTGTCGCGTGCCCGAGTTCTTCAATTCATATATTTAAATCTTTCATTTTCTTAAGATGGAGACACACACACTTATGCATATTGCAAGCACATCAAAAAATTCGAGAACATACATTTGCCTGCAAATCGACTTTATTCTCAACTTTAATTTGTTTCAACTCACAACTCCTCATCTTCCTGTTACTTGAGGCAACAGACCCAAGAATCTCCACACCAGTCAAATAAGAATTTCTTGTCGTAATTCATGCCTTTTTTTCTTGTCTATTTTTGGCTCCTCGAGCCATATTTTCTGAACGTTTTTCTAGCGTCACAGTTTTTCCAACAAGTTTGTCTCCGTTCCATTGAACTTTCAGTCACGCTCCAGACTTTTTTTCATTTCTCCTGAAATAATTCTCTGTGCATACATTTGAAGAAATATATTTTTATACATTAAATTTTGTTCCCATTGTTGTTATTAATCAACTTTTTGGCTCCAAATCATTTTGGAAGATGCCAATAGTGTTCCGACACAAATTTTCTTTTATAAATTCAAAAAGTTGACTTTGCTCCGCTAACTGTTACCAATTCTGGATGGTTCTTGAAAAATTCAATGCTTTTCTTTTTTACTAATCCACGTTGGGTAACAACCTTCTTCCTTAATTCTCTCTGTTACATTGGTCAAGTTTTGGCAGCCCTGGTCCAACTGTAGCATGAACCTTAAAGACCAAAATAGCATAACGCTTCGTGTATACTTTGCTAGGACTAGATATTATATTTTATTTACATGCTGCGAAGACGGAAGTGTCGTTCTTTCCTATTATAGGCTTGGGCTTCTTCAGCCTCAAGTTAAGCGACTGCTTTGTCATAGTGCGATGACGATTTACACGAGAGTTGCATGCAAAGTTCAACACAAAAATTAAATAAATTGTTGGACGATTTGTACAACAGCTCGTCTCATCGAACTGGAAAAATATCAATGACGACAGGCTCGCAGAGCCTTTGACCGAAGAATGCAACGAGCTTGAGGCGTTTGAGGATTTTTCCATTCTGAAAAATAATCATTTCTGCCGCAGAAAACATTCTGTAAAAAATTTGAATAAACAAAGAAACTGTAAGCCAAAATTTCAATGCCTCGTTTCATGAACATAGAAAAATATTAATAATCACAGATTTCCAGAACTTTCAACTGATGAATGCAAAATTCTTGAAGACCGTATTTTCCTTGACCCATTGGAAAATTCAAGTCATCATTTTTTAGCAATTTTAAAGTACGACTGCTCATTTTTTTCCTTTTGTTTAAGAATTCTCAACAAATCGACTGCATCGTTTTTCTATTTATTTTATTTGTTGGTTTTTGAATAAGAGTAAAAAGTTCTTATTACAACAGAATAAGAAAGAAAGAAAAGTGAATTGTCAGTGGAGGATTTTTCTTGGAACGTTCATTTGCCATGCTTTTTTTTGTCACTTTACGATATTCGCTAGAGCGTACAATTACTTCCGGAAAAGCAATCAAGTGTGAGCTCTGACGGACACCATGCCAGCTTCAAGCTTGACTGATTTTTGTGTGGTTGATTGTGTCCCAAGATTTGACGGAATGTTAAGAAAGGTTTGCACCACATTTTATTATGAATTTCCAATTTTTCGCCGCTTTTGTGTTCTTGCCAATCGGTGTTAGCACTCAAAATTCATTAAGAAGTTATGTCTGGTCAAAATTTAAAAAAAAAGTGTGGTTTTTCCCAATTTTTCACCATGGAAAATGCAATTTTTTATTAAATAAATATTAGTTTATCGAATATACCTGGAAAAGTATATCGTGATTCTCAAAAAATGAAAACAAAACGCGTTTGCAGTGAGCACGATCGTTTCAATTCGAATCATCCAAAATCCAAAAATATATTGACAATTAAAAATGATAAAATGCAAAACAAAAAATAAATAAATGATAGGCTCCACCTAAAATCCTTGTTGCTCAAATTATTCCTGAGCTTAAGAAACTTCTTTCTTGTTGTAACTCGAATAAATTGTACCCTGATAATTAAAAAACTTGGGTTAAAAAAAAGCCTTTGTCATTTTATACAGGAGCCCAAGCGTTCTCAAGAAAACATCCCTTATCATGTTGGCTCTCTACGATGCTGGTAGTCTTCGCCGGTGGAATGCTGTGCAATGGATTGCTAGGAGAATCTATTCTTGCACCCTTGAAAAATACGCCACAACTGGTAGTTGCAACTGTCGTCTGGTTCGTATAGAAACATTGATTATTTTGAAACGACATTGCTATGGCTTTTAGTGCTCTGTGTGACTAAAACTCATAACAATTTCCTGTGACACTATTCTGTCTATTGTATTTTTTTTTTCTCCAATAAATTGAGCAGTGCGAATCGTTGTTGAAAAACAAATATTTACAGCACTCTCTCATTCATTTTTTTAATGAGATCAATGTTTATTGTTTCCAGGTATGCGATATTTTACACACCCTTCGACATTGGATACAAGGTTGCTAAATTCCTACCAATTAAAATCGTGTGTTCAGCCATGAAGGAAATCTACAGGTCAGTTCTTATATTTCTCATGATTTTAATTCGTTCGATTCGTCACTGAAATTATTTCAAAATTTCAATTTCTTGTTCATGACAATCGAAAAAATTCGTAAAATACGGACAAAAATTGTCATCGTTAACGGCACAAATAAATAGTCGAATTTTTTACTTTTTCAGTCAAAATATTTTTTTCCTACCAAATCACCATGAACACCCGGATGACAATTTTTTTCCCAAACTCTATATGCTCCAAAGAATTTGAAAAAATTTTCTAGAAAAATGTAACTCGGTGGTTCTTGGTGTGAAAAAAATTAACGTATTCCGACGTGTCGTTATCTTCGTGAATATTGTATATTTAGTCCACGTGTCTAACAGAATTAAGCGCAAATGACACGGAGTGTCAGGCATATCGATCGTTAAAATCGATGTTTAATTTCTCGCAGGTGTAAAAAAGTTTACGATGGTGTGACACACGCAGGAAAACTGTATCCGAACGCATACCTAATTATGATCCTCATTGGAACCCTGAAAGGTCAGAAAAATCGATAGAAAAAAAACTGAAAAAAAGTGATGCTGTTTTTTGTCAATCAAAATAATGTTTAAAAATGATTAATTCGTTCAGGTAACGGCGCTGGATTTACGAAACTGTTCGAACGCCTGATTCGCGGTGTTTGGACGCCGACAGCGATGGAATTCATGCAACCGAGCTTGTACGTAACAAAGATCACGATTTTCCCAATTGTGTTGGAGCTCAAGATTAAAGAGAAAATGAAATAAAACTTGCGTCTTTCTTTGTCACAGCCCGACCAAAGCATCGATGGTTGCATCGATCATATTCGTCCTGGACAAAAAGACTGATCTCATCTCGGCACCCCATGCGTTAGTTTACTTTGGAATTGTCATTTTCTTCGTCTACTTTAAGGTAACGATCCATATCAATAAATTTATCATTAATTAATAAGAAAAAATTGGAAAATTTCGGGGTTCCGATGTCCAGGTATAGCTTCAACTGGCTCTCATTATCCAGACGAGTGTTGGCCATTTACGGCAAAGTTATGTGCAAAATTTGACAAATATCAAGATAGAAATTTTATAAATTCCACGACGTTAAATTTTCGATGAAAGTTTAAGAGGAATAATGACAAGTGGAAGAAGAATTTCAATTTGCGCAATAATGACACGAAAATTAAACGTTATAGTAAAAAATATTACGTAATTCTGGCGAATCTCTCGGTTTGCCAAAATTGTGTAAGCCTCGAAGTACCAGTTTGCTCGTATTTAATGAAATTTTGTACACAATTCTTTTTACTCATTACCGACGGTTTATTAATTTAGTTTTTTTTCTTCTTTATTTCTCTAGCTCTCTTCCATTTTGCTGGGCATCCACGATCCGTTTGTTCCGTTCGAGAACTTGTTCTGTGCCCTCTTCCTCGGAGGAATCTGGGACTCGTTGGCAAAGTTGATGGGACGTGGCCAAGCGAAGGATGAAAAAGCTGATGCGAAGAAAACGAACTGAAAATAATTTTCTCCATTCTGATACATAAGTTGGTTGCTCTCGTTGACGAAGAAATTTATGAAGTTTACGAAATTTACAAAATTTTAGTCAACCACGAGCTTTTGCCCTGCGTTTGTTCATCAAGCAAGATTCTACTCTTGATGTTCTATTTTACAACGCATAATCATATCTTGCGTAATATCAAGTGCAATATAGCGAGGATTGCGGCGTTTTAATCAATTGCAACGTATCACGATGCTAGTCATGAACTGCTTGGTAGAGAACTCAGAAATAAGTTGTTTACTAACGCAAAAAAGAGAATACGATTGTTAAATTATTTTATTTTCATTTATTTCAATTGATACATTATTTTATTTAACGAAATCGAGCATGTGTGACACCGAAGAACCTTTTAGACGAAAAAAAAACTATATATTCACTACCAATAGTGGCTCAATATATAATACACTGGATTTTAAACACGAAAATACAAATGATGACGAGAGAAGCATATTACGCGATCGAAATTTGATATCTCTATAAATTGTTGACATTGCTTCAACGGTACACGTTTCAATGTACATTTTGATAAAAATAAACTGTATATTATAAGAAATTACCTTCACTTATTTATTTATATGGAATGGATCATTTATTTAATGGGATGAATATTGAAAATATTCTCTTTGTAACGCCATTTTCTATTGAAACATTCCTGGCAGACACGCCCATCGAAACCCACTCCAACGTTTTGTCTCATGTGCAATATCCTGCACGTTCGCAGAGTCCTCGTTTATGCAACGAGTATGATAATTATCAGCCATTTTGACAGGAAGAAAAAAGGATTGAAAAAATATATTTTACTCGTTTGGAACTATTTTTTATTCGAAATTTTCATCCGTTGTAATTATTTTTTTTTTCTTTGCAATAAACCATAATGTGAAGATTTTGCAAAATTATTTCCACGTGTTTTGAGTCTTCGAGGATCCAACAAAAATTTTGCCAAGTCCGAAAAACAAAGAGATCGAAATTCGGTGTTTGGAGAAGGTTTTTCTCTCGTAGTTTCTCTGGACGATCTTCGGAATTCTAAAAGTTGCTCGTTAACATTTTTTACAACAACCACAATAACGAAGAAATTGTTTCATCATCGAATATTTGTTTTTTTTTATGGATGAGACATTGTTCATTATCCAATGCACATGGAAGTTTGTGCATCGGATTGTGCAACAGAGACGCAGTGGAAAAGGGCGGGATCAGTCTTCTCCCACAGAAAGATGAATTCTACACGCGAGTCCGTGTGTAGAGAGAACGTGGTGCGAAAACTCGATACGTGGCTTCAGTCACCCCGAAGTAACCGTAAAGACTGGATCCCCTGGTCATTTTCTAGGGTTCTTAGCGACGCGATACGCGACCCTATAGAGATTGTTTTTTTTTTCTTCTCATTTTTTCATTCTTGGCATTCTCTCATTTTTTCCTGTCTGCACGTGACATTGTGTCCCATCCTTCCCTTGTTATGGTTTATTAAGATGGGACCTGAAGCAAATGAATGATCTCGATTTTCGTGTTTTCTTTCCAATTTTTTCACGGGAATTTTTGATTTTCTCTTTTTTGAGTGACGTTTCTATGAAAATACGAAATTTCGGGTTGCAGAAGTTTGATTTGTAGGTTCGTAAGTGTTTGGAGAAGAAACACGTGAGTGTGTTGGAACGAACGAGACGAGAAACGATTCAAGGTACGTGCATCGGTTTCCATAATTAAATTATTTTTGTTAAACTGGTTTATCGATGTAAATTTTTTTTGCTGATTGATTAATTAATGTTATTAGTTTCTTAATGAGAAAGAGTTTCTCGATACGTCTAAATGAGGGTTGGGATCCATTTGTATTTTGGGAATTCATGCTGCGGCTCTCGAGATCGAATAAACTTGCAAATTCAATCGATTATTATTTTTTGAAATTACGTTTTAATGATTTGTCGACTTGGCTTTTATAAATGATTATTTTTAATTGAAGGTTATTCGTCGATAGGATTCCGATGAATTTTGCTAGGAATTACCATTTTACATCGCGATTATTTGCATTTGGATTATCAATGAAATTGCAATGAATCTCGAAAGGTTTCGAATCGACGGACCTGTAATATTATATAAACTCCCAGTTCGCCATTGAAATTGTCTCGTAGAAAATATGCCAAGTCTCCTCATCATTTATCTCTCTCTCTCTGTGTTTCTCACTCCTTCTTACTCTCTCGCTCTCCCTTCTCTTTCTTAACCTCGCATCTCGAATCGTACGTGTTTCTTCCTTCTACGAGTAATTCACAATGGTTACGTATTAAAAATGTAAATTGTACATTTCTTATCGACCCTGTTCGATCGAAAAACTTGAAAGTGATTTATTAAACTATTGAAATAATTTTTTTTTTAATGAAAAGGATTATCAATTCCAGCGACAGATAAATGAAGTTATTAGCAAGGATACCACGAAGGAACCCAGAGTCAAATATTTTTAATTAAATTTATTTAGTTTCGAAAAAAATCACGAACGCTTCGTAATTACGAGGTCACGTTAAATTGATTTTAGGTCGATCTTTATTTTGTTTATTTGATAGTTATTATATGAAAATTAACAAATCTCTTATAAAGTACGTCGTATATTCAGTAGATGTGTTTTATTTTTTTTATAAAAAATAATGTGGACATTTGAAGATGAAGCTGGAGCCGAGGCTGGGATTGAATGGCAAAAGTGCCTCGTGTGCCGCAGTTTTTCCAAGTAGTCATCTCGTGCTCGCATGGAAAAATGTATCGTACAGCGTGAAACGAAAAAAAAACGGTGGATATTTGAGGGACTTTTTTCGGAGCAGACAAGTGGAAAATGTTCAACTGCTGCACGGAGGTACGAAAAGCAACAGCGCTGTCAGCTGCACTCGAAAATGCACTTTTTACTCTTTGGGCCAGACATTTTTTTCTTTCTCAGTCACTGATGACCGTTCATATTTTTTCGACATTCATTAAAGTCTCGAGAATCGAGTGAAATCAAAGAAACTCGTTTTTAGTTGATGGAAGAGCAGTTTCAGCAATAAATAAACTATGAAAAATGAGGTGGAACGAATTAGTCGTCGTAGGATGGCTCAAGGGGTTAAAGAACTTGTTATCAATGAGCAAATAATGAGATTCACATATATTGTCTAATGCAGTAAGTGGCGTCGTGCAATCGGGAACTCTGATGGCGATTTTGGGACCCAGGTAAACATTCAAAATCGTCGTGATCATAAAAAACAAAAAAAAAAACAAAAAAAGAAAATTATTCAATGGTTTCGATCTCGAAAAATGAATATTTCAGTGGGTGCGGCAAAACTACACTATTAGCAACGATAAGTCGACGATTGAAAGGTGCGTAGTCTAAAAAAACTAACGATTCATGAAATGTGCATAATTATTTCAATCAAAGTCGCTCCCAATTTGTTATTTCGAACGTGTTCGAAAATGCGAAATTTTATTTTCAATTTTACGACGTTCGAGTGGCAAATACGACAAAGAGATTAATGAATAATTTGGAAAACATCGAGATGCAAATAAATAATATTTGCAGGAAATGCAGCCGGTGATGTTTTTTTGAACGGACAACTGGTAGATCAAAAAGTCATGTCGAGAATATCCGGATTCGTTCCGCAAGAGGATCTCGCGGTTGAGTCACTCACAGTGCAGGAACACATGGAATTTATGGTGATTTTAAATCGATCGAAATATGTAATGGATTCACTTTGAACGTTTTGCAAAAATTAACAAAATAAATATTAGAAAATTGTTGGAATGTGCAAAATATTCTGAAAAAAGAAAATTCCGGCGAGGCTACTTCCTTAACGACGATTAAAAGCTCGAGGAGTCGGATGACATGTAATCGTAAGGATTCGTCGGTAGAATATTTCATTATATCGCATGTGTTCGATTTTATTGACTCAAGGCCCGAATGAAAATGGATCGAAGATTCAAATCGGCGTTCAGGACTCAGAGGATCGCTGTTCTTTTGGGAGACTTGGGTTTGGATCGTTGCCAATTTACAAAATTGTCTGCACTCTCGGGCGGCGAACGGAGAAGAGTCTCGTTGGCTGTGCAGGTAAAAAAAAAAAAAAATAACTCGTCCGTTGGTTCTGTTGGCAATTTTTCGATCGAAGGTGTCAATAATTTTTTTTTTGTTTCTACGCCAAGGACCAAGCTTTGCTTACAATTTGTGATTGTTTTTTTTTTCAATCAAAAAATTAGTTATTGACCGAACCGAGTCTACTGTTTTGCGATGAGCCAACGACAGGCTTGGACAGTTATTCAGCGATGGTCGTTATAAACACATTACGAGAAGTCGCAACTCGAGGTCGAGTTGTTATTTGCTCGATACATCAGCCAGCCTCCGGTCTCCTTGATCTTTTTCACGAGGTATTCTTGATATCAGCTGGAAGAGTTGCTTTCCAGGGACCATCGTCAAATGCTACGGAATTTTTTGACAGGTGCATTTTTCGACATTAAATATTTTTTATTGAATAAATTAATGAGGAAAATCTTTGATTGGAATGGAGCAAATAAAATACTTTGACGTTGCTTATCTTTACGATGGTTTCATTTGCATTCCAATGCTTGGAACACCTTAATTTGTTATTCAATTATTTCGGAGGTTAAAATAATTGAGTAATTGAAAAAAAAATGCAGCCTCGCCCTCCGGTGTCCTCCGACGTTCAACAGTGCAGAATTTTTCGTCTCCCAATTGTCAGTGACTCGAGGCAGAGAGGCTGAATGTTTGGCAAAAGTGAGTTCAGGAAAAAAATTCAATCCTGGAATAGAAGAAGTTAATTACTAATTACTGAATCATTATTTTTTAAACTTTCCTCAGACGAAATTCATTTGCGATCAATTTCAAAGATCGAAACATGGCCAATTGATAAAAAAGAAATTGGAAGATTCTTGTGCAGGAATTTTGAACGATACCGCGCCGCATCCCATTTTCTCGAGCACCAATTCTTCCATGGCAATTAGCGAATTCAAAAAAGTTCGAGCATTCACTCAACTCCAATGGCTCACGTGGAGAACTTTCATTGATTTTAAAAGAAGCAAATATACGATTCTCTTCAAATTTCTTTTGTACATGGTTCGTAAAAAAATAGACGATACACATTTTTCAATTATTTATTATCAGGACAATTAAACAAAAATTAAGATGAAATTTTAATCTGCGACTTTTAATCGTGTGTTACGTTTCTCAACTTTTCAACAACAGTTCATAGGTTTGCTTCTAGCAGCTCCTTATATATCGGTGACGGAAAATATCGATCAGCGAGGAATCCAAAATATGCAAGGATTGATGTATCTTGTAATCACTGAAACGATCTTTACATTTAATTACGGGGTATTTTACACTTTCCCTAAAGAACTGCCGTTGCTACTGAGAGACATTGCTGGTGGGCTTTACAGCCCAGCGCCGTATTATCTCAGCAAAGTCGTCGTACTGGTAAATTTAAAAAAATAATTAACAAACTCATGAAAACAGAAAAATAATCTGATCGAATTTGCACCGAAAAACTTTTCAGAGTCAAGATGTTTTTGTTACTTTTTCAACTCACCAAAAAATCGTAGTTGGGTTTGTCTAGTTGGAAAAAATAGTTCTCGAATGCTTGACTGTGAAAAATCCCGATGATTATTTCATTCCACAGATTCCAGGTGCAATTATTCAGCCGTTTTTGTACTCTGCGCTAATCTTTAGTATCGTGGGATTGAAAGGCGGTTTTTTGGGATTCTCTTTATTCGTCGTGCCAGTTATGTTGAGCGCAGCTGTTGCAACTGCGGTTGGTGAGTTTTTCGTTCGTTTATTTGGAAAAAATTTCAAACAAAACAAAATAAATGAAATTTATTTTTTCTTTTTCCTACGATTGTAAATGCGATTTTGTACCCTCAGGTTGTTTGATGTCAGCAGCTTTCGAGTCGATAAGCACTGCCTCGCTTCTGGCAGTTCCCATTGACTTCCTGACCCTCATATTCAGCGGGATTTATTTGCATCTTGGGTAATTAACGCTCAATCAAAATTCCAACGTTATTTTTATCATCGTTGTCAGTTATTTGAACTCTGATTTTTATTTCTCAATAATTATGAATGGCACGATTGTTTTATTTCGGCAGAGATTTACCGGCTCGAATATCCTGGCTCAAGTATATATCTCACTTTTACTACGGCACGGAAGCAATTTCGTTGATTCAATGGCGCGAATACGATCACATTGGTGAGTAGCATTTAGCACGATAATTTCCAAATGAGTTAAGGTGAAAAAATAAATAAAATTATTTCCAAATAATAAAAAAAGAAAATGAAACCGTTGAAAGGATTTTTTTTATACCGGAAAACAAAAATTTAACTACGAGCTGTCGAAAGCATTCGGATCTAAAAAAATGCTAATAAAATTCCAAACCGAGGAAAAATTAATGAGGACGATAGAGTGCGGAATGATGGATTAAAATAATTGAATAAACGGCAGCAATAATTTAGCTTTTTGACATTGTAATTAGTGAGTCCGTAAATATGGTAATGGAAAAATAAATCAAATAAATTTTAGCATGTCCCGAGGATCCCGAAGAGCCTTGCACATCGAATGGTGCAGGCGTTTTGGATAAATATGGCTACGAGCCAGGCAATTATGTAACCGATCTCGTTGGCCTCGTGGCGATGTTCGTAACTGCCCATTTCGCCGGTTATCTTGCTCTTCGAATTCGGAGTCGCAAGCAAGCAGTTTATTAAAGTCTACGAAACGTTAATTTTCCATAGATGAACTAAATCGTCGTGCTTCCTCGAAGAGAATCAGCCAATGAGCAATTCCGAACCACGTTGCGTCAGAAAAATAACACGAATTAATTATAATTCGTTAAGTCGACTTGGCCATTTTTCATGTTTTTGTTTTATAAATTTTTTATATACTGTTTCCTCTAATGAATGTTTTACTTTTTCTAACACATTAAATGTGCGTTGCAAAGAAACAAGTTTCTCCCAATTGTGCAATAAAGTTTTGTTCCAACTATCGTGTTTATTTGTCAATAATTACATTTCGATGACCTTCGCCTTTTCATCCCTAAGTATCCAACGAAATTCATCAGAGTCGTCAGAAAAACCATCGCCAGGATGTCGATCCAAAAATTCGACTCGTCGAACCCATATTGCGATAAAACTTCAGATCCACTCGAAACGCAGTGTGACGTGATGTCGTTTGGGCATTCTAAAACGTCCGTCCCAGATGATGGAGATTAAAAAGTGAATAAAATTTCTTACAATCATAAAAATCAAGAATTATTGGATATTTTTACGAAATTATTGACTTTCAACAAGTTCGTTACCGATATCGACGATTTGGGACCAGTGAGCAATCGCGAGAGCCTCGTTCGTGTAATAAAATATCGAGAGATATTTGAAAGCCACTGTGTACCATTTCAAAGTGCTGGAACCGAAAAAAACATGAAATTTTGTTGCTGTAGACACTTTTTGGAAGATTCTTGATAATTAACAAAAATCGTACCTCAAATTGTAAAAAATTCCAGACATCAAAAAAGAAATGAGATCGATCGGTACCATGACGATAGTTGCCATTTCGCTGTCTTCGATCAAAGACGCCATCATGCTGCCATAAGCTAAAGCACAAATACCGCTGGCAATGGAGCATATGAAAAATCGGAAAAATGTAGGAAGGAACGAGTCTTGGCTGCTGAGGATTTCAAACAGTATGATCGTCAGTACAAATGACTTAACCAAAGTCTTGGGCAACTGTGAATGAAAATAGAAATAAAAAACCATAAAAAATAAACTTTCGATTGATTGCAAAATAAAAAAAAAAAAACCAAGGGATGCAAAATTTCAGGAAAAATTCTAAAAAAAAATGGGACGAGAAAGTAGATAAATGTTAAAAATTGTAAAATAATTTTTTTAACTCATACAGAGCCACTAAGGCGGGAGGGCTACACACAACAATGTTGTCATGTTAAAAGCATAGGGAAATTCGAAACAATTTGAATTTAATGAAATTTGGTGAGTATATTCATTATTATTAAATATGAATATACAATTTTTTTAAGATTTTTCTTCTTCACAGTTCTCGAGTAATTGCACAGTAGAGTTTATACGCACAAGCATAGGATTCACATATATATAGGTATATCTTTTGCATATTGTAAACTCCAATTGTTCGACAACTATGTAGACGAAAAATTTGAAAAAAATTGTGTCATCGTATTTGATGCTAAAGAATGTTATATCACGAAATTTTATTAAATTTTTATCATATTGTCGTATGTAGCCAACCTCCTTAATTCAATGGGGGACCGTTCAGCAATTCATGAGCTGAGATTTGCGTATGAGAAAAATATTACCCAGCTGACCAGAGTGGCGACGTAATAGGCCGAGGGACAATACATGGTGGCCTCGCGTCTAAAAATTGGTATTTTGCGTTCAATCTCATAGAGCGGAGTGTAAGCCGTGGAGAATATTGTTTCAGCACTGGCCATGTACAAAACGCCCATTACGTCTTGAATCCCTCGTGCTTTCCTCGTGTCGATACCCCAGAAAAATATTGTTACGAGAATTATGGAGATCTCGAGAGAAAAAAACAATGATGGAGTTTAGTTTATTCCCCATCGCTTAATTCGGATCACAAGCTTGTGAATAATTTCATTATTACGAACCGCGAAATAATTGAAAGATATCAGACCATCCGCCCAAGTTCTTCGGTTTTCGTGATAATATCTCCAGATTAACCATTTGAATTGAACGATCCAGGAAGGCTTCGATCTTTCAAAATATATAACATCGCGTCCTCATTAAATCTCGATGATAACAATAATCATAATTTGGACTAATTTATTTTAGGAAAACCTCGTTCTATGCATTTTTTCGAGACTTTTTTGTTTATATACAAATATTTGCAGCTGTTTTTCTTTTCATTCGTTATCGAACAACGAAGAGACAAAATGAATTTTTCTGTAATTTTGGAAAAAAAAGTTTGTTCTAGCCACGGGAACCGACGAATTCAACGCTCGATAAAATTCTAATGAACATGTCTATTGGAGTTTGATTGTAGTGAAATCGAAACGTCAAACTCTGACTAATTGAGAGAAGCCATCAGTAAGATTGAAAAGTTATCGAAAAAAAAGTTGTGGAAAGTTTGTAAAAATTGCGGGACTCTGACAATTTTTTTCACCGCCTTCGAATTTTAATGAATACTTACTGGAAGGACGAGAAGTTTGTAGAGTCGGTAGAACGAAGTGGAAAAGTAGGAACTTTCGAGAAACTAGAGTCATCGTACGCACGACAAATTTTGGTGGAATAATTCTCGACCTCTTGGGAACTGCGTGCGTTCGAGATTTGCATATCTCCGTTAGCCCGTTTGGCCAGTATTTTAACATAATATTCAGCCTCATCAAAAGCAAGAGGGCAGCTAAATCCTTCGCTGAATCGAATGAGAGAAAAACAATTTTGACAAGGGTACGGCACTGACGAATTTCAAATCGAATTTTCGTGTTACTCTGTTCGCTTTCGATGGCCTACATTATTTTTGTTTATACCTTTCGAAAAAGGCTCTAGCGGCCTTGAGACGTCCGGCGAAGGCGACTTTACCCTCGGTCAGGAAAATCACGTGACTGAATAAATTGTAGATCATCATGCTTGGCTGATGAATCGTACAAATAACAATACCCTTCGTGGAATTCTTTTTAATCGACTCTACAACGTGCAACGCTGCCGATGTATCCAGCCCTGAAAATAATAATCGTTCCGGAATTTTTTCGAAACATTTTCTATGACCATTTCGTTTTGAAATTCGCCATAAATCTTTTCCATAATTAATACCTGTTGTTGGCTCGTCGAGGTACAGGATCTGAGGTTTCGTAACGGTCTCAGCCGCGAGGGATAATCGCTTTTTTTCACCGCCCGATAATGTGCGAATCAACGAGTCCTTGCACTCGTACAAACTCAAATTCAACGTTATATCACGGGCCAGAATCGATCGCTCCTCGGAATTGATTCTCTCGTCCAATCTCAATGCACACTTAATTAAAAACTCATTTAATGATACAAATTGTCAGTTTCCTGGCTCACAGTAGTAATCATTCGAACAGCTGGCGAGGAATAAATCCAGTACGGAGTGTTCGTAGGAATTTTGCATGATAAATGTCCCGCGATAATATTGAACGAGTGGAAAAAAATCGTCCAGCGATTTCCTTTCACTGACTTTTTTCAAATTCGTTGCGTGCACGCGTAATTTCTTCGAATGAATTTTCCAAAAATCTTTACATTCTCTTGAATTGTTAAAGCGGGATAAAAAATCGTAATTGAAATTGACAAATTACCGAAAAAGCGATATATTCGTCGACCGTTAAGAATTCTGGCAGCGGATCGAACTGAGGCACGTGACTTGAAATTTTGCAAATTTCTGAACTCGACATTTCGATACCGTTGACTCGAACAATTCCGCAAGTTGGTTCAATTATTTTTGCGAGTGCTTCGAGCAAAGTCGTTTTTCCAGCTCCGCTAAAACAATGTAGAAAAAAAAACAAACTTTAAAAAAAACTTGAATTCCCGAGCGAAACGTCGTAAGTTTTAAAAATATTTTTCATAAATACCTCGGACCCATAACAGCAATCATTTGACCAGACTCGGCGAACCCGCAAACTTGAATAAATAATTCATCAACGAGATACAAATGTGTGGAGAAAAATATTTAAAAAAAAAAAATACCGACTCGGATTAAATCTTCTTTTTGCCGTCGATAAAAAAATCGAGAATGTCAAGTCAACCGTTTTTTTCTTAATTTTTTTACTCATCTTTGGGGACACCGAGAAATGACTAATTCTGATCATGTTTTTTTTTGTCAGTGTCAACGATCCTGATGAATATTTTCAATTCAGCAAAGTCATCGATTTTTCGTACCTGACTTCAAAAGATCGATCGGTTCTTTTTCCATCGTATCCTCCAGTCTCGCGATCCTCTTCACTGTTTTTTTTACAAAGCTCAAAGACTTTTGGTTCGCTCGTACCGTCACATTTTCCCAGGAAAGGTAAATTTTCGTCTCGTCAAATTCACACTCGTGATTATGATTTTCGTGCAACAGACAGTCGTCCACAGCTATCGTTTCCCTCGAATTATTCATATTTAATTTTCTAGAAAAAAATAAAAAATTTTTAAACAAAAAATGGTCGTTTTCCGAGAAAAAAAAATGGCTAGAGCGGCGCCAAAATTCTCGATCAAGTGGAAGCGACGTGCGCAGCTTTTCTGTCGAGACCTCAAGATCCCAAAGAAATTATATTTGCTGTTCCCTTATCTTGTTACTTTAGTAGAAAAAAAATGAAATCTCGTCTCGTTTGTGTTTGCGCAAAAGTTGCAGCAACGTTGCAATTGTGGAAGAGTCTCGTAGTGGTTGCACAAATTTGCGAAGAGTCTGACGAAGGTAAACATTCCAGAGTCAATGACATCACTAGCAAAAATGTCAAAATGAGTGAAAAAATCGAAATTTCCTCCGACAGTTTTTTTGACGAGATTTTTTTCCAATCCATTTGGGCGAATTTCTCTGGTGGATTTCGAAACTCGGGATAATTGGGGCGAAAATGAAAAGATGCGCAGTTAACAACCGAATATAATTTAATGACGTCATGTCTATAAATACACAAATAAGAAAAATCTCTTTAGAATACCATGAAAGGTACAAGAATCGGAAATACACAGGAAAACACGAATATAAGCGCCAAGCCCACAGCTAGATTCGAAGCAATAAGAAAAGAAAAGCCAAATTATTTTCCAAAAGCCACATTTTTACCGATTTTTCATAAAAATATGAAAAACTTTCCGTTTTCATGAATCCCAAAATAGAATCAAGGATTCCATAATCGACGTGTCCAAACCAGCGAATGACAACGAAAAATTTTTGACAATAATTTATCGTCGCTATTTCTAAATATTTGAGTAAATTTATCTCACGAGCGATCATAGGAATGACATTGAATTTTCGCATATGAGATAACACCCTACATTTATATAAAAGTGAAAACAGGCATTAATATCGCACGATGGATTTTCGTCCTTTAAACTCTGACAAAACTCGAACACATGAGTAAGAAGAAGAGCAAGTTATATTAATTCCGTAAAGTAACGTTCGAATTTCCAATTATTTACAAGAGATACGTGACGTGGCTCAGCATCGGTGCCTATTTATTTATTTATTTATTTATTTATTATATAATATACTTTTCATATCTAGATTTTTATGTATTTATACGTATAAGTCTCTCTACTATAATAATAATAATAATTTATACATCGATATAGTCATTTGCGTGTATAAAATTTCGTTGATCAACAATGATAAATTTTGTTTCAGCGTCGATCGAGCGTTTGTGTGGAAAATGTAATTTTTTATTTGAATTGTTAAAATGGACAGATGGTGATAAAATAAAAAGGAAATAGTTGGAATGTTTCCGATTGTGCATAAAAATAGAAATTGAAAAAATGATTGATTTTATTTTGAATTTAGAGGCAAAGTGATTTGGACTGGAAATTGGTTAAAAGTGGAAAAAGTTGTTCTAGGAATTTCGGAATGATTTTATAAAATTCGAATAGTTGAAGGAACGTCCTTTTCATGTTTAAAAGTGCATGGTGAATTGCGAGAGTCTATGGAATGTTGGTCGTAAAAATGGCACACAGGGATCGCGATTATTCGCTAAACGCTCGCTAAACATCGCGTTTTGTTTTCTTTTTTCTTTATTATTATTTTTTTTTTTTCATTTTTGCAGTGAATGGCTCGGTTATGTGTTACGTGGCGCCGGGTCATCACTTCCGGTGAGACGGCACAATAAGATTCACGCGAATCGTCAAAGCGACCCATTGTGGCGCACAACGGTTACTTCGGTTTTTTTTATTTCTTTTTTTTCCCATCGGGACACGAGTCGAGTCGCGAGTGTTCGAGTTACTAATCGACTTTTAATTACTGGCTTTATCATAAATTGTAAACTTGGTCCTTTTAGTCTCTCTGTTTCGGTTATTTTGACGACAAAACTTTGACAGACGTTTCATTCGGTTTTTAGTCTCGAAATTTCTATTAATAGATACAGTTTTCCTGCTCGATTTCGTAACGAGCTCGAGTAATTTTTATGTTTTGTGATTTCGCGATTATCGCACGGATTTTATTTGATAAAATTTTCAAATTGAGTTCACAGAGTTGAATGATAATTTCTGCGTTTGAAAAAATCCGGAATTGGCTTTTAATCGGTTTAAAAATTGATCAGTGACTGAAACTCTCGTTCTTGTGTTTTGCACGTGAGTGCAAACGCATAAAATTTTTATATTATTTATGTTATTGTTAATTTATAATATTACATGCTATTCGTCGCTCTGTAACGACGGAAGTCCATGCTTGATTTTTTCCATCGTGGATAAAACGATCCAGCACAATGGAGAATATTTTTTTACTTGTTTTTTTAATTCCACGTTTTTTAACATCTCGTGACAAACGGAATCGGTGACATTCCTTTTCGCTTCGATGCTGAATCTCCGTTAGAATGCTGCTCGAAATTCTGGGAAAAGAATCTTCGAACACGATGCCAACGGGCGGAGGGAGGAACCTTCGAGGACCTGCTCTACCTTTTTGTCAGCAGGGACACGACTTTTTGGAACTCGTTGGCGACTGATTCAATGCAAATCTCTCTCCGTCTGTTTGGTCTTGGGATCCGTTGCCTTTCATTATTTGATCGTTTTGGAGTATCTGCGAAGAAACAAATATTTACACGTTTTTTTTTACACGATATAAATTTCATTCAATTTTACAAGTTCCCAGTGGTTCAGTGACATTTTTGTGCCAACAGAAAATTTCGCGTGCTCACAATCTAGGAAATGTTTATTCAAATCTCGCTACACGAGCATCGATTGCATACTTTGAATAATAAACTCACTTTCTTGACGAGAAATCTCGCAGCTTCCTCGATATTAATATTTTCTTTGGCCGAAGTTTCGAACCATCCAGAAAAATTCTTTTCCTTGCAATAATCGTCCATTTTTGCTGGTGTATTTACGAGTCCTTCTTTCTGCTGATCACACTTGTTGGCTAGGAGTACACAGGGGATTGGCGAGCCATCGGGCAGTTGGACCTTAGAGTCAAGATCCTGTTTCCACTTCACGACAGCCTCGAGGGTGGCGCTTCTCGTGACGTCAAAAACTATGAATGCACCGACCGCTTCTTTGTAATAGACTCTGGTCATGTTGCCAAATCGTTCTTGGCCTGAAATAATGGAAAGAAAAAGTTGCAATTATTTCCATTTGCTTGAAAAAAATCGAATGTAAATCGACGATTTTTCACCACAAATAGATAGACACGAAGAAAATCTTCACGATAGGAATGTAATGTTCTTCCATTTCTATTTTCGTAGCTCTGAATGTATCGAATTAAACTTCATTCTTCTCATCGATCTGAAACGATGTGGCAGATATTTACGTAATCAAAAAATACAATTTTAGCAATTCAACCATAAAATCCAATATGATTTCTAGGTCATAATAACAGGCCAATTAGAGTCGCAACTTTGAGTTTAATTTAATCTCGAATTGTATAAAATATCGGGAAAGTTCAACGACTATAAATAATGGAGAGAAAACATTACATTTTCAACCCCTTCATCAACAGCTTTGACACGTATATTTATCTTTGTGCACTCGTTCGACGACGAAGCTGTTAATTTACTCCTCGAACTTAATTGTTGCAATTTATCTCGAGTTTCTTTTCTTTTTCGTTCGTTTTTTTGTTTTTTTTTTATTTTTCACTGCAGATGTAAAGTCTACTGACCGGCGATATCCCATAGTTGAAGTCTGATGATCGTGTGCGGATCCCAGTTGAGAACTTTCAATGCGAAATCGACGCCTATCGTCGCTCTGTAATGTTGCGAAAAAAACTGGTGAACGTAACGCTTTATAATTGACGTTTTTCCAGCCCCGAGTTCACCGATCACCAGAATCTTGTACAGGTGTTCTCGCTTCTCGCCGATCCCCGTGTTCGGAGCATTGTTTTGTGACGACTGTAAAAAAAAAAAAAAATCATTTTTAACAATTTTTTTTTATCGATAATTACAGATATTTCTAATGATACACTTTTTCAAATGAAATTTTAAAAAATTTGTATAATCAAAAAAAAATAAACAATGTTTAGATGTTTCGAAAAAAAAAATTGTATTGTCATTTTTTTTTGGTATTTCTCGATGTACATTCCAGTTGTTGTTAAATATTAATAATCATCACGAATAATCGCTGAAACTTTTGTTGTTTACGTCCACGTTGAATCGACTTTGACGAAATTGGATGATTCACGAGAACGCAGTCGAAGGCATAAGAAAAGCCGATCGTTTCTAAGTCATATATTCATTCTAGAAACAGGCATTACACGTACGTTGAGAATCGCGCTATCTTATCTCAAGTTTGAGGAGTATTTTCATTGAACGGCTGTTCATGCGAGTTGTGGGAAACTTTAAAAACGAAAAATGTGAGTTTGAAAGCAGAGCGAAAACTGTTAAATAATCAAAGTTTTTTTTTTTTAAATGAATGAAAAAAGAAGAAATAATGAAATTAGCAAAACGCACGGTTTTCCATTTCCACGATTTCGGGTGGACCTTCCACCTCGAGAAGTCGTGGAAGGCAACGCTCTGCCAGAACTTGAAATCCATTTCCATATTGACAAGTTGAAAAAAGTTGGAACGGAGTTTTAAAAAAATGATTGTACCTGAAGAAAATTTAAATTACGATTTCATCGGTTTCTAGAAACTTTCGCAATCGATCGATTCGACTCTCGTGAGTTTTATAATGACACTTTGAATTATTAATTATTGTCGGTATCCAGACACTCGTCGTATCAATATTTTTCTCTGTATCACTCCGTTTATTTCGTTCAATCGCTATTTCACAATTTCGCGAACACTCGTTTGGTAAAATATCCAGAAGCGACGAGTTTGAGTCTTGCTGGCTCGAAGTGTGATTTTACAATGAGTGGGGAACTTTGAAACCAGAAAGATACATCAATATATATAAATAACGATATTTTGCATTCGTCCCCAACGTTCTCATCACCCTCGAGACTCGCCACTGTACGGATATACAATACGGTCTCGGCGTACACAAATGTAACACGAGACGACGAGTTTCTCTTCAAAGGAGTTTCGGATGCGTCATAGGGTGGGGGTAAAAGCCAAGACCCAATCAATTTTTAGAGTGGATTATCAGAAAAATACTGAGCAATGGAAATTTCTCTGTACATATAAAAAAAAGTATGACCGTGGTTGCAATACCGCGTGAGCTCGTGTGACGATTCGAGACTCGAAAATATGACGAATCGCAGTCATAGCAACGTTACGGTCTTGTACAGGTACGTTGGCTACCTTGACTTTCCGATATGTTGGTGATAAAAGCGTGAGGTCGTTTTTTTTTCAGTTTGGTATTGTAATTGCGTCCGCCATTTCGTCCACGTTCAGCTTTTCGAGCGAATCCCGTCACTCTCTACCCCATTTTTTCGTCACTTCACGTTTCCTATTCGTTTTTATTTCTGTGCTAACTCCCAGAACGTTGTTTACAGCCAATATTTTCCGGAGGCAAGTCTAAGTTAATTTTTCGTTTTTATTTTCAGCCCCTCGACAAACTTACAAACTGTGATGAACCGAGTCGTTCGAGCAGGTATTATTTTCTATTTCGAGTTACAAAATTGCTCTACAGCCACGGATAACCACACGAGCAATGGACTCGAAAAATATTGGGTCAGAGTTTTTCTTTCGTGTACCAAAACACGCGATACACAATAAATGAAAGATTGTTGTGTTCCGATCACGTGGTAACACAATACATCGATCCCAAGCTGGGAGGGGTTGATCAGAGGCTAAAGAAAATCCCTCGAGTAACTCGAAACTTTGGCTTGGCTGGAGGTTAGACCACGAGACCGAGAGGAGGACCGCAAAGTGCGACACTATCGATCTCCATCATAGAATTACTGCGTATTGAGAAAGAAAAAGAACGAGAGAGAGAGAGAGAACAGATAGCGAGTGAGTTAAAAGGGTTTCATGGTGGTAAATTTCAATAATTCAATGTTATCTTCGTATTTCCATTCCGTTTGTTCATTAATTTCCTATTATTTGCGAGAACCCTCCAGATAAAATTTCATGACTGCTGGAAATGACAAAAGGAGACGTGAAGATCGAGTGGCAGGTTCGTCCTCCCAGGACGACTCGTCTCCCTTCTGTAGCAGACATTCGTAAACTGGTCGCCGCGTATAATATCGTGGAAAAAAAAAAGAGAGAAAATATCGTCGAAAGGACAACCGGTGTGCTTATATAAACCCTATCGAGTCACGAAGAGGCCTTTGCGGCTACGCCGAGGACCGACCGCACGCCGAACGCAGTCCATCGGATTAAAAAAACAAGTGGTAGGGTTGCGCAACATGTTTACGAGAATTTCTCATCTGTACACATCGTTACACGCGTCTGCAAAACGTTATTGGATCTCTCCATTTGCATCGACACTCCCAGTCGATTTTATCTCCGATTCCCAGTTCACTACGAACTGTGGGAAGGGATAATTCATCTGAACTTCCCTTAACATGGAAACTTTATAACTCGATCAATTTATCATTGAATGATTGCAGAGCAACGTTTAATAAGTGCTCGCGGACTTTGAATAATTGTGATTTGATTCTAATTCCTTTCACGGTCGGAAAAACGATTTTTTTTTCACAGAAACGTTCATGTAGATGGTTAATTGCGTATGAAAATCATTTTTATCCACGTTACAGTTTTCATGCTGAATGATTAATGTTCGAAACTATGCCCCGAAGGGTAGAGCTAGTTTTCTCAAAGTTTTTACCCCGATTCTTCATTTCCAGAGTTGGAAAACGACTTTTTTGAATAAATGCTAACCCTGCACGTAGTTTGTGGTTCAAAGAATTGTTATTAAACGTTTGAGGGACTTTTCTCGAGGCAAATAATCAAGAACGCAGTTTCCGGTCCAAAAAATCAATTTTGGACGTCATGGGGAGTAGATTTTACTTTCCAGTGGATCACGATCGCCAAAATGTTTTAACAAGATAGTAAATTTTGTGGATTTCGAAATCAATCAGAAATTTAACATTTTTTTTCACTTTTTTTTTCAATTTTTCCTGAAAATTGGTCGCTGCGGAATGGATTTCAGCGATGACCTTGAACTTGTGGCAATATTTCTATGCAGGACGTAAATTTGCATGAAAAATGAAATACATTTTTTCGTATGGAAGTTTTCATGAAAGTTTGCATTCAGCGTGGAAATGATTGCTCGAAATTCAAGGTCGTTCGCTGATTTTATCCGGTAATGGTTAATTTTCGATTTTTTTGGTGTACACATCGAATATTTATTCTCACCGCGCTCTCCTGACTCAAGGAAGTCGATCCTTCCGGAATGTCGTTCACCGGCTGTTGCATCGTGCTCCCTGGCTCTTCGTAATCATCCACGAGATGAGTGTCTTGTTTATCTTTTCCGTATCGTCGATCGGAGTGATAATTTTCACTGTGAACTTCCTCGATACCAGCGAGATAACCGACTCCTGTATCCTCGTCAAAAGTACCCTCGAAAGTCGAGAAAGTATCGAATTTCCGGACGCTTATGTGTCTCGCGCGTTTGACAGTGTTCTCTGGATCGCACGAATCTTTCCTTGTCGAGCCGATCGAGGCTGCGACTACTGTGTCGTGGGAGATATCGCACGACGAATCCTGCGACGTCTCGTATCTTCGGCGCTGGAATATCGCACGTTTCTCCTCCAGCAACGACAATTTACGACGCAGTTCGATCGGAGGTGTCGTTGGCGTGCTCGCCGTCGATTCCGAATCTGATTTGCCCAAAAATTTGGACTTTCTCGCTGGATCAGCGGCCTGCTGATTTTCAACTTTGCTCTGATCGTGCCATTGCGATATCGCGTATGGTAACGTTGACACCGAACACTGTATCAGTGTCTCCTGGGTCGGTTGTTGCTTCTCGCTTTCCTGGACACCTGACAAATTTCCCGTTCCTTTATTCCCTTTTTTCTTTCTCAAAAATCATTTTTTTTTGGCATTTTTTCGATCGTTAGCTCATTGCGAACGAATCAGAAATAAATTTCTCAAAATCTTCGAATTCCTCGATGTTTTTTCATTCGGAATCAACGAATATTTCAAGTCACACGAATTTTATTTGCTTCATAAAAATCAAAATTATTACGTTAACGTAAATCTGTTTGTTGCGTAGAACAAAAATGCCCGATAGAGAAAATTCTAGTCGATCGGCAACCGGATGTTTTCTTTCCCAACTACAAATACATTTATTACTGACTTTGTGACTTTAATTCAGTAACGGTACTGATCGCAATTGCCGTTGTCTATACATCTCTTGTTGCGCGTACTCAATGAATACAAACAGAGTTCTGCGGACAGCCTATTCGCGAGTGAAAGTCCATCGTGATTTGTGTGTGAATTTTCTGTCAAATTGAGACGATTTTTAGGGTCAAAATGAGTGTAAAAAATGGAGCAGAAGTCTTTGATCTAATTTGACAAAAATCAACGAGCAGTAAATGGAAAAAAAAAAAAAAAACAATTTTTTACGCGATCGAAAGAAAGTTGAGATGCGGAAATGAATGTAGGAAAAAATATTTTTATCGTCAAAGGGAAGAGAAAAAAGATAATTCGACGAACCGACGAGATAACAAAAAATTGAGAGTCACATTGAAAGTCTGAAGAAAAAATGTCGAGATTTTGTCGATGTATTCTTTGTCACGTAACGTCAGAGTGTTCGTTAGTCATGGATCAAAGCTCATAGGTCGTCCAGGCGATCTGGACCAGAAGATCTAGACGATTTCTAGGATTAAATCCTGCGTCGCGCAGTCGGACGACTTTCACCGAGCCGACTGATTAACATCGTCTTTCGCAACACTAAAACGATTCATGCACCGTGCGAGTTCGTCCTGTCAGAACAACCGAACCGACTAACGAAAGAAGTAACGAAAAAAATTGACGAGCAAAAAACGAAAAAATTTAATTCAACAGTGTAATTAAAAAAAACTAGTCGAATAAAATTATTCGGAGAATTCCGCAGCGTGAGAGAAAAAATAAAAAAATTTAAAAAAAAAACAGAAAATCCAGTCAATTTGTTCGTTGAAAATTCTGTCGCGCGCGAGGAGAAAAAAAGAAAGAAATAAAATAGGCGATCGATAAAATTGATCTAGTACCAAAAGCGACGAGAAAAAAATGCCAAAAAATCTTGAATTTCGATTAAAAAAATACGCAGTGGGAAAAAGTCTCGAATTCGAAAGGAATAATGGGGGAAATCTCACCGTGTGGGGTTTTTGCGATGTTGTCTCTGTCCTGCTGGTTCGCCTGAAGTTTCGTTCGTATCGTAAGCGAGGGTGATTTACGTATAACGGTGGTAACGGTACTCAGCGTTTTCTCGAATGGTTTAGACTCGTATTTGTGGTGCTGTCGTTGAGTCGTGTCCTGATGTCTGGCACGAGAGGTTTGAATCTGTTGGTTAGAGATCGCCGATCCCTTCTCTCGATCGTTCGTACTCCACGACGATACGTCCGTTTGCTTGGCAGCCTCGTCGTCACGCCTATCGCTGGGTGATCGCCTCTTTTCCAATGTCGTTTCTTCGTTGCTGCCACAATCAGCCTCCCGAGACTGATGACGATTCTTTTGATGTCTCGGTGAAGCACTGTCCGTGTGAATGGTTGATTCTTGCGACGATTGGCTCTGAGAACGACTGCTGTCACCACCCTCGGGTGTATGACGCGTCGACTCTCGGAGATGTTGTTCCTGTATGTGTTGTTGCTGGTGCTCGCTGGAGCCCAGCCTGAATTTACTCAGGCTGAGCTTACGCACCAGCGAATTACGTTTCTTCTTCTTCTTCCCCGTCGCTGCAGACGATGTCCCACCGGGAATGGCTCGGACTCCGTCCAAGCTCGACCTTTTCTGTTCCTCCTCTTGTTCTGCGCTAGATTTTCTTACCGATTCTAAACACGCCGATTTCCCGAAGAGCGAACAAGCCAAAAAAATAATTTCAACCTTTAATCCTGTCGCTTTGTCTTTCCATTATAATTTTCTATTCAATTCGTCGTTTTTTTACACTCGTTTTATAAAAAAAGACTCGTTTAAAAAAAAGGAAATTCGGGGCATTTCGTTTAGCTCGTCAAGCAACCGCGATCGCAAGCCTGTTGACAAGCAACTTTCGAGGCTTCTACTCGTCTCAAGAAGGCATTATGAGAAAAATTGAATTAGACGCGATGATTTCGAATATAAAGGAACTAATGTTTGCCTAATCGCAGCCGCGTCAAATCTCGCCACTCGTTTGATTTCGAAAAAAAATTTCTTCGTAATGATGAATGAAGCCTTTCAACGGATTTAGCACAATTAATTCTCACACGATCAACGTCTCGTCACAACGAGATTTCGGTCAACGTGGGGACTGTTGAAAAAAAAAAAAAAATCATCAAAAATCGAGATATTTTCGAAAAAACAGCGAGTGGGAAATATGGCGGAGAAAAAAATGCTCAAACACTGGCAGCAATATAATGAAAGATTCGAGGGTTGAGATCCGAGCAACGAGTTCTTGTCCAACGAGTGTGAAAAAAAAGTCGATCGAATAAAGCCACCGCGAGTTCCATAAATTGTTTGTTAAGAAAAAAACCTTTGGATCCTTCTGCATCGCGATATTCAAAGTTGCCGTAAATTTCGGAGGAGTCGATACTTCTGCTTTTGGACTTGGTGATTTTGCGTAATGTATTTTTCAGAGCGCCCAGGCGGCCTTTCTTCTTGCCAATTTGTTCAATGGCATTGGAGGATAACGAGCCTACGATGAACTTTGAGGCTTGATCGCAGCTTCCAGGATCCTCATCTCTAGGATGAATTTGTTGATGTTGAGAAGCAGCTATTACCGTGTCCAGACTCGAGCTTGATTCACCGATTCCGGTGACGTACGTCGCGGAAACAATTGCTTCTTTTTTCACTTGCTCGTAACGATCTTTATCGTCCTCTTCGGACGAGGAGGGCCCAATCACGGTATCCGGCCAACTGCCACCGCTCTTTGGACTCGACTCGTTGTTCCTTTCCATTATATCGATCACTACCGGTCTATAACCCGATACCACGTTCTTTACCTTCCTGCTGGTGAGTTTGTGTGCGTGTTCCAATAGTGTGCACTCCCGACGATGAAAGCAAATCGAGTGAAAGGGAAGAGGGAGAAAGAGGATGAAAAAATGTATCGGCTGAAAAAGTGGAGCCTTCTGGGGGCAGCGTGTTGGTTGGCTTCGCCAACAGCCGGAAAGCGAAACCCTACAAAACTCTATACATGTTAAATGTCCACGTCTTGATCAGAGCTCGCTCGAGTACGCTGCGAACATGTAAAGATTGTTCAACTCTCCGTGGAGTTTGCACTTCTCTTGGTCGATGACAGTTTTTCACCCTCTGAACAAAATGGCGCCTCGAATCAATCGCCAACATCGGAACATTCTTGGCTCGATGTTCCGAAACATCGTAATGATAACCAAACAGTTTTCGAGGGGTATGGAATTGTGTAAAACTGTTTCTCTTGGACTGAGGCTTTCCACATACTTGTCGATTGTTTTTTCTGGAATTATGGCAAACCTGAGTCTCCAGGGTTATCGAGAATCTCTTTGGTCGCCTCTTTTCCAAAATCCACGTGATCGACAGTGACTACAATCATTTATTGACGATTCGAGGGAAAACATATATTTTAATAACATGCGAGACGTAGCTGTGGAGTCATAGCTGAGATAAGCATTTTTTTCCAATCTCAATGGTTGACTTTGTGCGAAAATGAAAAATAAAAAAGAAAAAAAAAATTCGAACAAAGATAAAGGGATTCTAGAGTTTTGAAATTTCAGAAATTTTCGAAAATGCTGTCAAGGAAGAAAAAATAAATCAGCAAAATAAATCTTACAATTTTTCCGAAATTGTATGAAAAGTTCGAATCATTCGAAAAAAAAAAAATAGACAATGCCAATCACATCACTCGTTGGGAATGGCAATTTATTTCCCGAATAAATTGCCATTCGCTGGCATCGATATTCCGGACACAATTAATGTGATTCGGATGCAATCGTTAGCGATGAGATGCATTGGAAATTTTTTTTGTATTTTTATTCACTTTGGAAAAGACGCGGGATGATTGTTTGTTGAGAAAAGTTTGAAATTCAAAAAAAAAGCTGGCAGAATTAGTTGCTAATTTCACCGTTAATGGCACGCTTGAAAAATGATTGATTCCATCGACTTAATATCGATGGTCTGAGGATGTTTCACAAAGTTTTTCTCCGGTTCAGTAAGATTATAATTTGTTGGTTAGAATACGAAGTTTTTGTGAGTCGTCGTTGACACATGTTTTTAGTTTGTTTTTTGGAAGATATGAAGTGTTATGATTATCGGAGCACACACTATGGTGGGCGGTGGAAGATCGTAAGAAGTTCAGCGCGCAAACCCGTCGGTGCACTAAATGTCTATGCATAAAAATGTTGCAACGAAGCCCGATCGGGTGGTTCACCAATATATCAAAGCTCCTTCGTAGTTGTAAGACCATCCCGTTCCCCTCCTTGAAGTATCGTTGTCGCTCGGACCATAAAAAATCGACGCATACGAGCTTGGATCGAAATTGTATGTTTGGAAGGAGTAAATGAAGAAAAAGAGCATTAAGCGTGCGTGCATAATACGAGGTGGGGATGCAACTGCTTACCCCACTTTGTGCAACACCTTCGCAATCGTCACGCCTTGCTCGAGCCTTGTATACACGAAAACGCCTTCGTGAAGATTCTTTCTTTTAACTCTCTCAACATATCGATAATCTTGAGCCCTTTCCATCAACCTCCGCCACTCTACCTCCTTCTCTTACTCCTACCGATCACTTTTCCCTCTCCCAACTCACGCTCTCTCTTTCTCTCTCCTCTCTATGAATGCATTTATGCGTTCGTCTTGTTCGCATCTTTCGATCCCTTCATCTCGCATCTGAATCATTACGTAACCTTCAAGCTAATAGTTCAAAATCCAATGAGTTGATTACTGCGACATTCAAAATTTGATTTTGAATGTTGAATTTGATTTCATGATTCTTATTCATCTCGATCCTTGTCTCATCATTTTTTTAAATTACTGGTCAAGATTTTCATTTGTTCCGAAAGTAAATTTGCGGTATCCCGATCGTGCGATTAGAAAAAGACTCGAGAGAGTTCGAATTCCATGGCAGCGTATAAATATAAATACGAACAATGGCGTTTTTTCATGGAAATGTAGTCGAAAGAATTTTCCTGAACATTTTTTTCGTATCCCAATAATTAGATCCTGCGGGGCTCTCGCACCCTTGTGATCGATTATATCAACCATGAGTAACGAGTATCACGTTCATTTAGCGTGTCTGTTTAATTATACGTTGTCGACTCGTTATACCCGATAAAGTGATTAATGTCTGTTGAGTCGAAGAATACGTGAGCGTTCGAGCAACCCTCTTGCGTGACCAAACATTACGTACACACTGCTGAAGAATTCAGCCTCAGAATAGTGCGACAAACGTTAACAATGACGATCAGTCGTTTACCGAGTTAATTCGTGCCACGGTCCATTGGATTTTCTTTGGCATGAGGAAAAAAATAGACTCTCGATCGAGGTTCGTCGTCACAGAGAAAAAAATCCAATCTCGAGGCTCTGCAAGAATTCATGTCCTTTACGTAAACTAACAACCTTGCCACAACGAATGTGTAGTCATAAACATTCGCATGTTTCATGTATACTGCTGAATGTGCGAGCACCCATTATTCACATCCATCTCATTTATGCGGCCGGGTGCTTGAAAATTACGTAAATTTTCATTCACCACGTGGAAACTGACCACGATTTTTTTTTTACCAGTACGAAGCTGCGTATTCCAATTAAATTTTCATTGACAAACGACCACACGCATGTCCGGAATAATCGAAATATTAGCACGGATTAAAATTAAATAAAAAATGGGCACAAAATTAAAAAACTCGGTTTTTCCATCGATTTTTGCCTCGAATCTGTTTTTTTTACACGATCTACGATTTATCAGAATCCTACAAAACTGTATATGCTCGTTTACAAAACTCGTATGATGATATTTGTGAAAGCGAATAAAATGTTTTCAAAAGATTTTTTTTTTTCTTATTATTCAGAAAGCTTATTGCTGGTAATAATTGCAGGTTGTAGGGATTCTCGTTTTAAGCAGACAGTTGACGAGTTGAGCAATCGTGAGTGCAGTACACGAATGTGCATGCAATGTTTCATGATGATTCCATAATTCGATAGAAAACATAAAGACACACGTTGCGTAGGATTCTTTGGGATTCTGGTTAGCATAGACGTAACTTTATATGAATATGAAAAAGTGTTGATTTATTATTTAAAACGAAATCCTTGGGTTATGCTCCAAGTACGTTTTCAACATGTTTTTATTTTCAAAAATGATTTCACTGCGGAAATCGTTATTTTGATCGATGTCTGTGAGTCAGTTGGATTTTGAATTTCCATGATAAATTTGAATAAATTATGTCACAAGTACGCTTCGGGTCTGATTGACCCAGTGTGACAACGGAGGAGGGCGAATTTAATTTTCTGATGACAAGAATCGTCGTAGCAATGAATGAATTTACAGTCAGAAAAGTTACGTAAAGACATATACGACGATAAACAAATCGCGATTGAAATAATTCTGAGCTGGCGTCATGCCTAAGTGGCTTCGCAATGAAAATATTTAATTGCAATTTAAACGGACGTTTAAGCCTGATTAAGGGATTTCCGAAGCGTTCAAGACCTTCGTGTCAAAGCTCGGAACGAATCAAAAGAATTGTAGCGATTTGATAACGACCTGGAAAACGTCAAGATGTCAATCGCGTTAATCCAATCACAGATTAATTATGATTTATTGAGACATTCCGCTGTGTCTATAGTGCCGATTTTAATTGGTCACATAATCCACAGGAAACATAACTCTTACGTTAGCATTTCGAGTCGTAAAGTTGACGCTTCAGTGGAGAAAATTAAAAAGCATTTATCGACTCGTTTGATCGATTGATTCTTGCAGCAGAATTAGGCTAATTACGGTTCTTGAAACATTTAATAATTTCACCATAATTTGAAAAAGTTTAATTGATTAGAACACTCAGGGCTTCAGCGTATCTTGTTCTACCCTTTTTCAGTCTTTTTTCCCAATCGTCGTGACTTTAAACTTTTCAAGAGCTGAAAAACTCATCGATCGATACATTTTTACGGGAGCATTGAATTTTCGTGATAATGAAGAAAGTTTCATCGCAAATCGATTTTTTTTTTTAGAGAATTCGTTGTGGGATAATGAGAACACTGACACAGTGAAGGTTCAAGCATTGTGGACATTCGCATGAATAAAATGAAAGAATTCCGCAGATCGTACGAAATTTCTCTATAGTGCAGTAAACGATCGTAGAGTTTTCAAGATTGTTGTCTGAAGATCGTTAGGATGGGATTCTATAAGTGCAAGATCGTTAAAAGGAGATGAGCGATGTGTCGGACGATAAGCTGCGAGTCCGTCCGAGATTGAGGTCGAAGGAGCAACCTGTTATTAGAGAAGGCAAAATGTAGCCTCCAGGATTTCTGTTCATAATAATAACAGATTCACTGAAATGATGCAAAATCCGAACGAAACTAAAGTCCAGAGTCACAATACGATTAGGGCTTCTAATTAAGTACATTTTTCCCGCTGATTAACGTTGGAATATAAAAATCAATGATAATCCTCGTTTGTTAAAAAAATTTTGTTCCTCAATATTTATTGTTCGAGAGATTGGCTCCAGCGTCTTTTTCACGTGGAAAAACTATGCGAACTGTTTCGAAAAACTTGAATATTTATCGCTGGTTTTTATTTTATGATCAATTGGATTTTTTAATTCGTATAACAATGAGCCTGATGGAAAAGAGACTTCTCTTTCGCTGGGGGAATTGATGGGAGCATTTAATGGGCATGGGGCGTGGGGAAATGGGTTTGAGGTCTCGATTGAGCCTACGCAGCTTTTGCGAATAATAACTTAAGAGCTTGATAGGAGGATAATACGTTGCGTAACTAAATGACATAATCATTGCGACAATATCGTTCGATAATTCGCCCAGCCTGTTTAATCGATCGTGGCCCGTATACTATCGGTTTGACTGATGTCTTATGTAAAATCCATAATTACAGAGTGAATGCTTGACTTAAATCACGCCATGGTTATGATCCTTTTCAACGACATTTTCACATCAAAAATATCAACGCGACTAATAATTTATATTACATTTTTCAATCTGATAAACAAACAGAAGAAAAAAAACACAATTTCGACATTTTCTCAAGTCGTTGTCAAGTTTGGAATTTTGTTTTTCGTGTGCAGGGACAAATACAATTCACAATATATTTTTTTGAAGAATGCAGCTCGGTCTGGAAAAGAAAACATTCCGGTCCGATAAACTTTAATTACCGTTCCGCATTTAATGAAGTTCCTGACAACGTTTCTTATCTATGTATGCCAATTGACAGTGTTTTTGAAAATAGTCTTACGGATAATTGGCCCAACGAGCCGAAGAAGCCTGCTCGCTGCTCATCGAGCCATTTTTATTTTGGAACCTTTTACCGCCAATGAAGCAATAATGACCTCGATACGAGAAGAGTTTTCTACAAATTTGGTGACAATTTTACAAGTTGTTTCGGCCGGAATATTAATTAGAAAAAATCACATAGACCACATGGAAGTTTCGAGAGTATTCGGAGCACAGGATTCTCTGGAATAATGAGCCGCTGCAGTAGTCGAGCAGAAGTTACGGCGGAGAATTTACGATGTTTAAATAACGAAAGCCCCCAAGAAGAGAACGCGAAGCGAGAGTCTAGAAGCGAGAAAATTTGAATTTCAAAGTAAAGATACCGACGAGAAGGAATGAAAAAAGGAGAAGGACGAAAAGATGTGCCACGAGCCACGACCGTTTGCACGTCCTCCTACCTCTGGTGAACCTTTACATAACATACAGGTTTTCGAAGGGGATCGAGACAAGGACAGAGCCCGAAGAAGAAACCACACGACGAAGGGAAAGACTTGTACTTTGCTTTGCTGTGTGAAATAAATTGATAAAAAAAATCAAATGAACGAGAATGAGACGAAAAAAAAACACACACACAAGAAAGGGCGGCATGTTCTTATTCACTGGACAGAGACGAGAATCGTCGACGACGTCCAGAGTAAGTGATGACCGCGGGATTTCCATTGAAGCGAATCGATTCGCGTTGATAAAAAGAATACATTTTTTCATCAAGTTAAAAAATTACAATAAATATTAACGAACTGAGAAAAAATCGAAATCTGTTGTAAAAATTAACGAACATCACAAAAATCCCATGAGAAAATTCTCAGCGCTAAAACAAACATTCAGAAAATGTTGAATAAGAGTTCTTTATCAACACATCTCGGAATAAATGTGTAGGAGGTGATGTTAATGACGAAACGTCTCATTGCTAATGATTATCGATGAGTTTCACGCTGAAAGAGTGAAAATGCAAAAAAGCCACTCAACTAATCGTTTTGACAGTTCATTTTGTCACGAACATGAGCTTTATTAATAGTAGCACGGAAAACAGACTTTTTCCTGCAGCGTATGAGAACTCCACGAGTCTGTGATTAAAATCGTTTCTACGAAATTCTTATGAGTAATAATACATCAACATATATTTTTATATTTTTAGAATATATGACAACGCGTATTATTACTGCACAGGCTGTCAAATCATCGGTAGCGTGTCCGCTGAGCGTAACGAAATCATTGAGCGTAGAATCCTCTTTAGACTAGACGATGTCAGACGAATTACTGGATGCGACTATATTCACGTGTCGTCAATATTTATTCATCATATGATTTTATTCGAAGCAGTGCCAAAAAAATAAAAAAATAAAGCTTCTTTTTGACATCGAACATCGACGTCCGAGTTGTCGTTCATTTTTTTCTTGCTTCGATAAAAATCTGCTCCACGAAATGTTTAATGTCTTAATCTTCATTTCTGAATGAAGTTTCGGAACATTATTATAAAAGTGCGTGCGAAATTTCGAGATACTGCGGCGAGCAAAGATTTCACAATTCTCGGCGCTTGCTTTTATTCGTTTCACCGACAAAGGATGCACTTTTTTTTGCATCAGTCATAACATGCACTTTGAATTTGTAAATATTGTGTTTCTCTTTCTCCGTTGGAAATAATCGGAGATTAAAGTTCTCGGGGTCCGGGCGTGGCATGAAAATCATTGAGCATAGATCCTTCAACCTCGAGGCTTGCTCTGTAAGTGACCATTTATCTACTCATCTACGAGAAAATTTGAACATGACATTGAAACTCGAATGGCTCGTAAAATAACATGAAATCGATGGAATGGCGAAGAATAAGAACTGTTAAATAATTGGAGCTCATTAACGATAAAATTTAGAGACGGCCTTGATTTTTTTGTACGATTTTTTATTTTTCCATTTGTGAATCTTCTTATGGGGTGTTCGTTAGGCTATGGTACGTTATATAAGTTCCTGAATGGCTCGATAAAGGGACGATTAATTTGCGGCAACTCGTGTCGTCAGTGCCGTTAAGTTTTGCTCTCGTCCATCAATGACTCGTCGATAAGCAAGAGATTTACAAAATCGTATCAATCTTGTATCTTTTCTCCGAACGACACTCGATCAGATCGATAAGCATCGGGAGTGTACTCAGCCAATGATTTATTGAGCAATGAGCGAATTTTAAATTCCGTTGGAATAAAAAAAAAGACTCGAATGCATCGTTACGTGAAATGGAGTTGAGAAATTTTTATCGCGATCCTAAAAGCTCGAGAAAAATATTGTAAAAATTCAAAAATGGCTTATTTTTCGCACGCGCTGGTTCAACCAATTTTTTTTTTTTCATCACGTTTCAAAACGATTCGACGTAGTTTGTGAAATTTTGAAATACTGCTGAAAAAATCGTAACACGTCGATCAACCGGCTGATGAAATTTAATCCGTCATTACAGAAGCGTGGCGTTCTCGTTAGCCGCCGATCCTCTTCCGTATATAAAAGCATCCGGCTGAATAAAAAAGTTGCGATTGACTCTTCGTACGAAGAGCAGAATTGAGCAACATTTTTTTTTTTTATATCGACAGACATGTCACTGACGTCTCCATGCCGCTGAGATGTATAAATAAAAACGAAAAATAATAAAGATTTCACTGGAAAACTTCAAGCTTCGAGTACTTCTCAATCACTCGCGATACTTCCGAGCAATTCGATTAATAAATGCGATTGAAGTTTGCATGCTTGAAGTTCACCAAGACATATTTCTTCCGATTACCATTTTTTTCATTTTTTCCGAACATCGAAAACCGAACGATTCTTCAGAGAAGAAGAGAAAAATGCTAATTAGGAATGAGATAATTAAATTTTAATTTACAGCTGAAAATGATTCATTTGCATCGAACAAAGATCGAATTTGAATGAATAAAAATGCAGCACACAAAATATCAGATACGAAAAAACTAGAGCCTTATAAGAAAAAAATATACAATTGATGCTTCGGTAATTCTTAACTTTTTTGTAATCACGACAATTAGAACGTGACATTGAGCCACAACGTGCGGGTGCTCGATTCGTATCTAGTGCATAGCACCATTATTTTTTCTCTCAAGTGCGTGCTGGAGAAATTTGTGCAGTCAGCGAGAATTGTGTGAATGAGACGAGACTCTTGCGCAATGAAAAGAGGGTAAGAACTTCAGAGGCATCCTGTCTGTCAGCGGTCTCAGATATTCATGGGGTTGCCGCAGGGAGGTTTCTCCGGGGCTAAAGTTCTCCCTATCACAAGTTATTATCGTAAGCCAGGGATACTTACTCGTGTGCAGTATGAGAGGAACGAAAAAAAAAAAAAAAAAAACGTTTGTTCGTCTGGATCGCGGATTTCTCCGACGAATGCAACGAGAAAATTTCTAATGCAGAAACTTTTGATCCTTTCATCTCTATAAATCGAGGCTCAGGGTCGATTGATAAAAACTGGCACTTTCCGGTTCATGGTGCAGCGGTCACCCAACCAATTATTGATCTTGCCCGAGGCTGCTGAACTTCGCAAGTTGGATGAATAACGAAATTGTTAATGGACGTTGTATGGCGACGGTCAAATCTAAATTTTTGTTTTCAATTTTTCTTACATACAAAATGGTTCGCGAGCCTAAGTTGATTCAAAAAAAGTTGTTACAAATTGACTAAAGACCAACATACTCTAAATCCAACATTGTCCGAGGCAATCTGTAATTGTTATATAATAAACAAAATTTTGAAAAAAATTAACGACCGATTTTTTTGCAGAACTAAATAAATCTTTTTCGATGTTACATAAAAGTGTATGCAAAGTTTTAAGAGGCTTCACCATTTAGAAATGGAAATATTTAATGTTGAAAATGGCAACTTTTAACACACGCTCTTATGAGAAACTACTGAAAATTGTGATTTTTATAAATAAATATCTCGACTTCTACGTGGTGAACCATTTTAAAATTGTGCGAGCTATTAGATATGACTATTCTCTTTGTGTAGTGCAAATTTAAAGAAATTCTATCGATAGAAAATGTTGCATACAACGTCCTTAATGCACGTAATTTCGTCTATGCGGAAATATTTCGAGAGAACTTGAAAGTATAAAGTGATAATCGAGAAAATAGTTAATTGCGATAATGTTTCAATGTCTCGGTACCTTTCGCACCCTCCTCAATTGATCCTGATTGGAATTCTCGCTAAAATTAATGTTCAAATCGGCGTAGAGACAATTGTTGTTCAAGAGCTGCGGTGGTGGTTCCATGGGAGGTGGATTGGCTTCCTTCTTGTGTCTTAATCGTCGTTCTGTACGATCTTGTCTCGTGCGAAGCACTAACATCACGTTTCTGTCGAGCATTTCTCAGTTTTGGACGATCGTTCGTATTGAGAACACGATTGTTTATTCTTGTGGATAAAATTAGTCGTCGTGGGTTGTGTCGCGATTTCAAGGGATTGATTCGAGGGATCGATCGATAACGTTTTCTACCGATAAATTAACGAGTGCTAATTGGAAGCGGAGAACACAGTTTCCACATGTTTCTGGCAACTCGATTATTTCCGTTCAGGTAAATTTCAAAGTGTTAGTCTTGCCGAAGCAAAGTTTATAAATAAAATCACCGCAGTCACTGTTATTGATCCGTCAAAGTAGAATCGGCGTTGGCAACATGGTGCAGCACGAAATAACGTTGCAAGACGAAAAGGGGTGAAAATGTGCTTCTCGGGAGGTTGGAATTCGTAAACACGATCGATCGAACGACCCTCAACGAAAACACTGGCAATGAGAATTGGAATATGACGGGCGAGAGTAGTAAAAGTGACTGAATGTGCTCCAAGAGTACAAAGTCCCGCAATTTATTGGTCCAGCGGGGACGCAGCACTCGTTTTATCGTCTCTTATTTATCGCGTATCGTCTTGTCGCGTAGTAGAGAAGCGCGAGAAAAAAAAGGAAGAAAAGCTTGGTAAATAAAGAAAAAACATCGAGGCGCCAGAGCACGTTAAACTCTATCAGCGACAACTCATGCACGACGTGACTCGAGGAAACAGTTTGTCATAAAAAAAGGGCAGGCGGGTGCAAGACCTTTCTTTCAAAAGTACACAAACATCGATAACGATGAGAAATATTATGAATAACTCGATGAGCATCGATTCGAAGGAGTTGTCAACAGAAAAGTGACAGTTCCGAAGTAAAGATTTGTTAAACAGAAGGGCCAAAGAAAAATTCGTTTTTCTCCATTTTTTTTCGAGGTACGATGTTCGAAAATATGAAGAAAAAAAAGATACAGCATGTCAATGAAACCCTTTATCCCAAATCACGAAGAAGGCAACTCGAAGAAATATCCGAACCTGCGCCAACGACTTCGCCAAGATGGACCGCGGTTGAGCAATTTTTTTTTCTCGTATATTTCGTAACTACAGGCGCCAAGTTTGTGCGTCATTTTAAAAAGTAAGAAAACTTCGAGTCATCGTGGTATTGCGGAAAATAAACAACTTCATTTGTTAAAATTGAGAGAAAGCTTAATTTTTCTATTTTCGGATGATCCTAAGTCAAAATCTTCGTCGCGAGTTGCTTTTGGTCACCCCACCGAGTATTGACCCCGCTCGAGGCTGCTTAGCTTGGGCATCGACGAAACCAAACTTCGACCTAAACATTTTTTCACTAATTACACTAATTAGTACGTACTAAAAATAATTAATAATGTGATAATCTTCATTATTTACATTATTATTAATTATCGATGAAAAATAGTTGAAATAGTTGAATTTGTACTCAATAAAATATCCTTGACCCCATCCCTAAATAATTATCACGATTGTCCTCAATCAAGAAGACTGACTCTCTCGAAATAATTGATAACATTGGCTGAACTTTTGTATTATTTGTCATGAATTTTCCAATTATCTACAATCGCAATTTATTCGTAATTGGAAGAAATTTTTGTCGGGTCAGCAATCATTATCATTCGGACACTGTAATTTTCAGTGGCAACATCATTATCGAGTATAATCACAGATAAAATGAACGCACGAAGACTTTATCGATAAAAACAAATCGATTTGTATTAATCGATCAAAATGACCTATTTATCGATAGAATTTTAAATAATTCCTTTGCAATAAATTCGTGGTTTGAATAAATGAAAGAATTTATTGCAGGAGTCACAACAAATTTCGCCAATTCATTGTCAACGCATATACTGGGCACAAAATGATAACGTAGCAATTAAGCTGCTCCAGCAATTAAGAACTTCCGGATGTTTAACCGTAATCAATGTTCACATGATTGAAAAACGTATTCGAGCAAATGCCATGTGGGTCAAAAATTCTTCGTATCACGTTCGGTCCCACAAAGAACCGATCCATTCGTAAATTTTTGTCTCGAATTCCACAATCTCGTGTCGTACGCACTGAAGTTTAATTAGGCAAGCATCAACGTTTTTTTGACGTCGGTCGGGATTAACGATAAGAATTAATCGTGATTGATTCCGCAGTACCAAGAGCTTGACTCACAATTCTGATCATGTTTAATATTTCGTTTGATTTATCAGTAAAACGTAAAAATATCTTTTGAATTTTTTACATGCAACATTTTTTTAGAAAAAACAAATCGTAATTCGTGTTCGTCAGCGCATTTGATTTTTTTTCGTTTTCACGATTACTCCCCCGATTAGCTTCACGCTGTTTCGACCATTCGTCATTCGATTTATCTTTCAAATTGCACGTAGTGCTTTTGTGGAATCGACGAAAAATGAGTGCGACTTTGACCCCCGTGATATTTCCTCAATCTCGAATAATTAGCTAGCAGTAAAAATTCCATTTTGTTTTTTTTTTTCATGGAATGTCACAAGACATTTTGATTTTCTGGCTGTAATGTAATTTATTAATTCGTGGGATTGGTCGATTGAATCTTTTAACAAATGCATTAATTATCGATGTTAATTTACTTTTTCGTGATGGTGAATTCGTGAAATTTAAAAAATTGGATAAAACCGTGTAAAAACGGTATTTCGTGGGATTATTTTGATTGTCGTAATTGCCATTTTCGTGGTGTAAACAGCCGGTGATTTTTGTAAAAAGTTAACGATGAATGCGCGTTTTCGATTTTATCGAAAATGGTGCAAATACGCTCTTGTTTTTTTCCCACTATCTCGTCATGACATTCGGTTCTTTCATTGACATTTTGTTTGGCTAATTGTTCGATAACCTTGAGGGTTTTGTCAAAATAATGAGAAAAATATCGCAAAGAGTGCGATCGAACTCTGACCATTGAGTTTGTTTGAAATTTCTTGAAGCTGCTGATCCAGGAAGAATAATTCCCGAAAAATCAACCATTTGGCAAAACTCACAAACATTTATCGATCCGAGTTAAAAATAAATGGTCGAGATGCGCCGATTCTTATCGAAGAAAAAATGATGTCAACTTATCTGCACCATAAAAAATGTACCCATTCACGAACGATAAAAAAGCGAAGACCAAATTCGAGGTTCGAACTGACTGGCCAAAAAGTTCACACGAGTTCAAAACGTCCGAATTAAAAATAGCTAACTCGATCGAATTTACCACAGAAAATCATAAAACTTCGTTCGTTTTCTTTCCGAAAAATCGGGCCATGCCTAAAGGATTTTTTTTTATTACGACAGAGAAAAATAATGGCCGTAGTCAACGAACCTACGACCTTAATGAAATAAAAATTGTATCAAGTTTCAAAATACCAATTTCCTGAGCCTCATAGAGTCGAGCCTGCCCATCATGTCAAAAAACTTGTCCAAGCTCTGCCTCAGTTTCCTACAAATCGTTGCACCAAACGACACGATTTTTTTCTCTCGATTTCTTAGAATTAACTGGCACACGCGAGAGTTATCCGTTCCCGTGTGACGAACGTATCAACGTCTGTCTCGATACTATTTCGTTCACTATGGTCCTCCTACAAGTTGCTCGTATTATCAGAACAGGTGTCCAAAGCAATTGCTACATATCTGAACGTCCGGATTGAGCATAATATAGACGAACCGTTTCGTACGCTCTGACGAAACGAAAATAAGTTTGAAAGTCACGACAAAAAAAAATTAAAACCATGAATTTTCAAAAAAATGAACCAAAAACGAAAATGTCATCATGAAAAAAAAGTGACGACTCCAGAAATTCTGAGATTCGATGACATCAAGAAAAGTCGAAATCTTTGCAAAAAGTTTACGAAAGCATTTTGATTTTTCGAAAAAGAATTAATTTTTTGAAAATTATCTGAGTCGGAGATTTAAACAAAAAGGGCGAACGTCCTCGGCATGTTTAATCCCACAAGACGCTTCACACGACAACGTCACGTTTTAATTGTCAGGAACATTCGTTCCGGATTACCTCGTCGGATCGGATTAAATATTTTATTTTTGTCGAGCAAGCACATTCGTCGTGACGTACGAATGTGAACGAAAGTTGCGCGGACATTCCAAAACAGCTGCGAATGTAATTTCTTTCGATTGGGGGGAGGCTCGAGGTATGCGGCCTACATATATGTTGCACTTCGTGACAGCAGTAACTCATATTAGTACTTATTGATGTTGGCTCGTGTTACGAGCCACGACCGAAGGATGTACCGACAAAAAAACGAAAAAAAAATCAAAGCATCTCGATGATTTTTTTATCGGTAACTTTATCCTTCGATCGAGTGAGAAAAAAAATACGTTTGTCGATCTAATTGCCAATTTTCGGGTCCTTGAAATACTTCCAAATTAGATGAATCGCCAAACTTGAAAATTCGGAAAGAATCAACGCGTAACTTCGATTTTGTTCGTCTCATCCTCACGGTCTTCAGAATACTCAATTTTTACGATGTTCATAAATAATCCAATGAATATTAATCGCATTAGTCGCAAGGACACAAAAAAAACATCCGGAAATACTTGTGATGTCATTTTTTGACGTACGATAATATTCCAAGATAAAGGAGATGAGGAAGAAAAACAAACATGGTCCTTAATGGTCCGATTGATATCTCAACGCAAACATCGAATTTCCATTCACACGATTGCTCTATGTCGAGACCGAGTGAAAGGAGATAGCGAGAAGGAAAGACGAAAAAAGGTAGGGAAGGAAAGGGAGTTGATACGTCACACAATCTGCCCTGACAAACATCGATCGTTTCGCTCTGTTTCTGGCTAGGCTCTTGTTTTCTCCTTCTCTCTCTCTCATATTCGACGATACACGTTACTCCGCTGCGTATATGATTACCAAGGGACAGAGAGACGTGCGATCGGAGTCTTTTCCCTTCGAAGCTTCGGTTCGAAATGCTCCTTTGCCCCACACGAAACAGAAGAGCTACTTGTTAAAATGAAACAACCGCAGTCTCGATTCGATCCGACAACTTTTCCACTCACTCTTCTCGTTCTCTTATCCTTTTGCTATTTGTTCAGCTTGCCAGAGCGATTCAAGACGAAATTCGATCTTACCCGTGAGATCTCTCGATCACAGGGGACTGGCAATCTCAGATAAAAACATTTTGAATATCGATAAAGAGCGTGGGGAAAAACGAAACGTCAAACGATCGAGTAATCGTGTTCGACAGTTCGAATCTCAATTATTTCCGAATGGTTGTCTTTTCGTAAATAGATTTTTTCACAAGAAAAACAAAACATTGATAAAAAACGTTGTGAAAATTATTTTGTAGGCAAAAGTTCCAAAACGAATATTTACAACAGCAGAAATTTTTTCGTCTTCATTTTTTGACTTCATTAGGATGACAATTGGAAATTGTACGAAATATTTTTCGTACTGTTTTTCTCGAAAAAGAGTTAAAGAAAGAGTTTCTATGATCGCATTTTCATTGTCATCGCGTCGTGATTTCGTAGGGCGCAGCTCGTCGTTTGAGAAAAACAAAAAATGGTGAATTCAAGAATAACGTCTCAGCGCGGGTAGTCGCTGCTTTCATGGTCCGCAGTGGCAATCTACGAGCCCATTAATCGGAGATAAAAAGAACTCGTAGTCGAGAAAACGACGTGTTTAATAGTGCTCATCAGCATCGTCAGACGGGCTAATGATAATTACGATCGAAAAAAAGCAAAGCAAATCAAAAGAAAACGAAAAAGTGTCGGTGGCATGAGAAAGTTTCTTTGGCTACTGAATCACGTGGACTCTCGTGAGAGCGTCTTCGATAAACGCCACAACGTTGAGACTACGTCGTCGTCGTTTCTGTATATCTCTCCACAGAGAGACTCTCGATTAGATAAAAACCTTTCTCGTCATTGTATCTCGACGGAGTGTGAACGGACGAAAGAAATGTGGTAGAAAAAAGTGGAAAAGAGTCAGATTAACAGGCGAGAAATAGAGGGACGAAGATATTTCACGAATTTAGGATGAAAATTGTATTTTAGACGAAAATGGTTAATTACGTATTCAACGATAAGATTTATCGTAACCAAACTATGATTGAAAAAATGCCACGTGTTATGTGTCAACGCGAATACGTAAATAAGTGTCCATGTTGTGAATTCGTGTTTGTTTATATTGAAATGACGATATAGTACTGGATGCGCGTCTAACCGGCTCTCTTGGCGGTCTCGGGAAGGAAGGGGCACGATATAGTCTGCTAAGCTTTGAAAGACAGCGCGCCAAAAACTATCCAACGATTGGATGTTTCACGGCGAATTTGCGACGATAAAAAACATAGCCCGAGTTAATAATAAAAACGACGTAAAAAAGAGAATAAAAGATAAACAACTCACCATTTGTTGATGATTGCACGTTTGCACTTTTTTTTCTTTCCCTCGTTCACTCGGTGCTCCCGAATATTGTCTTCACTTATTACTTTCGAGCGCGAACTTCTCACAGATCTCACCACAGCTGAGCCCATTCAGCCATCTTGCGTTTTGCTCACGAAAACGTGCGATTATCTTTATCCGCGAGTAAGAAAGAGAGCGGAGAGAGAGAGAGAGAGAAAGAACGAAAATACGCACGCGCCTCTTCAAGGGGGAGCACGAGAGATTGAACGAAGATGCAAGATCGAGAAGAGAGGGAAAATTCGATTTTTTTTTTACCAGTCCTTCAGTTTTCAGTCGGTTATTGCGTAACAAAGAAAAATGTTGTCCTTTCAAGAATTCTTTTCGTGATATCGGTGGAATTTTCTTATATTTTGAGTCTCTACTGTCTCTCTCCCTCTCTCGCGATTATACACTGGCTTATCACAACTTCTTGTGCCTTCTGTCTCCAGCGAAAGAGCGACTGGGACTCATGAGAGCGAGAGAGCCTCTATCGCATGGATTTGTATCTCGAACGGTCGGTCATCCAATTTCCCAACTCAAACGCCGGTTTTGGGAAGTTCATATGCTTTTAGGATAGATCGCACGATGGCAGCACCAAACGTACATCCGGATTCTCGACCTTCTCGACTCCTGTACGTTAGCCTCGATTCCGGGAATTTCTCAACACCCGTTTATTTTATGTTCTCAGTAAAAATTCCGCAATATCGCGTCGTTCCTAACTCCAAGGTCATTCAATTGTTAACGGGATAAAAAATATTATCGGACACGATGTGTATCCCGTTCGTCCGAAACTCCGAAATTCGAAAATCCGTCTCTGTTACCATCGGTCGGTAAGACACAAAACTTTTTATTTCAACCAAAACGATGCGCTACATACTCTTTCAATAAAAAATATTGTCAAATTGATTTCAAAAACATTGACACGCGCTTACCGCACAAATTAATTTCGTTCTCTCGTCGCAATCGAATTTTACTTTTTCTGTTTCACGATCAAAGTGACGAATCGATTAGCATTTTTTATTCAAACAGAACTTTTTATCAATTTAAAAAAAAAAAAAACACCGTTGATTCAATGGTAAGAGAAAAACTCTTTGACGATGAAAAGTCACATGTAGGTCCGAGCATTCGCGAAGCCTCTAAGACGCACAACTACTTCACTATGAGTGCGTGATATGCATCGAGCACGTTACCGTTTCACCGAAACTTTCGTTTCGTACAGATCGGGGAACGAAGAAATGCCAGTGCCAACAAGGATCGCGGTGAAACAATAGAGACCAAAGTGGGGAGAAGTAAAGAGACAGAAAGTGAACGTCATAGCTTACACTTTCAAAAGACGTCGATAAGAAATTCTGAAATCATTCGTCGCAATAAATTCATTAAATGTTCTGTACGTCGTTCGAGTAATCGAAACGTAATTAGTGCAGAAAAAAGGACTAAAGGAGTAAAAGTAAATTTTTTCGGAAAATTTTCGTGTTTTGGCGTATTTTGATGAGAAATTCGAAATACAAAAATAAATAATGGATCGTCTGGTAAAATAATGAGCCACTGTCATTGCCTCGAATGTCATGTGCGAGGCAATTAGTTGGCGTTGATCTCCAGATTCCTTGCCTTACGTCCTGATGTTGGCAAAAAAATAATAGTTATAATAAAGTTCTTTAATCGTTCGAATTAATTTAAAAAATCGACACTAATGACGAGAAATGGAGCAGAGTGTTCCATGGCGACGATTTCCCACGGTTTTAAGATTGATTAGTTCCTTACTCGAAGGAAGTTGTTTTCCCACGCAGGATTCAATGAAAAACAATCAACGATTGTCTCTTTTTTTTACATCTTTTATTTACGTTTTCCTGTCGCTACAATTCTAGAGCTTGACGCGCGAAAAATCGGGTACAGCGCTGCGATTTACGACTCTACACAATCTTACGTGCTAATTACATCGAGATGCGGATTTTGGCTCGAAGGCGATAGTTAATCGCTCGATCGGTCGAGAGAAAAACTCGAATCCTGTGCTAAAGATCGATTCGCAGGATTCGAGATTTTCCGGAGACGTAAACAGATTTATCTCTACGTTTAGCATAGCAGGGTGTGGGGAACTAATCAAAAATGTACTCTAATAAACCAGAATATCAATAAAATCAACAAAACGTTGATAAACAAATTTTTTAGAGAAAAAAATTGAAGAAAGAAATGATAATTCGGATTGTGCGTGGGATATTGCGAACAATCGTAACGGAAAGATACGCCAGCGCATCAAAAATAGCTAATACAAAATCGTTTAGAACCTCCATCAATTTTTAAACAATAAAAAACCTTTTTTTCACTTTTTTCACGTCATTCTTTACGTTTTTTTCTTGCTCCAGAAATCGCGTCTCCATTGAGGAATTTAAGATTGAAATAAATTATCGACATTCATTCAAACGCACAAGGAGCGAGAACTCAAAAAAAAAACATGACATTCATTCAATAATCGTAATTTCCTAGTTTCGCGAACCTTTTGTGGAAACAGTAAGTACCTTGGAATTCTCTCCATTCGAAAGAATGTATCACTCAGTGAATAAGCGTTGATTCACAGCGATGGGAAACTGTGAAATACTTAAGGGAAGTCTTCACACGCGGGTGGAAGATTTTTTCAGGTATCAAGTTGACAAATGAGTAAAACAATGTGAAAAATCAAAAATCATCAATTCGTGAATAAATATTGAGAATCGATGAATTTTCCAATTATTTTTCATTCTTCAAAATCATTTCCAGAATTTTACGATCTTCAGGCTTCTAAGAGTTTCGTTTGGGGAGGCTTATCTTTTTTTTTTGTTTTGTTTGAGTCAATATCGCAAAAGCCTACTAACAAAAAATGCAGTCGTTCAAGTCTTGGATTTTTTCCTCATTAGCGTTCACATGTTTTTCGGGGTTCGACGAACGAAGAACAAAACGTTGGAATGATTAATTCTAAGTCGTGCGGATTTTTTCGTCCATCAATCTTAAAATGGCAATAAACGAGAAAAAGTTTCAAAGTTGAGACAGAAAATTAAGTCGTCCAGCTTTTTCCAATGCAGGCAAGAAGAAGGATAAGAAAAAAGCGAAAGACTTTTTTCAATTCTTAGCAGTTTTCACGGCAATCGGATTGGTGGCTTGAATTTCTTCGACGTCCGGGATTTTCTTGATTCCTAAGAGTCGGTGAGACACGTGCTCGTACGTTACGAACGTAATGACAGTTGCCGGTACGACTCTCGACAAGTTGACACTCAAACCTTTGTAAAATCCGCGCGCGCCTTCGCCCCTGTAAAAAACCACCAGCAATACTTTTTTTATTCGAAAGAAAAGAAACGCAGAGTTTTCACGAGAATGTAAACTTGAGAAAAAAAACTGATGAACGGAAGCGTACGATTACGAATTGTGAATTTTTCCATGCGTTTCATCAGGAAAAACGAAAGACACACCAATCGATAAAAACAGAATTTGAAAATTCCGGCATCGCGAAAGAAACAAGAACAAAAAAAGTGCCAAAGTCCAACTTTTCATTTTTTTTTTCCTCAAGTGAACTCTAGTGAATTTCGACGGAAAAACGTTCGTAGGTTCGGTACAGGCTGTAGTAGAAAATTAAAATCGATGAGAAAGACGAACGATGAAAGAAAAAGATAAAAAAAAAGGAAATTGTACTGCTGGTGGTTTTTCATAAATTTCGTGAACTCGCCTACTTACGTTTCCACAAAAAGAACGACGATTTTCGCCTCGCATTCACACTCAAACAACAACAAAAATGAAACGGGAAGATCCGACGATGACATTGCGTCTTATCGTTGTGAGCGATGGACCAGCCACTGCATTTACAGATTATTTATTTTCATATTTATTTATCTACGAGAACAGCACACATTTGAAGTAGAAAGAGAGAAAAAAACAAATAGAATTGCATGGAGAAAAATTTGTCATGAAATTCGGACGATAAAGATTCGACCAATTGCCTCTTTTTCTTTCTCATTCATCTTTCGTTCATGTATAATAATTTCTATTGTACACAGAATTTCGAAAACTACAAGAACGAATACTTTTAAAAAATACCAATTTTATTTTCTTCATTTTTCATGAAATCCTTTCTTCGCTGAACCTTTTATCCAACTATTGGCTATTTTTCGTGAGGTACCAGAGGTGAATTATGCATTAAGAAAAAAAAAAACTAACACGAAGGATTTGCGGCTCGTTTGTCAAACTGCTGAAAAAGTTTCATAAAAATTGAATCGAAAAAAAATTGAGAAACTGTTTTTTTGTTTATTCGAAGACCTCGTTCGGATAGAAAAAAGTGGTGCTACGCGATAAGTTCGGGATCTACAAAGCCATATATACAGTAAGGAAGGCTCGTTAACATAAATTAAATTCGTTCTAGTATTTACAAATTGCATTCGAGGTCAATCATTCGATTGCACTCGAAAGTATTTTTCTTCGATTTCCTTTCCTTGACCATTACGTTTTGTCTTTTTTTGTTTATTAAGTACACAAGAATCTCAGAGGAAATCTCATCAATAATTGTCGATAATAATGTAAACGATTTAAAAATATCGCAAAAGTGTGAAAACCGATAAGAATTTGTAAGTGATAAGACCTTCTCGTGCTCTAAGAAATAAATTGCCTTGCGCTGTTATTCTCGAGAAGTTTGAAAAGAGCATATTGAAAATCATATGAATGGAGACACAGAAATCGTCAATTGCCATGATTGGCATTAATTATTTTCAGCCACAGAGCCAGTCGAAAAAAATTTGTGTCTGCCACAAAAAAAAAAAAGAAACTTTGTGGCTGTCGATTTTGATTCTTAAAATAATCTCATTCATGCCAATAGCGTTCGTCACACACAGTCATTCGAAAATTTCTAATAATTAATAAAACTTTGCTCTCGTTATTATAATGATTTTTTCCATATTTTTTCTCGTTCCCACCGTTCGCCATTTCATCATCTTAACAGTACATTCTGCTGTGGAAAAGCCTTTAAATATAAGTCGACAATCAAGAACGTTAAGCTTGATCGAAGTTTGGCCCAATCGTGAAAATTCGTTTATTATATTAGCAATGAAAATCGTTATTTTTAATGAATATTAATCGATCGTGGCGAGTTCGAGTCTGCGGAAGTCGCGCCAAGTTCAAAATTTCATTTCGATTTATCGAAAAATCAAAATTCAATCGAACGATTGAGTGAAGCTGAGAAAAATCGAGTCAAGTGAAAAAATAAACAAACGATAATCGAAAAAAATTAAGAAAAACACAAAGATAGAAAAACGTTGACGTGGACAAAACTTTCGTACCGAACCGAAGAACGTAACGCCCTCGAAGGAATTATCATTCAATGGGAGGCTTAGCGATAAAAGTTTTGATTGTTTTCTGCATTTTCTTATCTGTGATGTATAGTTGCTCTAAACTTTCCGCGTCCCGAGCACATTAAGTTTGTGCGAGAAAGACGATAAATGAGAAGCCAAGCGACTTCGCGAGGCAGGAATTGAATTTTGTAACAAGAGAAAAAATGCTCAACGACCAATGAAAAAAGTCTCGAACATTAAAGAGAGAGAGAGAGCGATTTTCCGTCGATAGTTCAAAAGATAAAAAAACAAGCTTGACTCCAGAAAGTTGCAACCTCGTGTCACTGATTAAATTCTCAAGAGTGAATAGAAGCGAAATATCAACATTTCCATGGTCACATCTTAGCCTAACATACACTTATAATGATTGATTTAATCGAAATAACGTATTGCATAAGTTGAGCCGAAAATCACGGTGGTTGGTAACGTGTGGACATTTGCCTCTTTATTTTCTCTTTCTCCATAATAATCGTTGAATTAAAACGAAAGGTAAACGAAACGCGAGATTTCTTGTTTCACGAGAACGTGGCAGAACAATTCAGGAGAGTGTTTTTCCATTAAGCAGAAAAAATAAAATAAAACAGCGTAGATGCGAGTAGATGTAAAATAAAAAACTGACCCTTTTTGTTGCTGTTTTAATACTGATTTGCATCTGTTCGTATGGAACAATGAGTCTGGTACTCGTGGAAGCGTGAAGAACGAATAACTGGGCTTGAGCTTGTTTTTGTTTTTGGAAAATATCGAGTGAATCCTTCCGCCACGATATTTCCTTATCGAATTCGTTAGCTCGATTATCTATCGTTTCTTTAGTTTTTTATCATGATATTTTTCCATTTTTTAGCTCAAAAATCGATAGAAGGAGAGATTCTCAGACGCCGTGGGTGAATTTCTCATAAATAATGATAATCAAACATATATTCGGCGTGACGTGCACAAGGTAGGGTGATAAGCCTTTATAAAAACCCCTTATTCCCTCTGACCTCCATGTCAACTGTATGCAGTGCCACGTCCCTCGATAATCGTGATGATGATCTTGGAGACGTGCTCTGACCACCTGATACGGATACGTTGACGCTGCCGCAATGAGCTTCGATATCGCCGCGAAAAGAATGTATTCCGATGTGCCCTGTCAAAATTGATCCAATTATTCACATTTCCATGATAAATTATTCAATTTTTCGCAAGTTCCAACGTGAAAACCACAAAATAAATGACAAAAACTCACATTTAGACTAGACCAAAGTTACGGAAACGACGTTCATTGAATTTCATGATAAATATTCGATTTTACAATAATAAATAAATGTGGCTCACCATTTTAGTGTCAATGGGCAATAATCGATACTGATTATACTTGTTCTTCATCTCCTCGTACGTCATGAATTGTATAGCACCGTGAGAGACACCAAACATACCAGGAACTAAACCCTAAAATACGAGAAAGTGACAGAATGAAAATTCAGGAAATATTGTACTCATCACCACGAAAATGAGTACGTAATTCGAGGCAAATTATTGAAGGACAATTATGAATATTTTTAATGAAAAATTAAACTCACTTTGTACAAGCCTCTGACACCTTCGGTTTTGTATATTTTTTTCAGTGCATCTGTCAGACCGCTGTACCTCTTTGATTCTGCAAGATGGACATCGTCTTTGTATTGCAAACACAGTCTAGTCTTTACGACCCAAATGGGATTGGTCAGTAAAAGTGTCAGGACACCGGCATTCGCTGCACAAACCATGTGCAGCGTTGGTCCCAGTGGCTTTTTTGCATTTCCACCTTGTACCGATGTTTTTATGTAGTTATAACTATAAAAAAAAAACACACATCATTCTTAAGACGATGAAGATTGTTACACTTGCAAAATTAAAAAAAAAAAAAAAAAAACACAAATAATATCCGCAAGATTAAAAATTCGATGATGTTTTATCAATTTTTGTCATTTTTTGTTATTTCAATTATCTTTGGACGTTGAACGAGAGTTCTGGGAATCTCGATCGCTCTTTGCATCGAAAAAATATTGGAAATGAGTAAAAATGTGTAATTTCAACAAGTTTTTGTTAAAATAACAATTCCGAAGAAAATTTATTGTTCCAATTGGAAGTGGAATGAATTTTAATTTAGAAAGTACGTGGAAATACTCACAAGTAGAAATAAAGACCCCACGAGCATCCAGAGCCAAGTACGTTCGGTATGACGCCTCGATAAAGTCCACGAAGTCCTTCAACTTTTACGATTTCAGTCATGGCATTTCGGAGGCCTGTGTATTTCGGTGCCGTCGTCGTAAGACCATCGTTCACTGAATCGTTATGAAAGGAAACCACAAAGATTTACCATTAGAATTTAATTCAATTCCGAAAAATATTCAAAGTGTCAAAAACACAAGTTGTTTCAGAATTTAAAGAAAAATTTTATGTTCAAGATTCCGAGACGAAGATTTCGGAAAGACGACAATTTACAGCCATTTTCGCGTATCGATTGAATTAATATTTACGATTGATACGACATTGATTTCCTGTGATGATATCTATTGATAACACGATCGATGCGGTTCGAGCGTTCCATCCTGTTGTTATAAATCGAACTAGGAAACTAATCGAGTCAAAAATCTTTCGTAATTAAAATTTTTATTCAACATAACGAATAATTTTTATTTTTCAATCGAAAACTCGGTTTCCCAAAAATGATGAATGGTCGATTTGAAATAATGAAAAGGATAATTTTAAAAAATCGTAAGTGCTTCGAGCAGAGAGTGAATTTCTTCATTCTCTCGGACATTCATAATGGCTCACTTTCACCAAAGTCTCTAACGTTCAAGAGAATGGAGAGTAAACTTTTCCATAGTCGATCGTGGGCAGTCACGAGTTTTCGATCGTCTCGATTTTTTTTTTTCAATCCACAATTTGTATAAAAATATTACAAAAATCAACGACCTCATGAAAAATCTTAAAATCAATAAAACTTTGAATTATTATGGAATTTTTAATTTCTTTTTTTTCTTTTTAAGCACGTCCGAAATTTTCTGGGTCATTCCGGAGAAAAAGAAATATTGACAAGGTCAAGAACCGATCGAGACGATCCGGAATATCCGTGGATGAATGTCTGTGCATATTTTGACGTAGAAATATAGAGAGTCGAGCCTTGCGCATGTGATTTCCAACAGCAAAATCAGCTGGTCGCTCCCGCGTCGTTTCTGACGCAATTCACAGAATTCCTTCGCAATTTGATCAACAGCCAAAATGTATTACGACTAATAAAAAATGAGTTTCCAAGCTTGAAAAAAAAATCATGGAGGCATGCAGCTTTGTGATGAATTTTTTGACGTGAATCGATCGTTGAAAAAATGTTAATTGGTGTTTCTAATCTTTGCATTTCACTCAGTAACCAACGAGTGGGATTCCGATGATCTAATTTGTGTCCCGGGCCTAAAAATAGTTGGGAGTGCAGCCTCGATCGTATAAATATTTCTGCGCTTATCAACTCATCTATTATAATCTTATCACAGTTATTTATAGAATCTTCACGATCGACTAAAAATAATATTTACTCTACCAGAATTTGCATCGTTAAAATGCAACGAAATCTTTTTTTTTTCATTATTTTCTGGATTTTTCAAATCATTCGAATTCCTCTGAGGTACCAAGTTTTTAAATCCAGAAGAAAAATTGTTGCATCCATTTTCAGGATAAATTAAGGGGCTAACTGTGTACTAACGGATCCTAATTCGTCCCGCTCATGAAATTGTTTACGCAAATGTAGGAAGCGAGTGAAATAGCGTGATGCTACAACGAAGAATCTATTTCAAGATCCTAAGCGACTTATAAGTGAATAAATAAATAATTTGAAGAAAGAAAAAAGGAGAGAGATCGAGGAACAGACTCTCGATGTATGTACCACGCTTGATTTATCTTTTTGCGCCGTGCAAAGTTCAGGTTTCGAGACAATTGCTAGAGAAAAACGTTTTATCGCATATTTTAAGTATTGCATTATCATCAATCGATCTTTCGATAAACACGAGAAAATATTCGGAGATTAAAATCGTTCAATAAAGCTCATTTTATTCTGATGTTGAAAAATTTATTTATTTTTCGAATTGAGCAGAATTAAAAAAATAATTAACTAATCGTCGAGCTAATTAATATTTTCTACGGCTGGATGGTGTTTGCCATGACGATGACGAGCTCGAGAGTATCGTGTTGCTGCAGTATCAGTGCTAATGACGAGTCAATGTTATCCGAGGCCTAATTCTGTCAATTTTGTTGTTGAAAACATCAGCGAGCGAACAATGGACGCACTCACACGTATTTTTGTTACGACAACATGAATTTCTACGAATTTTAATTATTTTTCTGACGACGATCGAAGAAGGGATAAAAAAATTCGTAATTTTCGTTTCTTAGCAATTTTTATCAATGAATTTTGAATTTATCAGATTTTTTTTATTCAATTCGTTGTGCGAAATAATGAAACGTTCGAAAATCATCCCAATTTTTGAAATATTCAATTTACCAATGGCAACAAACCGTAAATAAAGTTTTGTGAAAAACTGAAAAATATCGAAGATTCGTGTATTTGTGGAATTTGATATTTTTAGAACAAATTGCGAGTTGAGATGGAGGAGAAAAAAAAATAAAACGATTCTCAAGTTCGAAGCGCGATCTCCTGTCATTGACTCAAAGCCACGTGCCCTCTCGCATTCATTTTTCACACTTACCAGTACACACCTGTACAAAAATCCATGTCAGTACTGCGGAATCACATCGAAAACTATTTCCACTACCGAGAAGTCGAGGAGAAACGAAAAAAATGATGGAAAAACCTTTTTTTTTCCTGGCAGACGAAATAAAATAGACTCTCGATGTTTTTCCGTTTTTTTCTGGCAATTAGATAAGCTTGATAATTGAAATTCGATGATTTCTATTGACCTTTTAAATATAAGAATCACTTTACCAACGCACAAACGATTTTTGAGCGCCCGTTTTTGTCTGCTTTTCTTTCCGGAGATATAACCTCAATCTCGCGCATAACATTCCTCCACACAGGCCAGAAATATACGGACATTTCATTGAACTCTGGATAACCCTTAAGTTAGATAACCAACATTTTTCGCAAGACTTTCCGGTAATCGAATAACGCAACTTCTTGAAAACAATCCCCTGAAAAGAGGGATAAAAGACCTCAGGAGCCCACCATGACGAAAATCCGCCATTTTCACTGTAGAAAGTACGAATAAATACGAAAAACTCGATCGCAGAGGAATTAATAATCTTAATATTCCTTAGTCACGATGTGAGGCGCGACGAAAAATACACGATTTTTTTCGAGTTGCCATGAGGCTGCGATCCACGAGTTCCATTTAATGACAAGTGCGTCACGGAATCGATCGTGAGCCGAGAAAGTTCCGCTCCGATAATTGTATAAAATTCGTTTGAACAGTCGACATCGAACAATGGGATGTTTAAATGAAAAATATTCATACAAAGCCAAACGATTTCGCATCGCGAAGCATCGACGAGCGTTCGCGAAATGTTTCGATATTGATTTTTGCTCGTGTGTTCATATATGTATTCAGAAATAATACGAGAACGAGAATCGCATGTGGTAAAGTTAGTGAAATGAAAAATTTTCATTCACACGGAGAGCGACGACTAATCAATTCGAGAAATCACGTGGGTCCGGAATACCCGAAATGTCTATAGATATATATATACGCGAGTAAGTATGTCCGCTATCGTGGCTATATATCGCTTGCGCAATGTCGTCGAGTGACAAAGAAAGATCTCACGTGCAGAGACGAAAAAAAGTTTCCGGGTTGGCAACCGATCGTCCGAGCCCAACGATTCAAAAAATTATGTAAAAAAAAAACTGTGTGGTCGTTTTGAAAACGCGCGTTTACGAGGCTTACCCGTGAAATTTGTCAAGCGAAGTTCCTTTTTCTTATTCTTTGAAGCAACTTTATCTACTTTATTCTTTTTTTGTATTTCGACGTCGAAAAAATTTATTGGCACTAACCTGCGAATCGAATTTTGATGAGATCGAGGGGATGCAACATAAGGGTGGACACAACACCGCCCGATATACCGGCGACGAAATGCTCGTACTTAAGAGCACTCAGTACAGGTAACAAGCGTGGCCCACCACCGCTCGCTGTACTCGTTGTCTTAATTGTCGACATTTTACTACGCTCACTGATGCCGGACGACGACGATGACGACGCCGTCGACGACTGTTCACCGTTCGTTACCGGGACTTTGTAATCGCCAAAAGCATCCTTATTCTCACTAGCGAGAGTCGTGATGACTCGTCGACATACTCGTGTTCAAACTTGACGCGTACCGAAACCGCCGAAAAACTATTAAATAATGTTTTTTTCTCGAATTTAATGACCTTTTCGTCTTTTTTCGGGATTTGAGCTGACGGTGGATTAACTTCGCGGATGATATTACGAGTGCACGTATGCGTGGATATTCACCGCACTGTCGACACTATTACGCAATCCTACGATACGTTGCGTACGCTGTCCGCCGCCATACTGATTCCTTTCTTACCCCATTGTCCGCACGATCCCAGCGCGGCTGGCGGACGCTCGTAACGCTCGGCGCGCATGCGCCGCACTGTCACGGACCTGCTCGGTCTCGGCGCTCGTCGTGCTTGCGGATTAAAATTATTTGATAAACATGACAAATATAAAATTGAATTACTAAAAATTCTGAAAACGTTGATTCCTCCAAACGATAACTTTTCGATCAATTCTTCATTAACTATTTGTTTTTTTTCGATACTTTTTTCAACGTTGTTTTAAACGGAGCCCTCGTAACATCGCTGCGTTTGCTTCGACGTCCATTTCCGATACTTCGAGTTTGCATAGTTGTCATTTTAGCGGGAAATTCGAGTCATTGGGTTTTTTACAAAGATTATTTTTCCAAGTTCTTCCTTCCGGCAGTCATCATTTTCGATGTTATGAGATACAGTTGATAAAATATTTGTTCAGAGAAGCAAAATCACGCATTTTCTGGGAAAGATTTGTCAAAAAATTCAATGTTTTTTCGTGATATAGATCTACGTGTGTTTATAGTCATGTCTAGATAAATTCTACCAGTCAGACGAGTTTCTCCACGAGTTATCTCGCGGATTACAGATATATGTGGAGTTGCCAATAGTTACCGAGTCGCGGTTGATATCCTATTGGCTAAAGCGAAGGCGGTATAGGCTGTTGGATTAAAAAGAAAAAAATTGATTTCATATCCAGTAATAAGGCAAACGCGTCTGACAGTCATCCAGCGCGCGCGGTTTCGATATGAGCATCATAAAATCGTCAAACTTTGCGTCTAATTAGTTCGATCCATCGTTCAAATTTTTTATGCCGAATATAAAAAAAAAAAAAAAAAATGGTAAATCAATGAATATTTAAATTATTTTCTTTAATAAATATACAAAATTCCAACTGTTCGCGTACCTTTGAACGTTCGTACTCACAACAAAGCCTTGTATTTTAAACTCAATTCAATTGAACGTTCGAAAACAATTTTGGACTATATAATTTCTTCATGATACAAAAAATTTCAAATGGTGAGTACACGAGTAACAATTTTTGCAGATCTCACTGCACTGAGAGAAGAAATTAATTTTATGTTTTCTGAAATATTGTAAAAATCATTTGACCATTTTTTTAAAAATTATTGCAAAAATTTTCAATTTCATTGTTTTTTCTTCTGTGTCAAAACAAAATCTACGTTTTTATTTACCTTTTCGTAGTTGATAGTAAAAATTATTCGTGGATTATTTTTTGCCGTTGCCAGTGTTATGGTTCCTGGAAAAGTGGCTCAAGAAATATCTGTGATGTTATCAAATCTCTGGGAATTAATCAATACCATAGCAAATGGTTAGAATTTGGCGATTAAAAATTTCAAAGAACCTTGATTCCTCCAGATATCGCGGAAAACATGTCCCAATTGTCTTATCGTTTTTTTTTCGACAGACTTGACCGTATTTTGCAAGGATCATCGAAAGAAATCCTTGGAAAACGTAGCCATAGATCGTTTCCAAAAAATCTCAAAATTCCAAATAACCGCTAGAAATTCAACGAAAAATGACATTTTTGAAAAACTTTAGTCGAAAATGCACCCAAACGCAATAGATTTTTGTATCGAAGCTTTTCCCTCCTCTATCCATTGATCACCATCGTCCTGCTATCGATAATATTCTTTTTCGAACATTCTTCCATTTTTTAAACATTTTTCAAACTAATTTTTAATTATCAATGTTTTACTCTTTCTGGGCGGACCTTGAATTCCAATTTCCGCTCTACGCACTCACTCATTAGGTCAACATGTACTGCACGTTACAATCTCCACTCCTATACGCTCACCAACGACGATATCCATATCGACATCTTCGTTCGAATTTTCCCAAGCTCTCTCTAACTTAGTAAACTCCGATAATACGTTTCCTTGGTGTACAATTTTGTTCGCATAGTTTCCTTATCGTTGTTAGTTAAGAAGAGATTAAACGATTATCTATATAAAACTATGATTGTGACTACAATGGAACATGCTGTCAAAAAATTCAATGAGTCGTGCAATCGATTAAAAAAAAAATGATTCCTTTTCTATTTGTATATTTTTTTGTTTTTTTTTTCGCAATAATGATAAATCGGAAATTTGGCAAAAATATCCGAACCGAAAACTTGACGTCCAAAAAACGATTCTCGGAAAAAATCATGAAATTGATATTTTCGTCCCATTTATTATTTCGATTTTAATTTTCATTAATTTTTATTTAATTTTAAGAAAAATCGCGTAAAAATTTCGACTTCGCACCAAAAATGTTTTATTTTTCTGACCAAATTTACTTTCCGCGCGATAAAAATTGCCTAAAGTTCAAGGTCATACGAGGATTATATTCTCCGATGATAATTTTTCAATTTTAATTCTCTTCGCACGTGAGTAATAAAAATTCAGCGGGGATGGGGAAAAAAATAAAAATACTTTGCGCAGGAAGAATGGCTCGTATATTGTGTAGGAAACAGCGGTATATTGCGAACGGTAGATCGGAGGTGCAAGAATCTTTCATTAGAACGTAAATCCAGGTGTGTAGGTTCGCAATTGCGTGAATTTTATTAACGCTCCTCGGTGTTTCGTCGAGTGAGCAAACACAGGGACAGCGCAAACATTCTATCGAGGCATTCAAACGTCTCGGACAAACGAGCGAATAAACAGCATTTGCATTAATCACAATATTCATACGTGCGATCAAGTTCAAGTTTTTTTTCTTTCCTCAACGACGACGATAGTTCGAAATAAAAAGCAACTAAATTAGTTCACTGCAGTGTGTCATTTAATTCGATTTACTGAGCTTCATTTCTCCAGCAACGATTCAACGTCGAACTTTGATGTGTAATCACGTGCCTGCTAAATTTTACGAACGCACGAAAAAACGTTATTGTAAATATCGATCGATAGAGGTGAGTCACTCCGAAATTTCCCATTTCCGACGTTAAGGACCTACACGCACTTGCAAAGGTGACACTAAGCTATTTGTAAAAAAATTCTTTGCCACGAGAAAATGGAAAAATGTGTGAAGACAAATAATTTCAAGAAAATGAAAAAAATTTCAATTTTCGTGCTGCTGAGAAATTCTTTTCTTACGAAACAACTTGATGAGCTTTTTACCGGTTGAGTCAACTTTTCCTTTTATTCATAACTTGAGTTATCTAGGAATAATCATACGGATGGACACGTAAATAGAGATCCAATGATAATTGATCGATATCGAAGTTTTTTTTATCGTTATGTACATCTGTATTATTAATTCATTTTTTTTTTTTTACATATTTTCTTTTGATTTCTAATCGTTCAATCCAGACTCATAGCCATGGAAATCATGTCTTTGTATTCCTGCTTGTATATTACTTTGCTTCCGGTCGCTGGTGATGACGAAATAGGTCTTCCACCGTATTTTATATTCTCTAAGGGAACTCCAAGGGCAAGAGCTAATCTGTCTCTGACGTAATAATAGGCACCTTGATTTTTATGTTCTTCTTGAAGCCACATTATCTGCCATATTAAAAAAAAACATCAGAATATTCTTATCAAGAGATTCGTCACTGAAGGCAAACTTTAATTTTCGAAGTTTCAATGTCGATTAAAATTTCTGTTTCAAAATCACTCCAACTTTGTCGAATTATTGGTGGGAATTTTTTTCTGATTTCTCCGAATGTGAAGTCGACCACGAAGTTCATAATAAATTTTCGAATAATTAGGCAGCACCGAAAATGAGCAAAAAAATTAAAACTACGTCAGTGTCGAAGTGCAGAACAAAATTGCTCATGGAAATTTTTAACTCGCGAGCTTTTATGTTGATGATTCAATGGCGTCAAAATCGATGGCTTATTGTTGTTTGGAATGGAATCGTAACTCACTTTCGGTTTTGAGTATCTCGAAACTTCGTTAGCGATGAGAGAAAAAGGAAAGGGACACAGCTGCTCAATTCGTACGATGGCAATTCGCTCTTCCAGTTTCTTACGATTTCGTTCGGTCACTAAATCGTAATAAACTTTGCCGGAGCACAGCAACACTTTCTCGACTGTCGAATCGTTTTTCACCCCGGTCTCCGGGTAAATGAGCCTTAAGGATGTGCCGGTCCCGATTTCCTCCAGGGGTGAAATTGCCATTGGATGCCTTAGCAAGGATTTGGGCGTCATCACGATCTTGAAGAGAAAAAAAATTGGCATTTGAAAAAAAAAAAAATTTCAAGAAAAATCTTTGATATTGTTGTTCGATTTTCGTTTTTGCGGACATCCAACTCGGTTCGATTTCAAAATGGATTGCACAAAATAATAATAAAAAAAGTATATATTGCCGGCTAGTTATCTATTTTCCGTCGATTCGCACACTTGGTAATTTCGACCCAAACAGCCGACAGCACTCGAAACATTCCTTATCGTCCACCGTGCACTATTTTGCAGCAACCAAGTTTTTTATTTTTTCTTAGCGCGAAGCACCAGTGATAAGGCTGCAAACGTGTATGGAGTTCGATAGCAACTTATTTTTTTGTCAAGTTTCGAAGTTGACACATGCGTGAATTTTAAATATTTAACAAATTCTTTTTATCGCTACGAAATTTGTATGAATTGAGAAGTGAAATGAGACTTTTTTGCTGAGATTTTAATTCTCACCAGTGGCTTTCGAAACGGCATTAAAATCTGTCGTCGTAGAGCATGGAAAATATTCGCCGGAGTCGTAGGGTTACAAACGATCCAATTGGTTTCAAAAATCTGGCGCGTCATGATATCGTCGGGCGTTTCTTTTACGGGGGAATCTCTGGATTTTTCTGTCTCGGGCATGTGAGTACAATCCTCGTCAGCCAGTTGAAGAAATCTTTCCAATCGAGCTGACGAATGCTCAGGGCCTTGCCCTTCCATACCGTGAGGTAAAAACAGCACCAGGCCCACTTGCTTGCCCCATTTCGATTGAGACGAACACAACAGCGAATCAATTATCACCTGAATTCAAAATTTCGCCCAATATTTTTCGTACGAATCATTCCATTGCGGTTCGGTTATGAAAAAATTTTCGATATCAATGCGTTTTACCTGACAGGTGTTGGCAAAATCACCAAATTGCGCTTCCCATATCGTTAAGGTGTTGTGATCGTACGCGGAATAACCAAGCTCAAATCCTTTCAATGAAAATTCATTTATTAACGATCGAACTCAACGATTTGAATAATTTCAATATTAATATTAAAATAAATCAAATTTAATAATCAATCGACGTAATGTTGATAAAGAATAATCAATATTATTATTAATTTAAATTCGATTACAAACGTTAGGATTGAAAATGTCAAATTTAATAATGAGATGACAATAATTTTAGTTTTCCATTTTAATATTAACGCAAGTTATTTTTTTGTTCGAAATGTGTTTCATTATCAAATTTCGTGATCACAAAAATTCTGACATTTTTTTTCAAAGTCAATACTTGAAGAATAATAGAAAAAAATAATTATTTATTTACCCAATACTCCGTATTCCGATAGCGAAGAATTAGTCACGGTGTACAGAGCTTGATTCGGAAAAACATCGTGCAGTAAATTTTTCCATTTTTTGTCTTTCGTTTGATCGTGAATTATGTGAATTCTGTGTGAAAATGTTCCACGCTCGACATCCTCGCCCGAAAGACGAACGTGATGTCCTTCTTTCAAGAGACTCAGGATCGCCAAGTTTTCACCCATAGCCCAATCAAAGTGCCCACCATCTGTCATTTTCTTTCGCTTATCGAGAACTCTGTGAACCTAAGATTTGGTCCTCGAATGGATCGAAAGTTTTTTTTATTCCGATCGATCGTAAAGTATCGAGATTCCAAGAAAAATGTGATACTTGGGCATAATTTGTAAAAAAAACTTTGGAATCGCAGACTCTGACGAATCGATAAAGAATTTTTCAATTATTTCTTCGGGAAGTTTAATTTTTTTCCGTGCTAATTCGAAATTTCAACAAAACCTGAATTTTTTTTCACGCAAAATTACGTAATAAAAAGATTGTAACTCGGCCATTGTTTTTTTTTTTTACGCGTTTGAACAATCACCTGACTATGGGCTTCAATGTCAGCTGGAACAGTGGAAACAGCGGTGCAAATTTTTGTTATGACATCCTTATCGATGCCAGTGGTTGGAATTTTTTTATCGGAGCTTTGGTGAGCGTAGAAATCGGTCCATGGCACGTCGTGCCAATCTTTCATTTGCATCGTGCTTATACTCTGAGCTTTCTTGAATTCTGATTCGCAGTGATCCAAATATTTCTGGGTTTGCTGAAACGGAAAAGATGCAAGAGCGATGACAGTTTTGTCTCTAAAATTCTGAGGTTTGGAGGCAGAAAAATGATGGCGAAATTTTCATTTTATTTTGAGATTTGAATTCGTACTTCCTTGGCAAAAGCTTCGTCGATTATTCCCTCTTTGAGCAGCTTCTCGCTGTACACTTTTAGGACGTTTGGATGCTGTTTTATTCGCTTGTACATTAGCGGCTGAGTCAACATCGGCTCGTCCATCTCGTTGTGGCCGTTTCGTCGATAGCCAACAATGTCCAGGACCACGTCATTGTAATACGTTGCTCTGTGACCATTTTTAGTTTTTTAAAAACTTTTTTACTCTCAGAAAAAATTGTTTTCTACTCTCGAAATTATTGTTGGAAACATGCGATTCGACGTTTTTTTATCCTTTCGAACGACTACGAGCAACGACATTTATTTTGTTTAGCAATTGTGGGAGAACCTCTGTTTTCGTAACAGCCACGAGAATAGCTGTAAATCGCGCACTGGCAGATATAGAACGTTGTGCACAGTTCGATGTTTCGTCTCTGCGCAGCTTCCTCAATAGCCGATTGGCCAGGAGCCCCAGGCAAGGCAGACCGATCGATATATTACGTTTAGAGAGGTTACGAAAATAGAGGTTTTTGGTAAAATCCCATTAATCACCTGTATTCGGCAGCGACTTTGCTACAATAAGCAACGAGATCGGGATCGTCAGCGTGCACATGAAAAATCGGTGCATTTACGACCCTCGCACAGTCCGTGCAATGCGCCGAAGATCGCGAGTATCGCGGATCGGTGGTGAAACCTATTTGATTATTTATCACGATGTGGAAAACACCGCCGGTCGTGTATTCCGGTAAATTCGTCAGGTGCATCGTTTCGTAGCAAATTCCTTGACCCGCAAAAGCCGCGTCACCGTGAACGATTATCGCGACGGATTTCTGACCTTGAAAGTAATTTCGTTCGACGATTAATATTCCGCTTTTTGAAAACCTCCAAAAATCTTGACTCTTCGTTTCGTACTTTTTGAATCCCCTTTGGCAACCTGCTCCGCTCTGACACGACCAATAATCAGAGGATCCACTGCTTCCAGATGCGACGGATTGGCCATCATTGCCAACCTGATTGTCTTGCCACTCCTCGATTAATTACATTGTCGACACCAAAAATTATTAGAATTTCATTTTTTCTCTTTCGACACTTTCATAATCAAATTAACCGCAAAATACAAAAATAATAAATTATTAAGACGATTTTTTTCACGTGGAGAAAGAAAATCGTATTCTTGAGTCAGTTGAAAAAAATACTCGAGCTGGTTGCAACGAAGAACATTGGAAAAGCAAGTGACAAAATTTCCAAAATGCCATTGAACAGACGGCGTGAAAAATATCAACATTAAACAGAAAAAATTGGAAAGGATAACATTTTTTTTTTAAAGTAATTTAATTTAATGAAAATTTTTCGTCCATTCATCGGACTGATTTGTCCGTTGATTATAAATTCTAATTGAATGAGAAAAAATTTGAATTTATTCGTTCGTCACTGGAAGACAATGGGGTAAAAGATTTTGGCACAAACATTGTGAGCTTCACCTTTCTAGAAGATTTTCGGAGTGTGTGCCAAGATGATACTTGACATCGCCGGACCCCAGACCTTCCAAGTCAATTGGATTGAATTGTGAGAACAATTGGTTCATGGGCTTTGCACATATATTAACCAGAGTATTCAGACGACCTCTGTGTGCCATTCCTATGACGACGGTTTCAACCCCTGAGTCAGAAAAATTGAAGAAGCGATTTAAAAAAATTGGCGAACAGAAAATCCAAAAATTTTTGACCTCCAAACGCCAAGTTAATTAGAATCATTGACAATTAAGATTCCTCCATTATTTTCGCGTTCATTACCATTTTCTGCTGAAGTCTCGCAGCACTGCATGACCGCAGGCACGAAAGACTCGCATCCCTCGAGGCCGAATCTTTTTTCAGTGCCGTATTTTTTTGCCAAGAAACTTTCAAAAGTTACGGCCCTCATAATATTCATCCATATCCACTTCCTATGGTCAGCGGGCAGCTCCCAGGCTCCAGGTAACTCGAATTTCTGCCTTAACCAATCTAACTGACGACGCACCGATTCGGAATAAATTTTCATGGGAATTTCGTCATTTTTGTTTAGAATAAACGAGCACAGAAAACATCAATTGATTTTTTTTTATAATTCGATGCACAAAAGTTTTGATAGTTTCATAAAAATTGAAAAACTTTTATAAAATTCTTTGAATTATGGAACTGACCACATGGAAATCGTGGATGTACGTGTACTCGAGTCCAAGATGTCCGCAATAAACTTGGTTCAGTCTGATGAGGATGTCACGAAGGGGAAGCTTTTTTTTATCACCGCCGATCATCGTTATCGAACCCAATGGGAATTCTCGGTTCATATCGGATTCGGTCATTCCACTGAGATGCTGTCGAACTACGACAGCTGGGGGAAGATTCGGGGTTCCTTGTAATTTCGAGGATTCGGGATTTTGTATGCCCAATGGATCGATGTCGGCGATCAAGTGACCTCGGGCCTGGCAGACAAATGTTTACGAGTCATTATTTATTTTTTCTTTCGATCGAAAAGAGATTTTGAGGAACAGCAACCTCAAGGCAATGCGTTTGGCACAAAATGCAACAAACATGCACCAATTTGCACCGCTCGGAGCTTTTCGGTACCTGGTACGCGCGAATCGTGGCGTCAATGTCAAGTTCCGAGCCTTCGTTGCTATGGGACCCACTCTGCGAAGTCCCAAGATCCCTCGGAGGAACAAGAGCTCGTGCTTGTGGTTTTTCCTCCATCCATGGTCGAGCGTTCTTGGTGCCAGAGACATTCTTGGCCGAGGTGTCAGACGTCACTAATTTGAAATAAGTGTCCCACGATTGATCGACAGATTTGGAGTCTTTTCGCCATAATTCGTACATGTGATCGATGTACTGGCTATTGTTTGGGTTTAGGAACGAATCGTTTCGGTGTTTCCAACGCGGTGAAAACCATCGTGAGATCTTGGATCGTATTGCGAACCGGCTACCTTCGCAGGCTCGCAACATCGACCACATCTTTTCTCCATTTGTTTCCAAATCTCTGACACGATACCCGAGCAATTTTTCGAGGACCCAAAATCCAGAGGCGTCGTGAATTATTTATTGGACAAACGTACGATCAATTTTTCTTTTAATCCGCATTTTAATTCGTGAAAGTCACACTTCTTTCGCGTTTGTTTACACAGGCAAAATTTTAATGCAATAAAAAACGTGAGACAAGTGAAAATTTCGAGATAATCGTTGCCCAACGTGCAACTTCATAGTAACTAATTTTTATTTCCCAATTGACCGAGCCAACGACTTAACCTTTTTTTTTTGTCATCAATCAACACTGGAGAGAAAAATGTTCAGAGTTTTGAGAAAATTCATTACCTCCCGAAATTATGACGCGTCGTCTCGTCCCTATTCCTGAATCAACGGAAATCGGCCCGAGCCAATCGATCCCGAGGGCAGAACGATCGAATATTTTGCCACGAAAAACCCCCCCTCGATTTTCCGAATTTCTCAACCCACGATCCCGAACCACTGAGCCCATTAGGCGATGTCTGAACTCCCTTAATAGTTCGTTTTATCGTATCCTCCATCAATTGACAGCAAGTTCATATAAAAACGACGTTTCAACTCTGATTCGTAAGAGCCAAACTACAAAAAGTTGTCATTCGAACTCAATTTCTTTTCTTGCTTTTCAAGGGTGCGACCAACTCGATACTCACCGAGCACAGGATCATTAATATAAAGCCAGACAATGTTCCGGAAGAGACTACGTTTCCTCGTAACCGCGTCACCTCCCATAAGGTAAACGCCAAACGAAGACAAATAAAAATGAAAATATCTTTACGACAAAATGTTGCGAAGGCTCGAAATAAAAAAAAAGTCGTTTATTCGCCATTTTTTAAATTATAATAATTATAAAAACTGAAGTTTTTTTCTTTTTTGTTTTGTTGTCTTGTTTTCCAACAGTACACATTCTGGAATTTCATACCAAAGAATCTATTCGAGCAATTTCGTCGTATTGCAAATTGCTATTTCCTCGTGACAGCGATCGTCGCATTCGTGATCGATTCACCTATCTTGCCGTCAACGAGTTTGTTGCCCCTTACGTTTGTTATCGTCGTAACAGGCTGCAAACAGGGTTACGAGGATTATCTGCGTTATCGTTTAGATCAAATTGTCAATCGCATGCCTGTCAAAGTTATTCGCAATAAATGCGTTCAGGTAAGAATTCAACAATGAGTCAACAAGAGCTTTATGAATCTCGTCATTCGACGAAAACGTCGAAGAATTAATTTGAAGTAATTGAAAAAATAATCTAACGATTATTAATTGATTGGTGATTGAAAATTTTCATTTTTCCTGGTCAAATTTTGATGATCTTTCGATTTGGCAGGAAATTCATTGCGAACAAATAGTCGTGGGCGATTTGGTCAAAGTGCAACGCGACGAAGACGTACCCTGTGACTTGATAATTCTTCATAGTAGCGAAAGTAGTGGCTGCTGTTACGTCACGACGTCGAATCTCGACGGAGAAACAAATTTGAAGGTATTTCAATTAAAAATCCATCATTTTCGCGTGTTATTTAAATTTTTTATTCCGGAAAATCTGATCTTCGTTATAAGGGCTTCGAGCATACGGAAAAAAATGTTCTGCCAAAGTTTGTGCTCGAAATGAATAAATAGTTGGAAATGAAATGTTTAAAAATTCGAAATATTTCGTGATTATTAATTAATGAAACGAATGATTTGTAAAATGAAGAAAAACTTGTTTTTCCTTTTTATTTTCTTAGACGCTGGCTGTACCGAAGGCGATTGCTTCCTGGCCCATCGAAAAGATCGTCGCCGTGGAGGGTGTTTTAACGTGTCAACATCCTCTACCAAATCTCTACGAGTTCCATGGAAAATTGGAGATAATTGATGCCGAAGAATCAATCACGAATTCCTTGACGATCGACAACGTTTTGCTTCGCGGTGCTAAGCTCAAAGACACGGAATACGCGATAGGCACAGCCGTCTATACCGGACGAGACACAAAGTTGTCACTAAACTCGAAAATGACTCCTAACAAGTTCTCCACTGCCGAAAAGTTCGTACGAATCAAACTATTAACTATTTCATACGCTTTTGTTAATAATTAATTAATTAATTAACTGATTATAATAAATTATAATTAATTAGTAATAAAGGATTATTAATCATAATGATGATAATTAATGAATGAATTAATTAATGATTAATTAGGAAAAAAAACGAATTATTTTGTAATAAATCTTCGAAAAATCGAAATTTCTCAGTTTTTTATTCGAAATTTCGTTGCATTTTTGCTTCAGATCCATAAACAAATACATTGTGTTTTTTATGGTGGTTTTGCTACTGGAAGTTCTGGCTTCGACAGTGCTCAAAGAATTTATGAATTCGAACGCTGGCTCGGACAGTTATCTGGGCAAAGAAACTTCTCACACGTCGTTGCGAATGCTGTACGATGTTTTGAGCTTCACGATCTTATACAACTACATCGTTCCTATTTCTTTGTACGTTTCCGTTGGTCAGTATTCCCAACAAAAACGTTTTTCTCCACGTGCAACTAAACAATTCGAAGAACTGTTCACAAAATTCGATTTTTTGCTCCCCCCTCGACAGAACTCCAAAAGTTTTTGGGCTCTTTATTCTTTCGTTGGGATCTCGACATGTACGATAAGAAAAACGATCAACCAGCCCTCACAAACTCTTCCGACTTGAACGAGGAACTCGGTCAAGTTGAATTTCTTTTCACCGACAAAACCGGAACTTTGACGGAAAATTTAATGATTTTTCGACGCTTTTTCGTCGGGGGTAAAACGTACATGGAAAAAGATTGCAATGGCAAGATATATCTCTTGCCATCGAACGGAGTCGAGGAAAACACGATCGAATTAAAATCGTGGCCGGTAAGAAAATTATATCAAAATATCGAAAAACCAAATATTTCAAAATTGCACTTCTGAAATATTTATAATAAATCACGTATATTTTATGGGAAAATGAAAAAAAAAAAAACAACAAGATTTTTTTTTCGTCACAAACTTTCTGTAATTTTTGTTAAATTTTCCAGACGGAAATTTGGCACTTCATGATGAGTTTGTCGCTCTGTCACTCTGTCCATATTGCACCCGCTTTGCACCAATCGAACGTCGCGATCAAACGAGCCGAGTATCGTGAAAGTTTTCGTCAAAAACGAATAACGAGGGTCAACAGTTCACTCATGATGGATCCGGAGTTGCCAGAATATCAGGTTCGTCGAACGAAACGGTAGAAAATAAAAAACAAAATTCACAGTGTTGCGAAAAAAACGGACGAATGGAATGGATTTTTTGTTGTTTTTGCATCGGGGATTTATTCTTTTTCTGTTTTTTGGATAAATTTTCTCGCTCAAGTTTGATGCGTTTGTACATAAATTCTTTATTGGAAAATGATTGACTGAAAACTTTGAAGGCTGCTTCAGCAGACGAGAAGGCGTTGGTCGAAGCGAGTGCCAGATGCGGAGTTGTATTGACGAAATGTGCAGGAGATGAGATGGAAATTAAATCGCCCGATGGGATTCTCAGATTCAAAAGACTCGAAACTCTGGAATTCAGTTCTGGTGAGTTTTGCTTCTCACCGAAATACCAGGAAAATGTATCTTCATTTTTCTTCTTTTTTTCAATCAGACCCGAATAAATTTAAGGAGTCACACCCACTCGGAGAAAAATTGTTTAAAAATTTTGATTGTTTGCAAAAATCTTTTCTAGCGATGACATTCTGTGAGTGAGAGAAAAAAATTCAATGTCAATTCGTAAAATGCTCAGAAAATCTTGTTTCGAAACGATCAGATTCACAAATTTTATACTTTTCCAAACTTTTATGGTGTCGCCAAAATATATAAAAAAAAAAAAAACAGAATAAAAAAAAAGAGGAAAAAAAATGTCCATTTCGTTTCCAGAGAGGAAACGAATGTCGGTCGTCGTGAAAGATTCGGCTGGCGATATTTGGCTGTACTGTAAAGGAGCCGATTCCGTGATATTTCCACTTATGACCTCTGGGCAGATCGACAAAGCTGTAGAAAGTGTGTCCGATTTTTCCAAGGTTTGTGACATAATATTTCTCACCCCGTGAATTTTCCATAAAAATAATAACAAAGTCCCGAGTGCAAGTTTTTCGAAAATTCGAGCTTCGTGACAGATTTTTTTCACATTTTTTTAGAGAGGATTGAGGACTCTCGTGATGGGTTACAAAAAAATGACTGAAACGGAATACAAGAAATTATCACGCACGATCGAAAATGCGAGACAAATAATTGGCCCGGAACGTTCCGGTCAGGTGGAACGAGCATACGACGCAGTGGAGAAAGGTCTGATTCTATTGGGGGTTTCCTCTGTCGAGGATCGTCTGCAAGAAGGCGTGCAAGAAACTCTGGAAAGCTTGAGAGTCGCTGGCATAAAGGTTTCGATATTTCGTAAAAAAAAAAAAAAAAACGAATTTCCATTAAGGACGTTGCATGCTAAACTTTCTATCGATAGAATTCCTTTAAATTTGCACCGCACAAAGAGGATAGTGACATCTAATAGCTCGCGCAATTTTAAGACGATTCACCATGTAGAAGTCGAGATATTTATTTATAAAAATTACAATTTTCAGTAGTTTCTCATAGAGCGTATGTTCAAAGTTGCAATTTTCAACATTAAATATTCCGATTTCTAAATGGTGAAGCCTCTCAAAACTTTGCATTCACTTTTATGTAACATCGAAGAAGCTTTATTTAGTTTTTCAAAAAAATCGGTCGTAAAATTTTTTCGAAATTTTGTTTCTTATACAACAAATACAGATTACCTCGGACAATCTTGGATTTAGAGTATGTTGTTCTTCAGTCAATTTGCAACAACTTTTTTCAATCAACTTGGGCTCCCAAAAGACTTTGTATGTGAAAAAAACTGAAAATAAAAATTTAGATTTGACCGTCGCCATACAACGTCCTCAATTTATTGGAAATCGATTTTTAAAAAATGGAAACTTTTTCTGGGATTAGGATTTTTATTCGTTTATAAGAAATTATCGTTCTCACAGGTGTGGGTACTGACAGGTGACAAAGCTGAGACTGCAGAGAACATCGCATTTTCTTGTGGTCACTTCAAAAGAGGCACAGAAGTTTTGAGACTCATGGACCAGACTACCATTCAAATATGTTTCATAGCTCTCACGAGTTTCGAGTAGGTTTGCCCGATTTTTTGCTGGATGAATAATTATGATGGTGAACCTAATTATCATTTTTTCTTTGTATTTGCATAGACGTCGTTTAAAATTGGAACCGTTGAGACAATTTGGACTTATGATGGACGGTCCAAGCATGGGAATCGCTTTTGAAAACTTTCCCGAATTGCTGCGAATCGTAGCGACAATTTGCGAAGCTGTAGTTTGCTGCAGAATGTCACCGTTGCAAAAATCTGAGGTAAATCGTTTTGTCAATTCTATTTCGAGAGACTTTTGACTCGATTTTATCGATTGAGCAATAAATAATAAAAGTGAGCGAATCAATGAGACGAGTAAATTGGTAATTGCCTGTTCTTAAATTAACGAAAAACTTGATTATCATTTTTTGGTGTCGTCATAATGAAATTTGGAAATTTTAAGAGCCAACGATTGAGGGTTGATTTTTTTTCTTGGCAGATCGTTCAATTGATAAAGAATTCAAAAAATCGTCCTTTGACAGCAGCAATCGGTGACGGGGGCAACGACGTGTCTATGATTCAAGAGGCTCACGTTGGTCTCGGAATAATAGGCAAAGAAGGACGTCAAGCGACGATGAATGCAGACTTTGCATTCTCCAAGTTCATGTACCTGAGGAAAGCTCTGCTGGTCCATGGTCATTGGTACTACGTACGGATCAGTATCTTGACGCAATATTTTTTCTACAAAAACATTGTTTTCATAACCCCGCAATTGTTTTTTGGTTTGCACAGTGGATTTTCATCGCAGGTAAAAATATTTCACTCAAGTTTCCTTAGAAATTCGTCAAATTGTTATTTGCATTTTTCTTTTATATGAAAATTTCGCAGGCAGTGTACGACAGTATCTTTTTGATGTGTTTCAATCTCTTCTTCACGTCCGTACCGATTCTGTGCTTCGGCCTCCTCGAGCAGGATTATTCGGCCAACAAATTGCTCCGATTTCCACAGTATTACAAATTGAACAGAAGAAATCGGTTGTTTTCGCGAATTCAGTCTGCAATCTGGGTCTTAATAGGTAATCCATAACGTTATTTGCACAAAATCGAATTTAGCACCTCTATAGCCACACTGGGTCAAATTGACCCGGCGGTTTTTTTTTTTATATTCGAGTGTTGAAACGTGATAAAAACGTAATTTCGAAATTTATTATAAATCTTTCAGGCCTCTGGCAGGCTTGTGTCATTTACTTCGGAGCATATTTTTACTGGCACATTAATCCAGTGATTTTGTACAATAACACCCCAGCGGATTTCTGGTCATTCAGTACGTGCATTTTTCATCTCGTTACTTTGGTCACTAATGTACAGGTGAGAAAAATCTATTTCGAGAATCGATGTTCATTTTTTATTTTTCCGAAGGAATCACTTTTTTTTCGAATTTTTTTTGTATGTTTTTTTTTTTTTTTTACAAAAACTTGCAGAGAAAAATAGTGAACAATAAATAAATGAGAGTAAAATTATAATAACAATAACAATAGAGATAAATTCTGAGTGATGGAGAAAGTCTCCCTGAGTGTCCTCGTGAAGAGTTCTAGTCATTTGCGTTCCCGTAAAAATTTTGAACTACCATTTTCGAAAAAACAACAAATAAATTCAATCCTGAGATGCTGAGGTTCTATGCCATAATCATAATAATAACAACAATAATAGGCTAGGAATTAAAAGATTGAGTAAAAAAACAAAAAAACAAGATTCAAGGAGTTTTGAAAAATCATTTGTATTGCTAAAATTTTGTAAATTGTTGAAATCTATGAATTTTATTTCAGATTCTTAATCGCAGTTCATATTGGACGTTTCCTTTTATCACAAGTGTGGTATTGTCGGAAATTTTGTTTTTCGGTGTCACCGTTTGTTATTCTTCTCTGAAAAGGTTAGAAAAAGTGGAAAAAATGACGAAACTTTTTGGTTTCTTGTAATTGATCATCTGGATGAAATTAATTGACGTTGCAGAGCATACGACGGTGATATGTTACGAGTTTTTCATATTTTATTGATGTCACCTTCGTTCTGGTTACTGACCATCGTCGTCGTAATAACGTGCATCATCCCGGATGTTCTAGTCAATGTATATAACGCAACTCGGCCTATGGATTTTAACAGTATGCAACAGCGATACGTCTCCCAAGATGACAATAGCGTTAATTATAGCGAGGCTAGCTTAGCCTCGGAATCGGAGGTAAAATAATGCTTTCTGTTAAGAAAAAAGCTCGATACTCGTTGTACGAGCAGGTTAGAGTCCGAAAAGTACGAAGCACTTTATGAAAATACTACACAGCGTGGCTTTTGATTAATCAAAAAGAAATAATCGAGCTCCGAACTCTGTGCTCGGTTTTTCGTCTCCGAACCCTGGACTGGGGTAAATCACTCGAGGTCATATTTGCTCTTTGTTTTTCAGAATCGACGACGTTGGAACTTCATGCCGTGGAGAGGGAAACTGTCTCTCGGCAAAGACACTTGAAACACGATTGAAAAAACAACTTTGAGCCTCGATCAATCGAAGCCGACGTGTCGAGATGAAAAAGTAAAAACATCAGCGATGCTGCTGTCGACTGCTGGGCCGCTCTAGCGGAAGTGGAAAAAAATAGGAATTTTTCCTCCTTGGAAAGCTCCGTTAAATCTCGCCGAGAGCAGCGCCATCTCTACAAATCTGGCACTCAGCGTGTATACATATGTACATATACTGACTAATGTGTGTTCTCCTCTGCAGTATATCGACATTCTACTTTAAGAGTTGTCCACAACGGTCGTCAGAAGCGCAAAGAAAAAGAAGAGCTTTTTTTTTCAAAAATGTCGAACATCTTTAATTTTCCAACCTTTTCAGCCAGTGGGTTTTAAAATGAACATGAACAGTATTAAATTATTTGAAACAAAATGAGAATAATAAAAAAATAATTCTACGTACTCGACAATGTGATGACATTTAAAATTCTTTAATCCTCTCAGAAATCTTGCCACTCGAATAAATAGCTCGGCGATTTTTTAATATCTCAACACGAATATATTTTTTGCAGAAAAACTTTTTTTCATGAATGTACTTGACTCAACAGCATTTTCTCAAGTTCAACGACGAAAATGTGAACCTTTTACAAAATGAACACCTTTTTGCTATAAATCCAAAAACCCTCGAAACTATTAACTATTAATCGTTTCATCAGACACACTTATGACGTCAGAATAACCGACGAATCGAAGCCCTGATTCGAATTTTGGGACTTCCCGGTCCATTCACACAAATTGCAAAATGTTTGAAGCATCTGTAGACCCAGGAAGTATGATCAATAAATTTGCAGGGCACAGTTGAACGAAGAAAAACGACGCACGTAACGGGGTTGAGGGTGCGACGACATTCGTAGATGTTTTTCGTTTGTTTTTCGACCTTGTTCGCATCCGAAATCTCATGATCTCGTTGTTATCGAAATGAGAAATACGTCTTGGCGTACTTTTCAAACCATTCGTTATGTTTTGTGTTTTTTATTTATACGTTTCGGTGCGTCCAGTAGTCGCAGAGAGTGGTGTTGTGTTCGATGCTGCTGCCACTCGGTGTGCAGCCGACGAGAGACCGTCATGTGTGCGAATTCGACGTCAGTTCTGCTTGGTATCGAGCACGGGATGGATGTGAACTCCCTTTGCGTGTTTTTGTGACCCTTTCGCTGTCTGCATTTCGGTCTTTGTCTCTGTGCCATTCTCTCTCTCGGCAGCGACGTACATCTGGGACTTTTTACGCTGCAGTGCTGGTGTTTTTCAAAGAAGTGAAAAGGGGGCGTATCGTTTGTGGAGAGGGTTTACAAAAAGCATCTCATTCCTCGTCCCACCAAGTGTGCTTCGAGTTTTTTTGCATTATCGTCTCTCGACTGTGTTGTGGTCGAAACATTTCTTCAAACGCGAGTGAAAAATTTAAAGCACATTTCGAAACACAGACGAAACTGGCACCGAAAAAATGTGACGATTAATTATAACCGAAAAATTTCTATATCTCACCTTCTCGCGATCGAACCATCAAGTGTTTTTACCGGCGTCTTCGTGTCAGCAGTCTCAGTACGTGATGTGACAGAAGGTCGTAAGGACAGAGCAGCAAATCGTTCCAGCGCATCGAAAAACACAAGTAAGAACCGGTACGCCAGACCAAAAGAATAAAAACAAAAATTAATATGCCGCGTAGAGGAAATTATTACGTAATATTGAACTAGATTCGAATTCATTGATCACCAACTTTTTGCGAGACGAAAATCGATGTCTTCGAGTATCGAATTCGGCTGCGTTCAAAACTGCATAACGAAAAAATTCAAACAGTTCAAATTCCAAAAGAAAAACGAAAAAAAAACATACAGAGCAATTTTTCCTTTGTATCGGTTAATTTTTTTTCTCTAAATTATTTGGGTTCGGAACAATAGTACATTATAAAACAAGGACGAAAAAGTTTTTCGTTCGCGTGTTATACGAAATTTTATATTACGAGGTGTGAAAATGAAATTTACGTACCGCGTGACATAAATATGTTTTTTTTTCCTAATCCTCAAAGCGTTTGCAAGAAATAGAACGCGTTTGTCGGAAGTTCAAATACCTATATTTCCGTCCCACAGGCGATCGAAATCCGAAGGAAACGCAGTTGGTGATATTTCGATAACGGACGAGAACTAATAACACGCGAGCAATTAAATTATTTTTATGTTCGTTAAGGTAGTTGAACTAACGGATGTCCGTATCGTTTTATTGCCTCACGAAGGATATTTCGAAATAGCGAACATTTAGAATAATCACTCAACTAATTCAAAAGAAAATAATCGAATGTTGAAAAAAAAAACACGCTGTCATTCGTAACAATGAGTCGTTCGCTTGTCGTTTCATTCATGATGTTTATGGACGAAAGTAATGAATTATGCACGAGCGGTAAGAAAAATTGTACTCGATGCAAACTGCCAAAGTTCATTAGCTATGCATGCGCGCTAGAAGTATCGACCTCGAGGTCGTCCCTTGCTCGAGCATTCGATCACTATTTTTTCTGCACTCTCTATTCCATTTAAATAAACCTGGAACCTAAAAAATTTAATCAACAATCCAGTGAATCGTTGAAATGAAAAAACCATCTGAGAAATATTAAAATCCTGACGATTCGAATCATCGGAACGACAATAACAACAACGTGTCGGCTGAGCTACTCGAGGCTTCTGAATAAGAAAAAAAAACGATTTTTACAGTGACCAGGAATTTAGCCCTTTACGAGCTAACAAGTCGCACTCACGTTTAAAATTTTCAGAAACTACAGCGGTTGGACAGTTTTTCAAAAAACTCAGATTTTTGTAAAATTCGAAAAATCATAAAATTTGAACCGTTCAACCGATATTTCCCAAATTCAATACCAACCTTCCTATTATGATACTTATTTATAAAAAAAAAAATTAATAATAAATCTTGAAATATGCGGAAGTTAGAGCGATTACACCCTTTTTTTGAAAATTTCAAAAGGCCGTAGAATTCGTATTTTTCTAGCAATTCCGACAAAATTCTCAGAGAACGAAGAGCCGGTATAGATTGACATCTGTGCAAAACGGGAGTCCTGTAGCTCCAACCGTTCTCCGTACAGTGCCAGAACATACACACACACATCCGGACATTTTTTCTAGATATGATTTTTCGATGTTTTTTAAGCACATTGACATTGAAAACTGGAAAAAAAACATTTTCACCGTCACATAGCTTCCTCTATGAGGAAGCAAAATTCTTTTTTTTTGTGCCAAAGCTCTTTATTAAAATGTAGAACGTAATCGGCACGATAACACGATCGATTATCACGACACAAGTATATAAGCTTTAAAAATTTGGATGATTTATAAAATTAAACAAATCATCAACAAAAATTAATATTTTTCGTTGTATTCCAACGTTGCGAACTTCAGCTTTATGACATTTTCTATTTCTAGGCCAACGTTTCCTGGACTCTGACGTACCAAATGATTTCAAATTCCTCTTCGATGTTTTTTTCTGTTTATGCAGTTCCCTTCGTGTACGTTTTGTTTAAAATTTTTCTTAATTTCCAGAGAAAACGAACTCAGCAATCATGAGGATAACATCATGTTATCTGAGACGTCTTATGTTAGGGGCTCTGTTAGCTGCTCTGGTCTATTGTGTCATTCAGGTCATGAGGTCCGAGGTCAGCCTCAACGATGCCGATCTCTCGAATTCGGAAAAATTGTAAGTCATTTTTTTCCTCGTCATAAAAAATTATCGATCGAAAAGGAAGCATAGACGTTAAATCGTTATTTTTAACGTTACCCTTGACATTTTAAATTGTTTGAAATGGGAAAAATACTTCGAGTCGAATTTATCCGCTATGGGTAACGAAATAAAGCGACTGGGTCACATTTTTGCACTGGATTTAGCATTTGACCTTCAAAAACTCGAATATCGATCACCAATTTTGCAAAAACATTTTTTTTCCACGAACTGTATTTTTTTTGAATCATTTCAGAATCCGGATATCGCAGATGATAAAAGAATCCAGTCAAGATATTCTGTACATGGGGTAAATCATAATTTACCATTTTTTTCATTTTTTCAGTCAAACTCGTATTTTTTGTTCAGGAGATTTATGGCTTTTTGGGACTTTTGGTTTCCATTTGTTTTCGTAGGGGTGCAGTCCCAGCGTGCAAACTGCCCGAACTCGATTTGTTGAATCCCGAAATAATGAAATTCATCCACGACGTTCCTGCCCTGGATTGTGGACCGGAAGATTGGGTCGTTGTGGAAGGCTCGAAATTATCTATTTTAGATAAGGCCAAATCACGCTACGGTTCGATCACTTGTGCGTTCAGTGGTACGATTAATTTGCAGTGAATTTTTATACCAAAGTTTTTTATAAATTATGAATCCAATGCAAAATTTTTATCAATACTTTTTCTGTTTAATTTTAGAAATTCTCAGAGTCGACGATTTCAATACGAGACAAACCGAACCTCGTGAATCTGACGATTATTACATTTTACGTCACAGTGACTTTGTGGACGTTCGGTGCGAAACGAAAAGTGGTAAACAGTGAGTAATTGTTTTTACTCTCATCAACCGACTCGAGATGTAAAAATTTTTTCGCCACATTTAACAGCAACTAGATTTTCGAACCTCATAAAATCTTAACTTTCATTTTTTCAATCGTGAGAGTTGAAAATTTCTATTTTTTTCGAACGACGATCGATTTTCAAATTCTTTCGACATTCTTCCCAAAAAAAACTTCAAAAAATGTTTGTATTTTTTTACTGAGGGCGATTATTGAAGTTCGCAGCAGATGACCTTGGAAATTTGGCTCTGAACAGCTTCGGTTCAGTACGACGAAAAATTGATTTTTTGTGTTGTTTTTTTTTTCTAGATGGCACAGTGTCCTTGCAGGTGTGAAGGAAAATCCTACGATAGCAAAAACTCACAAATGGGACAAAGTATCGAACAACGGTTTGAAGCTGAACGTCTTGATGTTCGGGTTCGATTCGTTATCGCGAAATACGTTTATACGAAAATTACCAAAGACATATCATTACTTGAAGCAAAATTTGAATGCCCTCGTTTTGGAGGGTTATAATATCGTTGGTGACGGTACGCCGCAAGCTCTCATCCCTATACTGACGGGAAAGACAGAGCTGGAATTACCGGAAACACGAAAACGTATGGGATCGAAAGCTCATTACGTTAATGTTTATCCAACGATATGGAATCGTTATAAAGAAAGTGGATACATCACTGGATTCATGGAGGACGTCCCTAACATTGGAACATTTACATATCGCCTTAAAGGCTTCGACGAACAACCCACGGATCATTACATGCGAACTTATTACCTCGCAGCATCCTCCTATTTCAAATACTCCAAAAAATTTTGCCTGGCTGGTCTACCAAGGCACATGGTTCGTTATTATCAAAAAATGAAGCTCGAACTTTTCAAAACCGAAAAAAAATTAATTCAAACTTTTGAAAATTGGAGAAAACGAAGTAAAAACCTTTCAGATTTGGGAAAACCGAAAGTTAACTTGGCAATATTGCAAAATAAAAATGAGATAAACTTTCTGAAATTAAAAAAATCAAAGTCAAGCATTTCGAGGTTGGAAAAATTGAAGTAACACTTTCCGAAATTTCAAGTAATCTCAATTTTTTGCCGCGTGGCCAAAAAACTGCGAATTGCGAGATTTTGCAATGTATGTCTCAAAAGTTTGCGTTGAAATCCACCGTCAGATCGATATTCACATTTTGCGAATATAAAAAGAAAATTAGGTGCGATGTGGATTTCTCAGCCATGACAATTTTTCATATTTTCATATATTTTGTGGGGAAAAAATTGATGAATCTTATTATTCATTATGTCATTTCGTTCGTTCAAAGGTCATGATGAATTACATAAAAACAATTTTCAACACATATCGCGACCAGCCTAAATTCATGTTTGGTTTTCACGGCGAATTGTCGCACGATTCTTACAACGATATTGGGGTCGTTGACGACGATTTGCACAAGTGGGTCAAGGATTTGCAGACTTTCGGGCACTTGAACAACACAGTATTGATTATGATGAGCGATCATGGTCACAGGTACGAAAGAATCCATTTTCGCAACCCAGAAAAAATCCAGACAAAGAAAACTTGATTTTTTTTCGTTTAACGAGTTTTTGTTCGAAATTTCAGATTCGCCGAGGTTCGCAATACACTCCAAGGCAAACAGGAAGAACGTTTGCCTTTTTTCGCATTCATTTTCCCACCCTGGTTCAAACAAATACATCCAACAGCTTACGCCAATTTTGTTTACAATACACAACACTTGACATCGCCCTTCGATGTTCATAGGACACTGGAGAGTATTTTGAAATTTGACACTCCCAAGGAAGGCGACACTCGTGATCGTGCCATCAGTTTGTTCAACAAGGTAAAAGAATCCTTTCAGTCCTGTGCATTCAATTTTACGTTCTCCCGAGGATAATCCAAGAAAATATTGTTATTCGAAAACATTGGAAATGGATTTAAACCGTTGGTAGATTCCATTGGAACGAACTTGCGCCGATGCATTCATCGAGCCACATTGGTGTGCCTGTCTCAGTTGGCAGGAAGTTCCTATTGATGACCCCAGCGTGATACTCGCTGCAGAACAATTCGTGCAGTTCTTAAATAGCTACACCGAGGAACATCGTAATATCTGCGAAGTTTTACATTTGGACAAAATTCTGTGGGCCTCAAAATTGATTCCGACCAAAGGTACTTTTTTTTTTCTACAAAACTACAACAAATTACTTTATTTTCCACGTTAAATCAGCCACAAATAATTTTCTGCCACATAATTTGTCAAAAATAAAAAAACGAAGCGGAGATTATTATTTTTATTTCCTTCAGGACTGTTGCATTTCCAAAAGTCTGGTGACCAAGATGGCTTCGTGGGCGATTTCAGTGCGAAGACTGCGCTCACCTCCGAAGTTTATCAAGTCAAAGTGAAAACCGAACCAGGCGGTGGATTGTTCGAAGTCAGCATAAATCACGATGTGCAAAAAAATGTTTTTCAAACAAAGGTCAGTCGAGATTTCTTCTCTCCTTGGTCGAACTGATTAACTAAAATCCAAAGAATACATTTTTCCACTTTATTTCTAAGTTGACAAAAAAACAAACGATGAAAGAATTTTCCATTTATTTCCAGATATCAGACGTCAGTAGAATAAACAAATACGGTACTCAAGCACGATGCGTGGACCAGGAATTCCACCATTTGCGGAAATATTGTTATTGCAAAGACTGAAGTCCGAATGAATCGGAAAATTCGTTGAAACGAAGCTCATGAAAAAAAAAAAAAAACATTGGACGAGAGCAAATAAGTATTTTGAAAGAATTTCAAAATGTGGCCTGCTTCGAGAAAAAGCAAGCTGTGATTTTCATTGATAGAATAGAATATTTGGTAAAGAAAAAAGAGAAATTGTCTCACGTGCCAATTGATGAATCTCAATATTCTTTATTTTTATTCTAAACAAATTTCGAGTCCACTCTAGTCCTTGAGACCCTCGAAATGCACGCTCAATTCTCATCTTTTCATTATAGTCATTTACACGAAAATTTCACAAGCTCGATGTTACGTCGAAAGCATTATCATTAATTAAATAAATAAATCGATCGAATGCAACAATTCACTCATCATTCCATGTATCATATGTAAAGAATCTCGAATTACTTAATCAACTATCATTAGACTTCTAAGAGAGTAGTACAGTTTTTATAGGTCGATAAACGCGAATTATTTCTAGCAATTTAATCGGAGACATGGACACTTTTTCGTCATCGAAAATTCATTGTTTAGAGAACAATAAAGCAGAAGAGTCCCTGAAAAAAATTCACACAGGAAAAGGGATTCTCGAGAGTAGGGATTTTTGGGTGAAAACTTATTTTTAGAGTGGAATTATTTTAGGAGAATTTGAACAAAGCCCGAAGCTGTGAAACTGCGATTGAAGTAACATATTTCACTCACGATGCACAGAGATGCATCTGGGAAAAGCATAATATCGTTAAATAGAAAATTTCATTGTTTAATCATCGTTTCGAATATTTATTTTCGAAAATACGTTTTTTCTATGTTTGGATGTGTCCACTCTTAGGATTAGAATATCACACACTGTTTGGTGCTTTTAGAGACTAAAATAACGGGAAGGTGTCAGGTCGACACTCGGCAACTTCCCACTGTGGCATCTTCCCCCCGTGCAACTCGACATTTTGGCCATTTTTGCTGCGGTTGTCGAGTTGGAAAAATGTCGAGTTGCCACAGTGGGAAGTTGCCGAGTGTCGACCTGACACCTTCCCAAAATAACGAGAAAATGGACGAATTTCCTCACTATTTGGGAGTCTCAATAATGTTCTCGTAAGGAATCTCGATTTGTGATCTGATTGGTGGTAAAAAATCAATGCTTCACTGTTTGTTTTTTACCTCCTGCCATTGTATTAGCTCAAATTGTTAAAATTTCTTATAAAAGCGTACGACTCGTAGATTTGTAAGTAGCATTGATACGACACCAAATATCGTTGAGGCTTTATTCTATATTGAATAAAGAGAAAGCAATATCTTGAGAGAGAACTTTTCTGCGATTGAAAATTAGGAAAATGCAAATAACAATTGTAGTTGATATTTTTTTTCGTAAATTTGCAATTCGAATACTTCACAATTAGCGAAATAATGAGGGGAAGGACGAAAATCGACGAGGCCTAGGCGGCGTGGTCGTGATTATTAATTAAATCTTACGAATTTTTAAATCGATCGAATTTCCCCTCAAATTTTCCCTCGGCGATGGAACTTTGTGCGGATTCTTGCCTTTCCTTCTTCACGAATTTTCTGTATATTTTCTTGTTTTGTGTAAACGTGAGAAAATAATTCTGCGATGGAAATAAAACAAAAAGCCATGGGAACCAATCGAAGAATAATTTCTGCTTTTTTTGTCATGCCCTTGGAAAAAATTTTCACGAGGATTAAGCAAAATATCCTGAGTATTGATGAACTAGAGTTCTGACCACGCGAAGGTCACTGTCTATGAGCAAAAATGCATTATTTTGAATATGCTCCGAATCGCAGGGAAAATACGACAGACCTTTCGTATCTTTGGCAACAATTTCCAACACCAATGTGCTCACTGCCAATTCTTCGGAATCCGATGTTTTCTGGACCCTGAAAAAAGGCAATTTTGATATCGATCTCTATTTTGAAATTTCAAGTTGAAAAAAAAGAGTGGAAAATATTTTTTTGAACATTTTTTTTTCTGCTTGAACAAATCTGTGAAAAGTTGCTAACCTGATGAGGTCTTTGTAAAAAGCCTTTGTGCATTCAAGATACGGTTCTAGCACGTCCTCGTATTGACACAATTCGCCACCCAATACAAGCGTTTGGAAAATACGAAAAATAAATTCGTCACGATCGATTTTCGGATATAAAAGATATTCCGGGGATTCTTCGTCCAGGAGCATCTGGAATATTCGCAAAATTTCGAGCTCAAAGCAACATATTTATCGGCATGAACGAAGAAACGAATAAATAAATGAATAAACAAATAAAATTATGAACGAGTGTTTAAATCAATGGGAATATTAATATTTTTCTGAACTTACGCCCCTAAGATTGTCGGATACTAAAATCCCATCAATATCGATGTCCCATCTTTTGCAAATTGTCCCTGAATCGTGAACTATATTGTTTTCAGGATTTTTTAGTTTATCGAAAAATGACATGTTTTTTACCGAACATGGAATTTGTTGAATTTTTAACGAAGATGCTGGAATACCTGGATTTTGAAAATTGATAATAATCTTAATGTTCGATGAAATTTTTTGATTATTTTTATAGATTTTTAGCAAACAATCGTAAAATCAATACCTCGTGGCATCCATGCTCCTTGATAAACTTTTAAAGTCTTGGCTACATGCTCGTTTTTGAAAAATGCCTGTAGATGGAAAAAAATATTTGAACGACAAGAAAATCAAATTAAACGGATTTTTTGTTTTTTTTTTTTTATAAAATACCTCGGCGAATTGGTACTTGTGATACTGATGAAATGGCTCGTTAAATAAATATTCTTGAATACTGAAATTCGAACCCCTGCAAGTGAGAATAACGTGCGAATGAAATAAATCACGAATTTTTCTGACAATGTTAATAACTACCATTTGTTGAAAAACTCGCCAGTTTTTTTATCGTTTATTCCTTCGAAATTTTTCTCTGGCAGAGAAACGAACGTGTACGTGGGTTCGAGGTCCATTTTTTTGATCGAAAACGTACGCGTTCACCATAGCAACGACGGTCTCTGTTCGATTGTTGTTAGAAATGTAATTTTTTGTCCAGTCGGATAGACTAAATGTTTTTTTATCTCAGTTATTATTAATTTTGACTTAAAAGACTCAAAGGACACCAATTTTTCGCAATAGAAATTGGCTGGAAAAAAAAAGATTCTTGATTGTTTTCGTGCACTTCTTTATTTTAATTTCGACGTAATCCAAATTTAACGCTGCCCGATGATAGCGACGTCTGGCGACCACGCGATGAAAATGAAGAATCTTATCTATTATTTTCATGGACAACCTTGAGAAATTAATGGAACCCAGATGGCAGTATCATCCAGAATTTCATGAGCCGCTGGCACGTGGACCATCACGATACGATTACGTTTTTTAGTGAATCGATGTTTCAACACGCGCGCATTATGTGTCAAAAGTGAAAAACAGTGTGGTTGGAAGTATTGACATCTGTGCCATGGCGCCAGGTCAACGTCAACGTCAACTTTTTTATATCAAGAAAGACCAGAAAAAGAACAATGCTAAAAAAGCCTCAAAGTACGTATTTCAAAAAATCGAATTTCCTGTCACCGATCGTAAAAAAATGAAAATGAAGCAATTCAATGTTTGTGTTTTGCTTTTGTTTTTCTCGAGCTGAAATACCGGCTTCTAACGTTTTCCCTCCAGAACGCAATCAAACGATTCGTTTCTCTATGTCAAAACATTAATCCTTCATTTTTTCTATCAACACTTTTTTAAAGAGTCGAAGAATCTTCGGATATCGGCCTCATTTATCCCGGACCAGAAACTGCTTTCAATCTACTTCTTTCCGCAAGATTTTGCTCCGCTATTTGGAGCTACATAACTGACTGCGACGAAACTTATAATTATTGGGAACCGGTAAGTTCATCATTGAAAAAATTCAAGATTTACCAAGCAAATATGGATCCCACCGGATCCATTGCTTCGCGAGGAATTGTTCAACAGCCTAGAACCACAGAAAATTGATTTTTACATCAATTTTTTACAAAGGACAAAAAAAACAAGGGGATTTTTTTTTCTAGAGTCATTACTTGCTGTACGGCAATGGGCAACAAACGTGGGAATACAGTCCGGAGTACGCGCTAAGATCCTATACTTATCTGTTGATACACATGGTGCCGGCGCAATTGTATCATTACATATTGGAGCCAAATCCCGTTCACGTATTTTATTTCGTCAGATGTCTCTTGTCGATCGGCTGCGCGCTCGCCGAAGTCTACTTTTATTTGTGAGTGTGTAACTCGGATTTTTATTGTCAACCCAAAGGATTTGTGGCATTTTGCGCATTATTTTGTTTCAGAAACGTCTGCAGAGAATTCGGAGTCCACATCGCGAGGCTGACGTTCGTTTTTCTGATCACGAGCTCCGGAATGTTTATCTCCAGCGCTGCTTTCTTGCCATCCTCGTTCTCAATGTACGTCGCAGAAATGTCTATTTTTTTTAGATTCTTTAATGGAGAAATATTGCATTTGAGTAAAAAAATTGGACAATACTCTAAAGTACAAAAAGGTTACAGTTTTTCTCTCAAATTCTCGAAGTTTTGATGAATTTTGTTTTTTATTCTTCAGGTATTGGAGCACGGCAGCCATAGCTGCGTGGTATGCAAGGAAATACGAGTTGGCGATATTCACTACAGCAATTTCCTCTCTGCTGGGTTGGCCGTTCGCCGCTCTCTTGGGGTACTATATAAATCGTATAAATATAATATAATAATAATATAAAATGTAATAATATTCAATTTTGTAAATCGGATTTTTTCACGAGTTTCTTCTAATTTCCTTGTTCTTCGTTTTCCATTATTGTTATTTCTTTTTTTTCTGATTGATAGTGTTCCGATAGCTGTGGAAATGTTGCTGCGTAGACGAGAGTGGATGAAATTTATAAAATGGGTGATAATATCGGGAACGGTGATTTTATTATCGATGGTGTGGATCGACTCTATGTACTTTGGAAAATTGGTTGTCGCTCCTATGAACATAATTCTTTACAACGTATTCACGAGTCACGGTCCTGATATCTACGGAACGGAGCCCTTTAGTTTCTATCTTATGAACGGATTCTTGAACTTTAATTTTGTCTTCATCGGAGCTCTTTTTGCGCCATTGGGATTGGTCAGTAGAATCATGAAAACGAGAATATCGCGAATAATTCTTAAAAGCATGATTACAATTTTGATTAATTATATTTGCAGCTTTTGACGTGGGCTGTCGTGCCTGCCAAACCGAGAAATCGTTATTGCTTGCCTTACTGGTACTCCCTGGCTCCGCTCTACCTGTGGCTTGTCGTATTTTTCTTTCAATCGCACAAGGTAAACTTCGAAATCTCGTTTTTTCATTCTACCAATGTGCCTTGAATTTTTCTACTTTTGCACGGAATATTTTCCGCTCACAATTCGATGAATTCGCCAGGGAAATATTTCAATCCGTTACTTTTACGCAGGAAGAACGATTTCTCTTTCCAATTTATCCGATGATCTGTTTGGCCGGAGCAATTAGCGTGGATGTTCTGCAAAAATTATATTTCTTCGTGAGGACTCACATCAAACCGTTACCATTCACACATCATTATTTGCAAAGTACGACTCATATCATGTTCGGTGCTATTTTGATTTGCGGGCTGCTCGGTCTCTCCAGATCTTTTGCTCTATTTCGAGGTGAGCGTTGAAAATAAATCCAAAAGTGTTTTTTTCGATTGTACTTTTAAATTTATGGCCGATCGGGAATTGTAGTTTTTTGACAATTATCCAATTTTCAAGGTTATTACGCGCCCATGGAAATTATGATGGAAGCCAATAAATTGGGAACCGAAGGACAAGTGCCTCGTGAAGTTAATATCAATTTTTGCGTCGGCAAGGAGTGGCATCGGTTTCCTGGAAGTTTTTTCTTTCCGTCTAACAAGTGAGACTTTTTCCTCGTTCCGATTGTCGCCGTTTTTCATGAGGAGCAAAAAGAGTTAAATTTATAGATTCTTCTGGCATTCTGCTCGTCGACTCATTAAGAATTATGACAACAAGACAAGTTTTTTGCTTCTTTGCAAATTTTCTTTATAGTTGGAAACTCCAGTACCTGAGATCCGAATTTAGGGGACAATTGCCTCAAGCATTTTCGAACGAAGAAAATGGGACGAGCATCGTACAAGCCAACTTCAACGATTTGAACAAGGAAGAACCTTCTCGCTACGTAAGTAACACCAATTTTTGCCAAGACAGAAATTATGGAGACTCTAAACAAAAACTTTTATTGATTTTTATTTTCAAGTTTGACGTCGGAAAGTGCCATTTTCTTTTGGATCTTGACTTTGGTACAGAAACGATTCTCGAGCCCAATTATTCTCGTCAACCGGAACACTTCACGGTGATAAAGTCTTCCCCCTTTCTGGACGCGTCCAGGTGAATAATCTTTTCCGAAAAAAAAACGAGCATCAAAATATCAAAAACAGTAATAATCGTTGTGTTTAAAAAATATTTAACCGTTATTCTCTTTTTTTTTCAATTTTCAGATCTCACCCATTTTTCCGAGCTTTTTACATTCCGTTCGTGTCGGAGAAATTCTGTAACTACGGATCGTACAATTTACTCCAGAGTACAAAATTCAAGTTGCTTCCGTTACCGAACAAAGGAAAAACTGCCAAAGCAGCGTAAAATCGCAGATCAGCATTTTGTCGCGAAATCCGAAATGTTACGACGCAGCGACATGGCCTCACCTTGAGGATTCCAAAACCTCGAAAAGTTGAATTCGCGCCTAGTCATTTTCCTGTTACAAGAAAATTGATAAAAAACAATATTTGATGAAAAGTTTCATTTCTTTATGGGAATTCGCAAAAACGTCAAACAGGATTGCTCCTGCTGCAATAATCACAGTGCAACAAAAAATTTTTTTAAGCGTTCGATCGATAACTGATTTTTGAAAAAAAGATTGATCGAGTTTCTGATAATCGAGCTCGTGTGGAGAAACCAACGGATACCAGGAGTATACGGTTTTGTATATATTTCGAGCTATTTACTTAAGAAAAATGTGCTTGAGTCTTTGTGGAATATGAGGAACTTGCCGGATCATGAAATATTGAGTCATTTTAATGATTAGTGCATAATCGATGTAGTAAAATCGCTCAAAGTTATGCCTGACGTAATTATCGAAATTCGTGTACATATTTTATACAAATAAAAAACCAAAAAATGATGTAACGAGATAATCATGCTTTTTTTTTATTGTTTCATAATTTTGAACCCGTTGAGTCACCTTCCGCAGCCAACTTCACATCGATAAAAGAGAGAAAATAATACGCCGTCGGGGGGGGGGGGGGGACATCAAACAACGGCCATTTTTAAATATCCCCGTTTTTTTGACAAATCCTGATAAACAGTTGTTTTGGCCACAGTTCTGCCTTTTCGTTCCCCTCCACGAAACTCTCGAGGCAAGTCGAGTCGGAAATAAATTATTCGTGTTTCATTTGTGATCGGTGCGTGCTTGTGCGCTGTGATATGTCGACCGGTGCTGAATTATACAAAAACAGAGCCCTCAGTGATTAGAGTCGCGGAATAAATAATTAAAACATAAATAATTCGCGTTAAACAAAAATGGCTGAGACGAGCAGTGACGACGCACGAGCCGATCCAAAAAGTATCAAATTACCACCGGCCGTCGAAGTTTTTGCCAATTTGAAAAATGCACAAAAATTTGCTATTGATATTGGTAAGTCGCACGACATATCGTTGCTAAATAAAATTATTTAAAAGACCATCGCTCGTTCAAAATTTTTCTTGAAGTTTTACAAATTATTGCGATTTTGAGGTTAACAAAAAATACAGTTTTTTTCTCAAATTCTTTCGCTTTGTGTGGACGTACTCATCGACTCTCCTCTCTGTTTTTGAATGCCCATTTTGATTGCACCGTCCGCAAGTGGATTCATTTATGTTCTGCAGACCTCGATCTTTTCTAACCTATAAATATTTTGTTTTCTCCAAAATACTGCAAAAAGATATTGAGAGTTCTTTTTAAATTTTGCCATTTTCGTAACTTTGTTCTTAGGCCTCTCATTAACGAAAATCGCGTACTATTCGACTGTGAATTATCGGAGAGCTCTCTACGGGAGCGACGGTAGTGGAACGAGCGGAGAAAGGGCGTACAAAGTGTACGAAGGTAGAAGATTACATTTTGTCAAATTCGAGACAAGGTACATAGAAAATTGTTTGGATTTTGTGAAAGAAAATCTGGTGAATGTCGAGAGGTTCGAGGGGAAGAGTATCAAGGTCACAGGTGGAGGAGCTTTCAAATATTCACAGTCGATACAAAAAAAATTGGGACTTCAGTAAGTGAAATATTTTGTCTTCTCACGTTTTCCCAAGAAAATTTTGAAATTTTGATAAAATTATTCGTTTTAGAGTCGACAAAGAAGACGAGATCTGCTGCCTCATAAAAGGCTGTAATTTCCTGCTCAAAAATATATCCTGCGAAGCATTTGAATTCGAGAGAAACGGAGATCCTGAGTACAAATTTGGAAAAGCCGAGCCCAACATATTCCCTTATCTTTTGGTTAATATCGGCAGCGGAGTTAGCATTATGAAAGTCGAGTCTGAGGAGGAATTCGAAAGAGTAGGTGGCACTGCAACTGGCGGAGGTACTTTTTGGGGACTAGGATCTTTACTTACCAAAGCAAAGGTAAGCATGGAAAGTCCGGGCTTTTGTATGAGTTTCTCTTCCGTTGAAATTGATGGAAAATCTGTTTGTGTATTCACTTTTTTTTCTGCTTCAATCTGTTGCAGGGCTTTGACGAATTATTGCAATTAGCGGAGCGTGGGGATCATAGAAATGTTGATATGTTGGTCAAAGATATTTATGGCGGAGATTATTCCTCGCAAGGTTTATCCGGCGACATCATAGCATCGTCCTTTGGAAAAACTATGGCCTTGAACAGCACACCAGGTACATAACGAAAAAAATAACTGAAATATAAAAAAAAAAAGAATCCTTTGAGCCTTTTTGTGAGAATTAGTTCGTCGAGTTCAGATTCAGCCCCGGGAAGTCGGAAATCTCTCGAGTAGCGAGTGAAGAGTCAGTTACAAGTAAAGAAATATTTATGGCTCGAAAAGTTGAAGGGCAGCAATTAATCAATCACTTTTACTAATTCCAAAATCTTGCATGCCGAATCACTGTCAAAGTTCTTACCCAGATTTATGGTCATAGTCGTAATGAAAAAAAAAATGAAGGTAAAAAATGAAAATGGAATAAATTTCAGGTGAGAGAAGTTTTTCTGAAGCTGACATCGCAAGGAGCTTATTATTCACGATAAGCAACGACATTGGACAAATAGCGAGTCTCTATGCGTCTCTTCACAACATGGAAAAAGTTTACTTCGGTGGATATTTTCTACGCAATCATCCGCTCTCAATGCACACGATTTCATTTGCCATTAATTACTGGTCGAACGTGAGTCGAAAAATGCATCAGCCTTGAAAAAATCATAACTTTGAGTTCTGGGCAATATTTAGCCAGAAATAAAATATTGATCGAGAGAGAGGAACGTAACATGTGAGAATTGTAAGAAGAAATATATTTTTCTGCAGGCTAAAGTAAAACCATTGTTTCTTCGACACGAAGGTTACCTCGGAGCGATTGGAGCCTTTTTATACGGTGCGGAACAATCGGACAAATATAGTTGGCTCGAGAATTACGCGGGTTCGTCAGGATTCAAAGATTCGATAGCAACGAATCTTGGGATCGAAGTCGATCAATTGGAAATCGACAGAGCCGACAATGCCGTGACTTTTTGTCCTCTTCTCAAAGACCCTGCCACTTATAATCCCGACACTACGGATCTTGCCCAAGACAAGGAAGCGAGGTAGAAAAAAATAAATTCTTTGGCGAATTCTTTTATTTTATTTCGTATTAATTATGAAAAAAGTTGAAAAAGAAAACGGCAGCATTTGCGAGTCTGTCGTGAAACTTTTTGAATCATGTTAATAATTCGACACTCGGGAACCAAAATTTTCAGACATATTTATCTTCAGTATCGTGAAATAATCGCGTTTTATCGAGCAAATTTTCCACTACCGTCGTGCGTTAGTAATTTTTTAAGTGTTTGTTTATCACGTTTGCAGAGATTACTGGCTGCGATGTTTCGAGGAATCTGTTGACAAGTTTGTGGCTCGTGCTATTCACAGCCAGCCACAAAGCCCCACTGCCAAAGATCGAGCGAGCAAACTCAAGGAGAAATATGTCAACCGTTTGCACTACTTACATCTTCAGCCATTGTAAGATTAGATAAGTTTTCGTCGTTCTATTTTGAATGAAAATTTCTGTAGATTTCTTTCTATCAGAGTCTATCAGTATTCGCAAAAAATAAATTACTGGATTTGACTTTTTTCCAGAAATTTCTAAAAAATCCTGTCAATTTTGAGCAAAAACGCATTTCGAGATTTTTGGAGAAATCCATTTTTTCATGTTTTATCATTATATTGAAACAATTTTCCTGCAGCGCTTATGGCACTCTGACAGTTCGAACATTATTGGACACGATCGAACATTGCATGAAAGAATTCGATTTTCCAGACCCATATTTACAAGTAAGATGCCAAAAATCGATTAATTTTCTAGTCACATTCGAAACTTGTCCCTCATAAAGTTTTTTTTCATAACATTGACGTTGTGAACCTCAATAGCAAAAGAAGCAAGAAAATGAGGAAGCTTTGGGACATTTGAGAGATCGAATAATCTTCCTTGATTCGTTGCAAGGTGCTGATAAAATAAAGGCACTCGTTATGGGCGTTCTCGCTGGTAATATGTTCGACTGGGGTGCCAAAGAAGTCGCCAGTCTTATGGAAACTACCGATTTTCATTTTGAGCAGGCGCAAGAAAAAATACCTGGTAATTCAACCAAATTTTATTCTCTTTGCCTCGGGAACTGAATGAAAATACTAAAAAAAACGATAAATAAGAAAAATCAACTTTCGCTAGTGTAAAAATTTTTTTTTCGTTGAAAAGCCAAATTTTTATTATGGTTTTTAGATCGACCGTGGCTCGAGGACAATTTAGACGAATGGACGGAAAGATTACAGAATGGACCGCCACACAGATGCGCTGCCATTTTCATTGATAACAGTGGGGTAGATATCGTCCTTGGGATTTTACCTTTTGTACGAGATTTGCTGCAACGAGGCACGAAAGTGAGTTTTTTTCCTTTACTCTGCCCCACCGAAATGATCCTCACAGCTCTTCAGTTGAATCTTTTCTCGCACTTTTCGATTCCATGTCGTTAGTTCACGATTTTTTTGACCGCAGGTCATATTATGTGCCAATTCTATGCCAGCATTGAACGACGTGACTTATCCTGAATTGGTAGTGACGCTACGAGATGCTGCTAAAATTTGTGGCTTGATAAAACGTGCTCTGAAGGAAAAACGCCTTATTGCTATGGAGACGGCGCAAGCAGGACCTTGTTTGGACCTCAGGTAATTACGACCGGAGCTCATTTATTTTAAACGTAAAAATCATGTCGTTTATTTACTTCATTTTAATATTTTGCAAATAAAAATTAAAAAAAGTAAAAACTTTGAATTTACAGCCGTTTGAATTTGGATCTGTGTATGGCGATGGTGAAGCAGAACGTGGATCTCGTAGTGATCGAAGGAATGGGCCGTACGTTGCACACGAATTTGCACGCAAAAATGAAGTGCGAATGTTTGAAAGTGGCAGTTGTAAAAAATCGATGGTTAGCGACGCGTTTGGGTGGGGAAATGTATGCGGTGATTTGTAAATACGAGAGACCAACGTTAGCAGCACCGATGAAGCTCGAAGAGGAGGAGACGACGCAGGAAAATAACGAGGAGGATTCGGCAGAGTTGCCAAAAACTTATTGTCACTGCAGTTCGATGCAACTAAATTTAACGGAGGATGAAAAGATTTTGCACGACAGAAGACTCCGTGAATTGGCGGAAAATCCAAGCGGAGATTCCGCCGTATCGAACGACGAGAATGGCCAAATTGCCGAAGAGAATTCTTCCAACACGTAGGAAATAAAAAATAATTAAAATTCACGATGCCAATTTCCAAATATGGAAAATATCTCAACAAAAGCAAATTAACAATTGCGAAACATTGTAAATAAATGTAAAATTGAACGCTGGCGATCAAGTGCCGAAACAACGAGGGTTCGTGTTGTTCTTTCATTTTTCAAGACTTTTGAGGAGCAAACGAATTTTCCGAAATCCAAAGTTTGTACAGATCTTTGAAAATTGGAATAATTTTCATTTGTTTTTTCTTGTATTTTATCGCCTTGGAAAAACGTTGGAAAAAAAAGAATAAAAAATATTTATATTATCGAGCAAATCACACCTTGCTGCCTTAAGACCAATCTGTTATCAAAACAAACAATTTGAGTGTAAAATTGATTTTTACATACAGACTCAAAAAATAAGAATAATCGATGAATTACTGCTCAGTGTCTTGGAAACGACGAAACACTCTTCTGGATTTTTTTGACGGGAGAAATATGTTTCTTGCGAAGAAAACGGGTAAAGGGTAGCGAATCATATGGAGACAATAAAAAGTAGAGTCTTAGGTCAAAGTTGAATTAAATGAATGGATTATCTTTGCTGAGAACTTTAGTAAATCACAGTCATTCGTAAAAATTCTGTGATACAATTGTAACGACGATAATGAGAAAAATTCGACGCTGTAGGATGAAGAGAAAAAGAAGAAAACTCGTCTAGAACCTTCAATGGTGGCAAGAAATTTTTGTACCCTTGCCAACCTTCGAACTCGTGCCATACAATGTTTCTTTTTTACTGAAATAATGGATTCATTCATCGTACTTTTCATGTAAATAAATTATGTACCTGCAGCAGTTAAACTCAACAGTTACGTTTTATTTATCGAACCTTCATTTTATTTTTTCTCAAACATCGATATATTTTTCCCTACCACTGAAATGACGCAACTGATGAAAGAGTTTTTCATTGGAATTGACTCGGGAACCTTTCGAGTTTCCGACCGACTGAGGAACATTCGATGAGTCTTTGATTCAGTGTCATTAGCATTTTTGTAAACCTGTACAAGTCAAAAAAAAAGTTGAATAAGCTCCTACAATTTTATTTGAAAATCTTAAAATACAAGATCGACGTTTTTAATTCTGTACACAATTAATTAAGTCTGCTGGGAACTCACAAAAATTCTCATGGCCCTTTCAGGCAACGGAACGTCGTCGTTCTCTTTGGACTCGAAAACTCCGAGCCGTTTTTAAATTTCTATCGAATTCGAGTTTATGCCTATTCGAAGACCCTGAGGATAATCTGTACAGACAAAAATTAAAGTTGAATCTGGAAAATTGGTGATTTTATCCGATCAGGCATTTGCTCTATTTTTTTCCACTCAATCAACGACTTACAGTTTTTTATGCACGGAGATAAGCGACTGCTCGATACAATGATTGAATCTCCTTTCGTTGATGCTCATTTTTTGTATACTATTCATAATTGCGTTGCAACGTGACGTTTCTTTTGGACTATATTTTAATTTAGATTCTTCCGATCTGTGACAGAAATATTCCGTTAACGTGTAACAATAACAATCATAAGATATATCAGTTTTTTGTATGATTGATTTTTTAGGAGGGGTGAAAACTCACTGATACTTCATCGGAGAATCAGACAGCCTACAATGTTTGATAAAATTCTGCCAGTTGGTACGATCGCTCCTGGACAAGTTGCATGGGTGAAACAGCATTTCCTTGTACCCCATTTTGTTAGGATTGTGCAAGTGCTTGAAAAACAAAAAGAAAATTACTCGATTGTCTGCTTTCTTTATCGAAAAAGTGTTAATTAACCGTTAATGAACTAATTAATACTCCTCGTAATGAATTAATTAATTAATTGATGCGGAATCCTTACAAATAGCGCAAGCCCAGGGATATCCGTCCAATATTTGCGAGAGCGTTGATTCTTGAAAACCGTTGTTGAGTTCAATTTCATGGGAGGTTTCCATTCTCTCATCGGTACAAAACATTTTTTCTGATCTAACGTAATAGTTGTGTTCCATTTCCTGTTCGAGGCTGATTTTGTTTTTATTTTCTGATAATTTTGGGCTTGGGAGAAAGTAATTGTGTTCCATTTCTCGATGGAATTCTTGGCTGCTTTCGTGCAGCTGCAAAGATGCCTGTTCCGAGGCTTTTTCTTGGATGAGTTCGCCGTGGCTGGAGCCGTGGAAGGAATTCTGACTTTTCGATCTTTCTTCTCTGGCATCAGTGCAGTTTGCCAGGGGCGCACCATATTCTTTTTTGAGCAAATTTTCAGGCACCGGAAACCAAGTTTCTGGAGGAATTTTAATCGCGTAATCGTGCTCGGCTCTCACGACAGAAATTGCGCCGTTCGATTGGTAGAGAGTGCTTAAAATTAATTGGACTTTGGTCGATCTCTCTAAAAATTCGTACAGATCATCCAGCCTAGCGCAACAAGGTACGCACATTATTTTTGGGAGAGGATCGTTCGGATGTACCTAGAAAAAAAGTTTTATCAACGCAGCTCAAAAAACAAGCATTTCGAATTTTAAATTAAATTGTTAATGGATGAATTTTTTACATTTATATTCAAACAGGATGATGCCTTCACGCTGAGATCTTTTTTGAGCCCATTCTCGTCGAAAATATCGATATAATCTTCGGTATTTTTACCACAGAGTCTGCACAATGTGTTTGTCGACATGATGTGAAAATTGAATGAAAAAAAGTTATAGAAACGATGATTTTATTCTGGAAGAGAGAAAAAACGTAAGCGTGCCATTGTTTTGCTTTGTTATCGAATTTATTTTCGAACGTGTCTGATGTGAAAAGAGAGGTTATGTAACCGATCGGATTTCATTATTTTTGTACACTTACCAAATTAATTTTTTTATTCCATTTATGATGAGTAGGCACCGCTGAAGTTCAGGAAAATTCACTTGAACTTTTTTTTGAAATGCAGTTTTTATTTCAGTGAGGAACAGGATTTTTATTGATTGAATCGGGATTCGGAGCGACGAGCTTGTTTCCGGGGAATGAATTTACTCCGAAAAAATGTTGCCTCGCCGGTCGCGTGTTCTTTTATCTTGAAGGTGTTATACACAAAAACGAATATGCATTTCTGTGAAGTATCGAAGAATCGAAAGGAGCGGATATAATCCAGAAAATGGAATGATGTGAAGTTGGTCGATTTTCAACTACAGTCTTGGCGCTATTTCAATTTTAATTCCGCGTTCAAACGACACGGAGATAATAATAAACGGGTTACTTGATGCATTGTATTTGATAAGTATCCTCCGAAAGCTGTATGTCGAATTCGTTGAAAAATGTAAAATAAACCTTTGCAAAACGATTTATGGAAATTTCGAAAAACGCTGCCGAGAACGACGTTTGAAATTCGTCATTTTTTTTTTTATTTATTGTTTTTCCAACGTGTCAAATAGGTATACGAACCCAGAAAATCAAACATTATTCAATCATCAAAAGTTCATGATAAACAAGAATTTTGTAAAAAATGTCACAATTGTACCGATTGACGAATGAGAATTCTCATGGAAAACAGAATGGACGGGTATAAAGTTTGAGCATGTGGAAGAAGCGTGTAGAGAAAGAGTGAATGAAAAGCACGTGAGAGTCCAGCAGGTGACGGCACCTTGCGGACTAGTACGTATGCAACCGATCTTCGGGGGGCATTTTCTCCCACCTTCACCAGGTTTTTAAGGCAGCGAGCTAACAGGTTAGGAGTTATACATATATATACGGAAATATCTGCACTGTCCCCCGCTGCTTCTTTCACGATCCCACCTGATAACATTGAAGTTCATTCGAGCCTCCGATGTTTGGTGGTGGTGGTGGCAGTTTTCGAAGCTGTACAACCAAGGAGAATCGTTTGCCTTTCGTGTATTAAAAAGCAAAGAAAAAGTGGTGGGGTTACGGATTGCCCGTGTGTGTATACAACTCGCGTCAGCAGTGAGCTCACGCAGGTCGAACACGCGAGAGCGTTCCTAGGTTCGTGCAAAGCAAGCCTTTTAATCGCGTACACCCAAAAATGGCGTTACTCCTTTACTAAATATCCTCTACGCACGCACATATACACATCCACGTGCACGAATAAACGTAAAACATGTATATACCTCGTAATACGCGTTTTTGTACCGAAAGCAATTGAAATCGTGTTTTTTTCTTTCTCAGAGTCCAATTTCGCAACGAGACACCAAGTTGTAATATTTTTTACGTGCTTTTACGATTGGCCTGTTTTTACTTCTACCTCTATTCGCATTCCATAACAAAACCCTTGCGATTCGCTATTTTTCTTTGTGTTTTTCGTGTCTGTGTGCGTCAAAATAAATAAAAGTGTATCCGCCCCCTTCGCGAATCAGGATCGCCCGGACCAGTGTCCTTGTCACTCCTCTCGTAAATATTTTGCTTTCTCGTGGAAAGAATTTCCACGAACTCTATCGCCGGGATGCGTCGAGTCGAGATTATTGTTGAAAAATCAACATTTCGATAATCAAACTCGACGTTCTGTGAATTATTTCGATTGTTTATTGTTTTCGTTCTTTCTGTGCTATTCGTGTGTTTGTGACTCTGTGAAATTTGTGTGGGTGCAGCATCAAGTGCTAGCGTAGGATTACGCGATCGTGAATACCGATTAAGGGGCCTCAATGAAAAATCGATCGATTTTTGCTTCTATGGCTTATTCACATCCCCTTGGAATGAGATCGAACATTTTCGTCAAATAGTCAATGGATTCCTAGTAAACAATTTAATAACATTTCATCAGTTATTATTGAGGTTTTACGATTCGAAATATCGGGGCACGCGATTCTGTTCGCAAAGTTGATTTTTGTACGAAGAGAATTTTGTTGGCAATCAATTTTTCGGAAAGAAATATATCTTTCGGTTCTATGAATTTTCGAGGAAGAAAATTCAAACGTAGGTGAAAACTACACGTTACGAAATGCCGCGCCTAAAACCGTGACGCGCCGTTGCCGATTTTGTGTTATGTTCTCACTGCATAGAAATTGACCAATCGCGATACACGTGTAGGTTTTTTTTCCTTTTGCAATGAAATATATGTCTCGAAGGAATTTTTTAATTCGGAATAACGATGAAAAAGGGTTTGCTGGAAACGAGGAATAGGAATGTTTGATCGTAACGTTACGTTCAGACGATCATGTAGTTTTTACCGTATTTGTAGCAGTGAAGTTCGAAGATATTTGAATACGCAGGCTCTCTCGTACGGAACTGAAACTCCTTGGAGCGATCAAACGCTAGATTGTACATTGAACTCTGCATATACAAACCTCCTTGTTTTACGCTCTTTATTTCTCTTACGCTTTTGTTTGTCGTCGTTCCTTTTCTATTCTTTTTCTTCTTTCTGTTATTCCGTGTCGTTGCGGTTAGTAAAACCACACGATCCGATGCATTATATGGTTCGTCGGTGGCACATGGGTCTCGGCGATGTTTCTCTAGTGCTTGCAGGTTATGATGTCACCTGTTGATATAATCCATCGTCTAAGGCGATGGATATTACTGCCAGAGCCCATTGTAGTAATCCGATAATTCTTTAAACTTCATTCCGCGAATTATCATCAGATTTTTTACATGGAAAGCTCCTCAAGGTCGAACTGTTATTTTTTATTTCGTTTTCGGGCATCATTTCGTGGAAAAATTCGTCGATTCTTCGAACATCCACAAAATTCGGTTTCGCGCACGAATTTCTAAGAAATTTTAGACCGAGGCACGTTTTTCAAGGCAATTCTTCAGTTGGATAGTTTTTTCGTCGTAAGTTCGTGAAAATCGAACTAAATACAGTTTTCACATCAACAGGCAAATCGGTTCTCGATTATTCTAATGAACAGGTTTTTTTCCTAATCAATTATGCAGTCTAAAGATGCTACTGTGTATAAACCAGCGATGACGTGAGCTTTCGGTATAATTCAAGGTCTTTGTCACGGTAGACATTATTCTCAGTTGCAATCGAACTTTTTCGAGTCCCGTCGACGGAGCTGGGACTCGGTTTTGGCAGAGAATCATTTTATTTTATTTTAACATTTTTTAATCAGTTGCGAATCTGAAAATTATCGAAAAAATCGTAGCCAAGGATATTGAAAATTGCATCCATCATTGAAAATGATAATTCGATGTTTTTGGCGTTAAACTCGGCATCGGAAACGTTTTTAAAAAGACATGTTCCGGTTTATTTTCCTCAGTTGACGAGAAATTCCGGGCTTCGACAAACTCCACATCGATTTCCCCATAAAAAGAATAAACCAAGAGAGAAAGACACACAAACACACAGAGACGCATTTACGCACGTATATGCATATAAGCCCGTAAATCGTTACGATAAACGGGCTGTAGCGCGCGGGCGAGCTCACTTTCACTCGTGCGAACCTTCATCCGGAATTGTCGTTCCTTCACGTTTTAAATCTTTCATTTTCCCTCTCGTCTTCTCTCCACTTTCCCGATAAGCGACACATCTAGAACTTCGAGAAATTTACATTCTCGCCGTCCCATCGAACACGTGGATATTTATCTTTATTTACTAGTTTTCACAACGCGAAAAATAATTATAAAAATTCAAAAATATTTCTAACAATTCAACTGCGACTCGTCCTCAATTATTCCACGAATCAATCATTGCAATTCTGCACTAAATTGTTATTAATAAACAATTGCTCACGAAATAATTGATAAAAATGATCACAAAAATCAAAAAACGCAAAAAATTGAATTGTAAATCGTGTTAAACGAATCCCACAATTGTTAATTCCAATTCTGCACTCAATTGTTATTAATAAACAAAATAATTGATAAAAATTATAATAAAAATGAAAAAACACTGTAAATTAAGCCATAAATCGTATTGAATTATTCCCACAATTTATAATTGCAATTCTGCACTCAATTATTATCAATAAACAATAGCTCGTGAAATAATTGAAAAAAATTGCCATAAAAATAAAAAAATACTTGAAATAAGACCATAAATCGTATTAAGTTATTCCCATAATAAATAATTGCAATTCTTCACTCAATTGTCAGCCATAAAAAATACTTAACGACAAGAATGATAGAAATAATAATTAAAATGACAAAATAATCATATAAATTAAATTATCAATAGTATTGAAATAATCCCATAACTAATAATTGCAATTTTGCACTAAACTATTCGTCGTAACTAATAGCGAACAGACGGAATGGTAGAAATAATAATAAAAACTAAGGAATTAATATCGAAAAGAACGATCGGAAATAATTGGAAAAAAAATTGGCCAATATAGAAATCAGGATGCAGTCAACGGAGCAGCTCCGACCGGAGCAATTGGTCGGTCTCGTTGCGAGGTCCGCGGAGGGTACAGCAGCGAAAGGAATGCCGATAAAGGGTCACGAGGATCTTTGGGTCGAGATACAAGCAAACACATTCAGAAATTGGGTGAACGAGCATTTGAAACAAGCTGGAGACATGGGCGGTGGTCCGGTGGTCGATTTGGCCGAAGATTTTCGCGACGGTACACGTTTGTGTGCACTTGTCGAAGTATTGACACAACGCCGTTTACCAAGGTGGAATCCAAGACCAGCTAATCAACATCATCATCTTGAGAACGTGTCCACAGCACTCCAGGCTATTGAGGCTGATGGCGTGAAACTCGTCAACATTGGTAACCATTTTTCTTCTTTCTTTTACCTCTTCCCATTCTCACATACGTCACTCTTTGTTATCGTCTTTTTATTATAATTTCAAACATTCTGCTCACGTTCTCCACAAATGCACGTAATTATTATTCATCGATTGAAACTTCGTCGAAATTAGTTGGAAAATATTCATCGCGTGTTTTGCTCGATAATTAATCGATTGTGGAAAATCACTTTTTCGATTTATCACCCCGACTGGCAAATTGTCGATGAAACACTAATTCTTTTTTCTACTCTATGACGACACGAGACTTTTCTGCTCTTCGTGAAAAATAAAACGAAAATTCGATATTTCTTCTCGATTCAATTCAGTAAAATTTTAATTATTGTTACAACAAATGTTGGATTTTTGTGGTTGTTGTAAATGGAGTCTGGGACGTTGATAAACGTATCGAAAAATATGAACATCCATTATTCATTAATTGCATAAATAACACTTGGAAATAATTTAAGAAAATTCGTACCTCATCACGAAAAAGTGAATTTCCTCCTAAACTATCCACAATATCCCGATTAAATTTTTTTCACGAAGTCTAGACAGTTTGACGGATTTTATAGAATTTTTTCAAATTTTTTCGCGCGGTGATTTTTGTTTTAAAAAATAAAAGAAAAATTTCTTTCGGGCTGAATTACACGCGAGACAAAATTCATGGCTCGAGGCGGCGTTCATAAAATATGAAAAATTGCCCATTGGAAATAGTGTTTTTTTATGAGGAAATAATTTTGTACAATTTTCTCTGCTAAAGTGCCAAGTCAATAATTTCTTGGACAAATAATTATACGCTGAGGGGTTTTTCAGTTGGTAAAATTTATTATAACGGAGCATCGACACTCAAATTACATTCGCATTCCAGAACTAACGAGAAATAGTTAAAAACTGTTTATACATATATATAAATATAAAGATCAACATTTGCCAGGCATTGTCTTTCGTGTTTTCTCTTGGCCAGTGCCTTCTTTCGATCGTTGTCGAACCGGTTTTGTTGCGCTAACATGTTGACAATAAAATAATACGAAGCAAGTTTTTATTTTTCATCTTCTCGTGTCGCAGATGGCTCGGAGATTCCACCGAGCTAACCTCATCGAGTTAAATGTTTTTCAAACGACCTTCAAGTTCCTCCTCAATGAGCTAATTCTTCATGATTCAAAGTCAACTTTACTGACAGACAATAAATCGAGTTCTATCAATTTGAGTCGTTGTAGGAGTCACTTCGTTTTGTTTTCTTTATATTTTCCATTTGGATGATTATAACGCCATTAACTTGATGAGGCAAAGAAAAAATATTCTCCAACAGATCATTAGGAAGAGTTTTGATTTTTTTCTCGATCAATTCTTCGAGACGAGAAACTGATATTTTTTATCGAAATATCTTCGTAGAAACAAATTCCGCAGAGTTTTTTTTTCATAAGAAATTTCGAGAAGTTTTTATGGTCGGAATTAGAACAAAAAAGCGGTACTTTGGCATCGATCTTGACACGCATAAAATTCCGTCACAATTCCCAGCCTCGCGAATCGTAAAATGTGTCGAAAAAAAAAAGTAGTCGTGTAACTTTGGTCAACAGTCGGTTCGAAACGTTTTTACGAATGCAGAAAACTTTTTTTTTGGCCATCGCCTTTTCTTTCCTTTTTTTTTAATTCATTTTTTTTTGCGAATTTTCATGTGTAGAGCATTTTTAATTTGAAAAAATCGAAATCTCGAAGTTTTTTTGACGGTTTTTGGACATTTGGTTCCATGGGAAAAATGCTAGCGAAATTTTTTAGTGGAGAATAAATTGTGTGCTGTTACCTTCTCAATTTCCTCGGGTTTCGAGCTCATTTTTCGTTGAATTCAGAACAGCCTGTATGCTCGAAGTATATACGTGTGTATTAACATATATCGCAATGAGGTTCACCCACGTTTTTTTGCCTTACAAAGTCCGATCGTCGAGAGAGTCTCTTCGTAAAGTCGTCGATCTCGCGGGCTTTTCTCGGGGGCCATATGGGCGAGAAACTTTCATTCCAACGAGCGCGCGCGCGCGCATAAGCAGTTCGTAACGTTCGTCACAGAAGAAAAAATATTCCGCTATGCACTGCTGGACGATTCATCGTGTATCGTTACATTCCCGGGCATTCTTCTATTTTTTTTCCTCTTTTTTCCTTTTTTCGATCTAGCGTGCTTGGCAGTACATCGCAGTGATTAACAATGCGTTATACATAACCTAGTTTTTTTTCCTCATAGCGGCTCCACTCTCCTGTTACGCAGGTGTAACGTTCGTCTAAATACACACATGAATTCTTGCTTTTTGGGGCATTCGTGACGCTAAGATTTTCTGATACATTTTCTTTTCCTCATTATTTCATTAATTTTAGTTTGAAAATGATTTTTCTCTCTGCTCCCTACATCGATGAATTTCAATCGTACTGTGCAATATTCTGGCAACTTCCGGTTGTCAGATTTCTCATTATTTTGCTCGAGGAATTAATCGAGTCAACATTGGATCGTCACGTGTCAAGTTTCGGCCATTCGAATTTTTCTCAGGAATGTTTTCATCCAAAATTCTTATATATTTTTATTTGCACAAATGATCAAATTACAATTATGGCCTGCGAGACACGAAATGAGTTTAGATCCAACCGATCTGCGTAAACATGGAAATTTTTTATACGAAAAATATTTTTCCATTGAAAAAAAAAAACTACGATAATGTTTTTTTTTTCGTTCCTCTCCTCTGCTCCCATTAAATTTCGGGGGTTTCCTGAATTTTGGAAATTCAGGATTCTCCGATTTTGAGGAAAACTCTCGAATTGAGCAAATCGCGGAAAAGTTTGATTAACCAAATGAGATACGATTATAAAACATGGTCAATGACTGTGACATCCACCTTTACGACACACGGGGGCGAATATCCTTAAGTTTGCATCACAGACAAACGCGTACGAGCGTTGCCTTGCGCTAATCGGCGTTCGAGGTCGTTGCCTTTCTTGTGTCTTACTGTGAAACCGTATTGTGCACTTTGTATAGGCAATTCAAGGTAAAAAAGTTCCATTGCTCGAGCGGTAACCTCGCGACCTCTGAATCGTGTCCCAATTATCAAAAAATCAATGAAAAACGATTGGGTGACCAAAGAATATGGAGCCAGCTTAAAATTCGTCGAGTACCAACATTTATTAACTTTTTATTATTTTATCAAACTTGGCATTTGATTATTTTGCAAATTTAATAATTATTTGACAGCTGATTGTCATTTGACCTTAAGGACGTTGTATGGCGACGGTCGAATCTAAATTTTCGTTTTCAATTTTCCTCACATACAAAATGGTTTGCGAGCCCAAGTTCATTACAAAAAGTTGTTCCAAATTGACTAAAGTTCAACATACTCTAAATCCAAAATTTTCTGAGGTAATTTGGATTTTTTATATAACAAACAAAATTTCGAAAACATTTTACGACCGATTTTTTTGAAAAACTAAATAAAGCTTCTTCGATGTTACATAAAAATGTATGCAAAGTTTTAAGAGGCTTCACCATTTAGAAATCGAAATATTCAATGTTGGAAATTGCAACTTTTAACACACGCTCTTATGAGGAACTACTGAAGATTGTGATTTTTATAAATAAACATCTCGACTTCTACATGGTGAAACCCCTTAAAATTGCGCGAGCTATTAGATATCACTATTTTCTTTGTATGGTACAAATTTAAAGGAATTCTATCGATAGGAAATTTTGCATACAACGTCCTTAATAATTAATAAATATTTAAAATAAAATCATTTTTATTCACGTTGGAATAAACTATAGACACGCATATATATATTTCAATGATTCAACTTTATTACTGTATACATTACAACGCGCCCACCGCATCCTCTAACTCGTTATTACAAATTTACAGTTACCGGTGTTTTTCTATCCTCCTTTTTTGCTGGCGTTTCCTTCACATCTCGAATCTTTCGTAGGTGGAAAGAAAGAGGGAGCAAAAAAATTGCAGGAATGAAAAAAGAAAAAAAAATCTCCTTTGTCACAGGAAATAGTCGTTAATTAAATTCTCGGAATTCCGAAGTAAACGGGAGCCAGTTGTGCGACGTATGGCACTCGATTTTTTTTGTGATCCACATTTTTTAAACGATTTATCAAAATTTACGTGAATTCGAAGTTTAATGTATTTAGTAAATTTTTGGATGCCCGTGGAGAACGAATTGTCGATAAAATTGATTCTTTTTTAGTTCGAAAACTATAGTCGTGGGAAAATTTGGAATTAAATGATTTTTATTGTCTTTTTTCTGCGTTCCTATGCCCATGAACCAATTAAAAATCTATCGAATGCACCGAATCGTCGATTTTAATTACTCACTTCCGGCGGAATCGCTCATTTGCATATACATTCTTTACGAGCCATGAGTGTGTGTTTTTTATTGTTTGGAAAAAAATATGTGCTGATAATTATCCTTGACACAATTTTTTGTCACAGGCAACGTCGACATCGTCAATGGAAATCTCAAATTGATCCTCGGGCTCATATGGTCTCTCATTGTTAGATACCAAATAGGCAAGTCCAAGTTTCCACCGAGGAAGCTCATGCTCGCTTGGCTCAAGGTCAGTGTGTATTAATCATCATCGACACTCATGAATCTTTGCTTTGGAATTGATTTTTGCAAAATTTCATGATTCGATTGAAAAAGAAAAAATTTCCAGTGACTGAATATTCAATTCGTGTTATTAATTCAATCGTAATTGATCTTTCTTAAAATACTTTCAGGCAGTTTTACCAGAATGCAGAGTTAACAACTTCACGACAGATTGGAATTCTGGTGTTTATCTCAGTGCTTTATTGGATTATTGTAAACCTGGTTTATTTCCACACTGGAGGCAACTCGATCGGACCGACAGGTAATTAGCAAAAAAAAAAAATACAAAAGAATGTTCAGAGAATTTCACAAAATTGAAAAAAAAAAAACAAAAAAACACGAGGAAACAATTTACTGGTGGATTCAATTATTTTATTCCCGAAACTCTGATTCTCGATTTTCAAACTGATTTTTCTACTTAGAGTGAAAAAAAAATTTCTGGTGCGAGTAAAAAAAAATTGATTATCGAGGAGTAAATATTTACTGATAAATCGTTGTATTATTTGTTTGTTAATTTTTTAAATATTTTTCAGTGTTTACAATTGTCGAAAAGCGATGGAAATATCGAAACGAGAGTTTGACATTCCGGTTGTACTTGAACCCGAATATCTCGCATCTCCTTATCTCGATGAACTTTCGGGGATGACGTACCTTTCGTATTTCATGAAAGAAGGATCGCCAGGTTTTCATGCCACGCTGAGATGGGTAAATTCACAATTGGCACACGCCCCCGTCAGAAACTTTACGGTGAGAAAAAAACTGTCAAGTGATTACGAATTTGTTGTTAACGATTGATTATTTATTTGTTATTATTGTTTTTCGACGATGAGCGATTATTTGATTCATTCCGTTCTCTTTTTAATCGATTTTTCCAGACCGATTGGAACGATGGGAGAGCGCTTTGCAGTATCGTTAGAAATCTCGGTGGACCAGCTCCCACTTATGACAAATTGGACACAAAACCTTCGTCTTGGGAACATAATTTGCAAATGGGTGCGAATCCGATAAAAATAATGATTTCGTTACGTCTCGATCAAACAACGACCCTGAATGCTTTTCAGTAGCAAACAAAAACTTTTTTATCCACTTTTTCGTAACTTTCCCTCCCCCCATGGAGTTTCGACATTAAATATTCACTAATTATCGCTTTTTCGTACAAATTTGTCAAATCAGTATTATTATTTTTTTTTATTTTAGGCATCGACGGTGCAAAAAAAATAGGAGTCGAGCCGATACTAAAGGCAAAAGACATGGCCGATCAGAACGTCGAGCATTTGGGAGTGATGGCATACGCAGCTCACTTTCAATGGGTCAAGCCTCGCCCTCAAGCGAGCGAACAAATAGCTGTGCACGTCGAGAGCACCTCCGCCCGAGTTCAACAGCCGGTTAGTCCGGACGCATTGTTTGAAAATTGCAATTGCGAAACGTTTTTTTTTTCGCTAAACAATCTCGTGGAGATTTCGCCATTGCGCGTCTGTTTTTTTTTTTTTTTTTTTCATTTATTCTTGCTGGCAGTTGCTTCCAGTCGACAATGAATTTCTGGCTTCACTGGATTTTCAGGCCGCAATGAAAATCGACTCGATCTTTTTGAATCCGCTGCCTCCTTCATTTTTCCATCGAGCGTGAACTCTTCTCACTCTTTCTTCCTCCCAACAGGCTGTCTTCAGATTGGAGATGCTCTCGAAAGAAGCAAACGCCCGAGAAGTTCGCGGAGAAATCATTTCGCCCAGTGGTCGTACCGAGTGCAGGCTCACTTGGAACGGAACCCATGGAAAAGGGACCTTCGTACCCACGGAAGTTGGAATGCACAAGGTACAAAAAAAAATATGTCATCATTAGATTCTCCGAATTTCTCGTTCCCACTCTTTGGAGCAGTACAAACGTTTTTTTCTTCATTCTATAAAACTGAGCGTTAAAATGTATAAACTAAATTACTGCTACACACCGAAATGAAGTAACGAGTGCAAAAATTGTGATTATTACTTGAAATGATATTTTCCTTTAATTGAAGAATCGTGAAGATTCGAGTGCAGCATGCAGTCTTTAGCGTGACGCGTAAAATAGCTGTACCGGAGTTTTTACCGTGACGGTCGGTAAAAATTTTGTGACGCTCTGTAAAACTTTTTAAACACACGTTAAAAGAGTCATTAAAAATATAACATTTCTTCGCTGGTACACGATCATGAGCTGCATTGTCAACTGCGCAATTTCACAGAATATCGTAATTTCCTGGTCAGCGGTGCATTTTTTTAAAATGTAAAATATTTTTATTGAAATTTCTGCATTTCGTTTTTTTCCTCTTGAATTGACAGTTGATGGTTTACAACGATGGCGAGTTAGTAAGCGGCTGTCCGTACTACTTCAGGGTTTTACCTCCGTTAACGAAAATTAAATCACCCGGCATGGATCCATGTGCGATTGGATCGATCGTCGAGGTTCTAGTCAACAGTTACGGTACGAAGAAGAAAACAGAGAAAAATTCAAGCCTAAATTTTGTCATTTCGATTTTTTCCCTAATTTCGTTGTGAAAAATGAAATTTCAGGAACTAGTCATGATGGCATCGACGTGACAGCGTGGTCACCGACAGGACGATCGTTGCCTTGTCCCGTGAAGGAAAACGACGGTGTACACACAGCCACGTTCCAACCTGACGAGACGGGCGAATGGAGCATCGCGATCACACACAAAGGCAATCATATACAAGGCGGACCATTCACTTGCTTCGTTTTTGATCCCAATGGAATAAAAGTGAGTTTCACGAGCAACAAGTGGCCCAACAAAGGGCCAAAAAATGATGAATCATTGAAATAACCGGAAATAAAATAGAAAACAACGCGATCAATTAACAAATAATTTATTAAAATTCGTTTTCCGAATATAATCGAAGGTTCTGAGACGTTTTGGTTTTTGTTTCAAAGCTCGTCGACACCGAAGGTGCAATGCCAGGCCAGCCATTTTCCTTTATCGTGGACGCGACAGGAACGGGAGGTTTGGGGGACGTAGCGATCGACATAGTGCACGACAAGCAATCGGTACCGTTTCGTATCGAGGACATAGGGCACATGAGATATCGAGTGTCGTTGGTGCCACGCGACGCTGGAAAATATCGTGTTTATCTTTATTTCAACGGTTCGGACGTGAGGGGCTCACCAATTTCCATAAGGGTCGGCACGCAGAAAGGCTCAAGAAGATCCAAAGGCATGACGTCGTCGTCGAGTGCGGAAAGATCGAAGGTAACATCGAACGAGAGACGAATGAATGGGATCAATGTCAATTCGTCGGAACATACGAAAACGAGACAATCGCCAACGGGCTCAAACGCGGCTTATAAAACTTCGAGCCCCACTCAAGCGTACAGAGATTATTCACCGCATCAACAATTTCATCACCAAAACTTTTCCTCCTCATACAACAAATCGAGCAGTAATTACGCTTCGGAAAACTCGACCTCGTATCATCATTCCGGGCCTATCAATTCCTCACGCTCTCCGGTACAAAATAATGTTGGAAGAAACTCCAGCAGTCCCTCGATGATCAAGGAATCCAAGGAGATTTACTCATCCAGCGCTTTGAATCGCTCAAGGTCACCCAACCCCGCGAGATCTCCGACCCAAGAAAGCCCCAGCTTGATCAAAGAATCCAAGGACATTTATGCCTCCACCACCGTCAATCGACCACGCTCACCTTTGACCACCAACACCAATCTACGCGAATCGACACACTCCACTAGCCTCATCAAGGAATCCAAGGATATTTATCAATCGAGCTCACTCACTCGACCACGATCTCCCAATCGTAGTCCCATGGCTTTCCGCAGCCCTAACGAAAGCCCCATCAATCGCAGCTTCAGCCCACGTACCAGCAACGATAAAGACTTTTCATCGCGACGACGAGGCTCCATCGAAAGTGCCGTCGTCGATACCAGCAGCAATGTTCGAGGTGCGACAGTGAAACCTCTTTTTCCTTACGCACTGCGTTTTTATTTTTTTCTCTCTCTGGGACTTTGACATTTATGGCAATTCTTTATTTTCGCTATTTACCGATGCTTTCTTGAGATTTTTAAAAATATTTCCATTTCCTCGAATGATTTTTCTTGGAAATTAAAATCGAAGTTTTAAGAAAAAAGGACAATTCTGTTTTGGGTTTACAAATTGTTTCATTGCTCGGTATTGTCCATTGCAGTTTCCTCGATGACCGGCGGAACGCCACGACGGGATTCCTGGGACGCGATAGCAAAAACAAAATCCATGTTGTCGTACGGAAGTTTGGAGTCGTTGGCAAATCTGGCGAACGGTTCGTCGCTCTTTGAGAATCCAGCGGCGAGTTCGAGTTTCAATAACTCGAGGAACACGAGCAACAATTACAGCGCGAGCAGCAACGCGCTGCACACTGAAAATTCATCGAGCAATTACACATCGTCCCATCGATTCGTGACGAACGAACGTTCCGCGTCGCCAAAGTACAGCAACGGCACGGAAAATGTTAATTCTCGTAGTAACGGCGCTACCCATGGAATCTTGAAAAATAAAAATAATAATTATTACAAAAGCGTCGATACCACCGACGCCGTTCACGAAAGATTCACCAACAATGGCGGCGCCAATTTCACGTCGACTCCAAATTCCGAAAAACGCAAAGGATCTTCCCTCGTCACCGGAAATGCTCTCGAAATGTTACCTATTCATAAACCCATGACGTTCACCATCGATCCTAGCATCGATGCCAGCAAAGCTACCGTCACGATTACAGGTAACCAAAAAAAAACAATTTTTTTTTCCTTTAATTCTTCAATATCCATTGAATTTTTTTTTGCCAACTGTTTTTTGCTGCTTGTTACAAATTCCAATTGTCAAATTTACAATCAAAAGTATTCGCAGAAAATTTCGCTTCAACGTCGAACAATTCCTCGACGAAATTTCTTACGGCATTGATTTTCTAACTTTTTCAAACACAGGTCCAAATGGCAAACAAGTCCCTTTCCAAAAATCGATACTACGAGGCCAAATTTACACTGTAACCGTGGAGGAAGTTGGCGAATACATTATCCAGATAATGGTCAATGGTCAACACGTCAAAGGTTCTCCGTTCAGGTAAATCAATAAAAAATGAAGAAAATAATCGATAGAAGTAAATATTGAATCATTCGTACCACGGCGATGGCGTCTCGCTGTCATCATGTGATTTTCCTATGGCTTATGACACGTTCCAATGGGGGAAAATGAATCGGAAAGCCAAAGAATTCAAAATTATCCATTAGAGCGAAATTGAATTTTATTGAATTTCCCTTTGCATTTAATTTTTTATTTTATTCTTATTACATGTTTGTCCAGATCGCAAGCTTATAATGCGCGAGCTATCCAAGTCGGCAACATTCCGAACGGAGTTGTAAATCAACCGGTCGAGTTCGAAAGTGAGTACATAATTATTTCACACGTAAATAGTAATAAATGAGTTTATCAAACTGGATTACCTTCCTCATAAAACAGGATTTTGATCGGCCTATGTAACTTCCCTTACTGCTATAATTGTTTATTTTCAACCCTGGACGCACTGGGTCAATTTGACCCAGAGCTTCATCATTTTTATTGGAAAAAGTAAATTAAACATTCCTCCACACACGTGCATCATGAAAATTTGAAAAAAATCGATTCGATCAACGAGAAAAAAGATTGAAAATTTGTATTTTTTTTTTTTAAACGCAACAATTCTTTAGAAAAATCATCGTCGGTGTAATTTCAGATCTGGGTCAATGTGACCCAGAGCGTACTTCATTCGCTTGGTACCGGCGGCTTTTCCGTTAGTTTTTGTTGGAAAAAATCAATTAAACATTCTCCCATGCACGTGCGTCATAAAAATTTGGAAAATATTCGTTCGATGGTAGAAAATAAAAGAGTGATCATTTGGATTTTTGAAAAAATGAGCAATTTTTTTAGGAAAATCATTGTTTTTTCAATTTTGCAAGATTTTCGGATCCAACGGAGCGTCAATACGATTTACGTTTTTTTTTAATTATTGCCTTTTTGTTTTTTTTTTTTTACAGTCGATGGATCTCGTGCCGGTTCGGGAAACCTTGAAATTCTTGTAAACGGTGGACACGTTACGAGTTTCGTACGAGCACTGGGTAGTCAGAGGTTTTTAGCATCTTTCGTCCCACACGAGGCTGTCACTCATTTGGTGGAAATGACTTTCAATGGCGAAACAGTTTCCGGTGAGTAAAATATTTCCACTTTTTTTTTCTCAGTTTCTTTTATGGATTTGGAGTTTGATAGCGAATTTGAAAGAAAAAAACTTACAATTTGGAACGATGAAATGATTTTTCAAGTTTAAAACGTGCGCAGCGATCCTCGGCTAGGAAAATATTGGCTTCCTTCACGCCAGACTTTCTCAGAGCTTTGTTTACAATTTCTACTCGGTTTAATGTGTCAATGACTTCGCGGATAATTTTTCCCGGGTCGCTGACTCCGTTTTCTTTTCTCATATGCACTCCATCTCGGTCTTGAACCTTTCCCCTTCCCGCGAGAATCGTCACAGAATAAAAAGACTTGCATTTCCGGGACGCGATTCGAGGCAAAATGGTTCTCTAGCGTATTTGCACAAATTACTTTAAAAAAAAAAACGGAAAATTTGACTAAGATCTTTGAATAATTTTCCCATATATTGTCGTACGAATGTTTTCCCAAAATATACAAATTTATAAAAAATTCTTTTATTCTAAATTCATTCACAATTTCCATAAAAAACATAAAAATTTTCAAAAAATGTTATTTTTTCTTCAAAAACGAATTCTGAATTCTTCCGATTGATAAATTTTCCTTTAACCTGAAGAAAAAAAAATACATTTTCCTTAATTTTGAACTTTGATTCAAAAAAATTACGCAGAATTGAAACGACTGAAAAAAATGAGTTTTGAAATTCGAAAAATCTTACGTAACGTGGTTCGCGACATTGAGACTCAGGAAGCAATGTTTTCCTGTGGATTTGCGAGGCAGAGCCGTCGCCCAATGGGTCGAATTTCTCGATGGGAAAGAAAATTTGAAATTTTTTTTTTTTTTTAAGGTGGTGAACGATCGTTTTTGGTAAATTTTTGACACGTGCGTCTGGACGATATGTCCGGCAAGAGGAGTCAGGTGACTGTCTACATATCTGCAAATGTAAGACAGTGGAGCTTGACGGGGAGAGGCGTAGGTCATTGACTTGCGATTTCACGCACACACGAGGCGTTCCACTGACCCAAATTCTGCACGTCATTATTATTTTCTTTTAAAACCCCTTCTTGGTCACGTGTATTCGCAGGAGACATTTTTTCCATGGACTAGAGTGAAATTCCAGTTTTTTCGTCGATCATTCCGCGGCGATAGGACGTTGACAATTGACTCTTTCTTCCCTCGAATTATTCCTCCATATTTTTCAATTCGCCAACCGAGCATTACAGTAATCACGCTTATTCAGCATCGCGTTGCAATAACACTAGCCGCAATAATTTTCAAATGCCTCCAAGTTTTATTGCGAACGCGGACGTTATTCGCGAAATAATACGTATTCGCAAATCGCAATGAACATTAGTAGCCAACTTTCGACTAAAGAAAATACGACGTTCGTTTCGTTACGACAATTACACGCTCGCGAGAAATCTTGATGGATTTTCGGTCAAACTCCATTATTCGATTTCCTTCAATTTTTTCATTAACCCTAGAAAGATAACCTTAATTTTTTCGCAGTGGCTAGTCGCCCGGATAGTCGAATAAATAATATTCGTCCGGACACGCTTTATCCAATGATATCCGCTTTACACGGACGAGCAAGGGTTGCTTGTTCGTCCGGACGTGCGTTTAGAGTACGAAATATCTGAACGCGACAGCCTAATTTTTTTTACCTATTTCGATAACCTGGGGTCATAAATGACCCCAATTTTGAAAAATTCATATCTCCGGTAAAATGTAACGTAAAGGGTTCAACTTGCGCTCATTCTTTTCGTTTTTTAACGCAGAATCACGTGAGCCTGGGGGAATTTCGCTTCAAGTCAAAAAATTGGTCGAAAATGCGGCAAAACGATAAAAAACGGGAGAACGAAGGGTGTAAGGGCGCGGGATTCAAAGTCGCCTGGCGTGTAGTTTTTGACTCCAGATTATCGTTGAGCTCTCGAAGCCCAACGAACCAAAATCCAGAAAAGTTTAATAGAGACAGGAAATTTAGAGACGCGAGGAAAAAACGTTATGGGAGTTGGAAAAAGACGAAGGAAACGTTCGTTTTTTTTCGATAGAACAGAATTTCGAGTCTGTGTGTGTTTTTACTTATAAATATCGAACGCCAGGAGGAGGAACGAAGGATTCATGGAGATGGTGATGCTGTTGATATGTTTGTGGGTGTGGCTCAGTCAGAGACACGTATTCTAGAGAAAGAAAGAGGGAGAAAGAGAGAGAGAGAGAGAGAGAAAGAGGTGAGCTTAGCATGTGGACGTATTTGGTTATGAATGAGGATACGTACGCCTACCATTGACTCTATGGCGTGCTTCGCTACATAATTAAATATATGGACATCCTTGTGGTTCCCTAGAAACACACATACAGACAGAATGTATCGCGGGACCAATTTTCATACGCACTCTGTGTCCATAAGACACAGCACCACCGGATATTCATTTTCTCGTTTGTCCTCAACGTACGACGCTTTAAAAACTTTTCTCCCTTCGTTCTTTGCCAATTTATCGAATTGTAAAAAAATCTGTCTCGTTTATACGATCCGTGATCGAAAGTCTTTGGGATTTATAGCCAAGAGTCACCGACGCAGCTTGCTTTATCAACGTTCGGAATGCGATCGTCTCATGTGTGGGTCTCACCAGTGACAGCTCTCTGTCTCTCTCTGTTGTCTTACCCACAATCTCCCGAACTCGTGTATGCAACGAAATTTGTTATGTTTGAAGCGTTCCTCGTCTTTATAAATATTATCGATTCGAAAAAATTAGCGCAAATTGGGCTACCGACAGTTTCGAATGGAAATAATTGGGCGAGGAAAATAAATCAATGATTTTGTGGATCCGGCGTCTTGTCCAATTCTTACAAAATCAAAACTCGATTCTATGGTCTTGTCGATTCGGTCCTCGATCGTAAAAACTCATGGTCCACGTTGAGACTCAACGAACGTTCTGCGGTAACTCTGAATCGTGCGAATTCTCAATGAAATCGATGGTTTTATGGGTTTCCCATAAAAAATACGAGAATCCAGCGGAATTGGGAAAAGTTTAGAATTTTTTATCACAACACGTGCTAACCCAGTTTAATAAACAATTATGCAGTTAGTTGTATAATTTTTTCCCGTTATTATAAACACACGTGTATACATGTGCCCACTGCCAACCATAAATATGTGCATTTTAATGATCGCTACACGGGAATGCTCACGAAGCAACGAGCAGGGGACGCGTGAACGCTGCTAAGAAAAACGTGCGAGTTATGCGCACACGTAATAATCTTTAGCGTCTCGTCGCGCGATCAACGATTGAGAAGCGAATATAATGACACGCTCGCGTCCGTGAACGTTGCTACTCGCTCAAGTAACTTATAGAGAATCGTTTGGAAATCGCGTTCCTACGCACGCACTCGTTTCAATCGGAATTATCGTCCCGGCATTTGTGTCACCGAATCTGAGCAACGTCTATACGAATGGGAGATTTCGATGCTTCCGCCACTGGCACAGACAGCGTCGCCAATTATTTCATTTTCTTTCCCCTCAACACACGGAATTTTGATTCTTCGATAAAACTCGAAATTCTTCCCATTCGGACGCCGGTTATCGCAGGCCTCGTCAAATTTTTCGCATCCTCAACCTTTCGAGACACACGTTCGACCTTGGGTACAATTGACCCGAATTTTAACCCTGCCAAGTATTTTTAGAATCGCTGACAACGAGCCTGAACGCGAATTTAAAAAAAATTGAAAATCAATCGTTTCTTTTTTTTTTTTTTAAACAAAAACTACCGTAGGGAAAATTTTGGAAAAATTCTATAAAATAGGTCAAAGTGTATCGAGACTGTGAAAAAAATTGCAACTCTCAAGTTGCCAAAGTTTAGTGGAAAATTGTTTTTCTTTTTGGAAAATATGAAATTCGGTGATTCATCGATTTTTGAGACTAATTTCGAGGAATAAAAAAGACTTTCCATTTTTTTTCCACATCTCTGGATGTCCCAGGAACTTCGAAGAATCGAAATATCTCATAATCACTGTTGAAATAATTGTTTAATAGTAATAAACAGGTGGGAGAACGGCAGAATAGAAAATGCAAAAGATTTCCCCTCGGAAATCAATGTGACCCTATTTTACGAGCGTCCGATGAATAAACAGGTGGATCATGAATTAACGTGACTGTATTTCTCTTCGGTATAGAATGGATCCAACGAGCAAAGTTCCATTTTATCTGTTTGACCCAGATTCGAGGTCGTCCACGAGGTCAACGGGCGCTTTACAGGGTTCCTTCGTATCCGTCACTTTTTTTCTTTCTTTTTCGAAAATTTTGGAGCTACGTACGAACCGATGAACGAAACGTGTTCGTTGGAGGAGCTCTCTCAAAGGGGGGGCCCCGTTATGTCGGGGAATGCAGCAATTGAGTTCCTACACTCGACTCGCTTCGAGCTCTCGCTTCGATAATCCTCGTACTCTGATCCAAACCTAGGAAGAACGAAAAATGCGTGACTTGGCCTTTTGAAACATTAGAACCGAAACGTCTCTCGTAGAGAAAAGAAAAAAAAACAAATCTCAGGTTGTTTGTCGTTTAAATTAATCAGCTTCTTCGAACGAATGAACGTCAACTATTTCTTCATTTTCTAAATAAATTACTCGAAATTATTAAAACGACTGGGCAAAATTTCTCAATTACGAAATCATCGAAAATAGTTTCGAAAAATTGTGCTAATTAAATGCTTAATTACGTCCTCGATAATTGATTAAAAACGATCGACAAAATATCGAAACCTGAGGTTCCAAAAATCATCATGTCGAAAAAATATTTTTTCTACGAGAATAAATGAATTTCATAAAATTTGAATATCTCGGAGTACGTTCCAAGTTGTTGCGAGCAAACGAGAGATGAGAGGATGATTTGTCTGTACGTTGCATTCTCCATTTTCTCCGCGGTATGCGGTGAAGGGTCACGATCCACGAGCACGTTTTCTTTGTACGCAAAATGAGAATAAAAAAAAAAGAGCGTAATAAAAAGGAGCAGAAAATGGCTCCTCTCGGATTTCCTGCTTTGTGTCTTCGTTGCGTTCATTAAAGATTGCGGTTCGCCATTCGAGATGAAGGAGAGGAGACTTGGTCGCGTTTGCGACCGATCGTGAACTCGAGTTTGCACACAGATCGAATTTCGATGCAATATTCATACGCGTCTGTATTATTTATTTCTCGCGTGTATTATTCTCCAGCTCGTGTCTCTCCGATGAGACTGTGTGCTTGTGTGTATGATGGCCGGTCGAGCGAGCAACAAGAAACAGGGATGGGACGAGGGGAACGGGTCTTTGATTCGTGTACCTTCTTCGGGCCTCTTCGGGACTCTCGTACCTTTCTAATGGCCGTATTCACATTCAAATTTTAACAGGTACCTTCCCAAAGGGCCCCTTCATCTCGCTTCATCATTTTCCCAATTCTTCCGAAAAACTAGAGACACGGAATTGTTGAGTCAACTAAATTTTCGTTGGATCGACAAAAACTCAACACAAAAACTCCGGTCACTGAATCGTTTTCTTTTGTCCATCGAAGATTTCAATGTTGCATCGTTTTATTTGCTGCCGGAAATGCAAAACGTTGGCTACACGACGACGTTGTTGTCGAATCAACAAATTCCACTTTGTTCGGGACATTTCGTTGGATCGTCAAATTTGGCTGATCAGCAAATCGATAAAACTTATGAAATGCGAAAAAAAAATATTGTCCGTATTCGCCGAATTACGCAATCCAATCATCCTCACTGTCCGAACTTCCGCTTCGATATATTTTGCTATATTCTTTGCTATTATAAAATTAAACGAATTATCAATTGCCAGGAAACACGAAAAATCAAAGTTCCATTTGCCAGTTTGGCTGATCGAATTTTTATCGATAAATTATAATTTATTGTTTACGGAATGTTGTTAACAGCAGTTTCAGGAATTTTCTATGCGGGAATGACACGATCCGTGCCAATGACAGAAACAGGATTTGTAATATTTATTTCGACAGCAATGAGACTCGAATGAAAATTAATTAAGCGAGTGAAATCGAGGTTAATTATTGATGTAATTACCGCTTCGAATCGAGAGCGGAGATCGAAACAAATCCCACCGACGTTTCGTGACTTTTATTTCGCCACTTTTTTTCATCTCGATATGCATTCATTTTATTTTACTCCAAAAAAAAATCGATTTTTCCTTTCAGTTGAAAATATAAATTATTCGAAAAAATAGAAAAACAAAGTTAATCGCAAAAATCGTTTGTAATCTCGAGAGACGTTTCATGAAATTATGCGTAATGAAAAAGAGAAAAAGAAAAAAGAACAGTAATCGTGAGAATTCCTGAGGATCTTGAAATAAATAATGACGACATTCTTCTCGGGGCGGAACAGGTTAGCCTTTGTCGTTAATGAACTCGTTTATCTATTTCAATAGATTGAATGGTCAGACAGTGAAAATGAATTCGAAAAATGACTCGTGACAAACGAACGAAGCTTATCGGTGAAATCCCGTAATTGTTTAAGTATCGTTTAGTGAGTACAAACAGACATTATTATTTTTTAATCACATCCTGGCAAACGTCGAGAGGCTTTCTTAAGGAGCGATTGGAAATCGTTACGGCCCTGATTCTCGAAGCGGAGTGGCGGTCTCTCGGCTCAAGCCAACGCACACTTGTCTCGTACAGTCGTTCGACTCGGTCGTGTGGAATCGCGATGTGCTGACGTTTCGTTCGTCCATTTGAAAAGAAGAATTCAACATAAAATAAAAGTTCTTGGCACTCCGAAAGCTTTTCGGAATAATTTAACCCTCGAGAGTTGGTCGGTGTTACGTGAAGGAAAAAAAACTAGTTCGTCGTGGCTGTTATGAATATTTGTGTCGGTCGAAAACAGGAATAGGACGCGATGGATCGTTCACGATTGCCCAGGCATCGATCGCGAATACCGTACATCGACGATCGGCAAAACCAGCGCAATTTACCCACAGAATTTGCCTCGTAATTCAGAATCACGGAAATACGTACCTCAGAAAAAACAAACTGTTTTTCGTGCTTCGTTACAAAGTATTCGCTAAGGCCAACGCCGTATGCAATAAAGTTGCACGTATTTGTCTGTACGGACATACGTAAATAGAGATATATATATATTTACAAATAAAAGTGTCTCGTGACGCGTTCATCGTCAATCCTTACGTGTCTTTGAAGTTCTTTCGTTCTTTTCGGCCGCCGAGTTCGTTCAAATCGTGTTTCTTTCTTTCTCTCTCTCTCTCTCTCTCTCGTTTTTTTCTTAAGGTTTTCAGGGAATTTTAGAACTTGCGTGTTGCGCGGGATTGAGGTAAATGGATCATCCGGATTTCCGGAGAGATCGACTTCGTTTTTTGCTGTGACGTTTTGTTTTTGCTAATTCATAAAAAGTTCGACCGCGATCAATTTTTTTTATCGACAGTGTTTTTCCTTCTGGACTGGAAGATTGAATGGTGTTTCTTTTTTTTTTGGTGTTCAAGGAAAACCTGGTGTTGTGTGACTGATCACGATTGTTCTCGTTTCTGGATAACGCGAGTTCGATACAGTGTGCAATTTTTAAGGGACTTTTTCACTCGTTGTTGGTTCTTCAACAATTATTATTTTTGACGATCGTGCAAGTGGGGGAAGTCTCAGGATCCTCTGTGAAGAAAAAAGCGCTTAGCAATCCTTTGAGCCGTTCATTTTTCCTTCACTAAAAATTCAATTTTTTTATTGTTATTATTATTTGAACAAAAACTACGATGGGAAATATTTTCAAAAAATTCTGTCATATTTCTCGACGTGTACGGAGCTCGCGGAAAAATTCCTGTTTCGATAGGGTAAAACACCCGATAGTCAGCCAGAAACCAATAGTCGGCCTTACATGAGTGCGAAGAGTGGAAAATATATCTTTCGTACTCTTCCCACTCATACAAAGAATAGGCAGAGGCCGACTACAGGTTTCTGGCTGAGTACTGGGTGGTTTACCCTATTCATCGTCGTTTCGTAGGAAATTATTTTTTTAAATACAAAAATACAAAATTCAATTATTTATATATTTTCGGTATTTGTGGAATTTAGGAATAACGACTAAGCACATTTCGTTTACATTTATCAATATTCTGGGAATCACGAAGAAACAACAAAAATTTGGGATTTCTTGTTGATATAATAAATTAATGATCCCAAACTGGCTGAAAGGGTTTAACCCATTTTGCACATTTTTGATCAACGTACGAAAAAAAATACGGGAAACAGAATTTTCTTCCATCATTTTTCCAGACAGAAGTAAAAAATCCGAAATATGTGAAAAAATCATGAGAAAACGGACTTTTCTCATAAATCGTTAATTACGATGAAAGAGGAGGATAATGGGCATTTTTATAATGGACAATAAATTTTTTTATTTAATTTGGAGGACAAGTGATTTCATGATCGATCGTTTATAATTGTTTCAGGATCACCTTGGCGAGTAGGCATAATGCCTGGTCCCAAGATGTCTGTGGTCGGGGACTCCGTTAGATTGGTCCCTGCAGGCAGTCCCGCGCTCTTTAAACTCTCGGCCCTTGGTTTCACGAGCAAGGAAATAGATGTGCAAATTTTAAGTGAGTACAAAAAGAATTGAGCCCTAAAAACCGCAGCAATCGAAGTTGAACGAATAAATATTCGATGTCAATTAGAAAAAAATTGTTGAATCGATTCAAATACAAATTCGCATGTTTCTTTGCAGGTCCTTCAAAAAGACACATTTCTGCTCACATTGATGAGGAACCAGGAAGGAGAGGAGAGTTTAGAGTCGAGTTCACACCAACCGAGGTTGGGAGCCATCTGCTGGAAGTGAGCATCGCGGGACAAAAGCTGCCGGCAGGACCTCTCGTCGCCAAAGTTTACAATAGCAGCCTCATTCAAGTTACTGACATTCCCAGTGCCGTTGTGGGACATGCCTGCCAATTCAGAGGTAAAAATGTCCATTCCCCATAAACATGGATAAAAAATTTTGATCGATGCTCCAAAAACTCTGAATCCTAATTTTTTACCCTGCAAGCAATAATTTTTTTTCTCTCGTGATTGCAAATCTGCTGCTTTCTAAGAAAAATCCTTTCAAATTTTTTGGAAGGGTCCAAAAAAAATAATCAATCGTTGAAATTGAGAAAAATATGCGAAAATCAATAAAAAACAAGTCTTCAGAGAATTTCTTCCCAGACTAAGAAAGAAACAAAATAATAATCAACACTTTTTGATCGATTCTCATGGTTTTTTTTTTGTAAACAGTTGACGCAAGTGCCGCTGGCGAGGGCCAATTAGAGATATCGATAAACGAGGGCGAGGTACCGAACGACGTGCAAGTTGTGGGTGGTGGTCGTTGCCTTGTCTCGTTCACGCCCGACGTAGCAAAGCCTCATTACATCGACATTAAGTTTAACGGGGAAGCCGTACCGGGTTGTCCCTTTGTCTGCAACGTATCCGACACAAGCAGAGTCATTCTGAGCTTAAACCACTTGGAATTGATCCCCGTTGATCAACCGGCAAGTTTTCACATGGCGGTTGACGGAAGTGGTTCCGCCGAGCTCGCAGTTTCCGTCAGGGGTGAGTCCTAAAAGAGAAAACATCAAAAATATAAACAGATCTCAGTCCAGCAAGTTTCACATGACAAAATTTTGTAAACAGCGACAATGAATTTTGTATTTGATCGTTTAGAAAAATTCGTACGTGTAAGAAAGTCCGACATGTGCGAAAATCGAGAAATTTTTCGAAATAAATATTTTTTGAGAAAAATCGAAGGTTTAGAAATTTGAAAATCATCGTAACCGTTCTGAAAATTCTTTCCTGCAGGACCAACGACGGAATTACCTGTAAAAGTCACTGGAAATATTCACAGTGGCTTTACTGCCGAATTTACACCAAGAGACGTTGGCGTACATTCGATCAGTGTCGAGTACAATGGTCACCATGTAAATGGTACACCTTTCTTGGCGAAAGCTTTCAATGCTGACAAAGTCCTCATTGGGCCTGTTGCTCGAGGAAGCGTTGGACAACCAACTCATTTTACTGGTGAGTATTTCTCATTTTTCGTCATCAAAACTGGGGTCAATCGATCAAATTCCTTCTTTATACGAGAAACAAATTATTGGCTCCGTTTGCAGGAAATATTTCGCAAAAAAATACACGAAACTTGTATTATTTTTTTTTAACCGTTTCGCGAAATTATTAATAGAAATAATTGATGAAAAATTTAACTGATTGGTATTTTTCTGTCAGAAAACAATTAGGATTCATTTTTTTTTAAAGCCTAAATAGCAAATGTTTTTTTTTTGCATCGTAATCAAACTTTATGTCCGAAAATTGAATTTTTATGTGATAATGATGGTGTTTTTATTTTTTAATTGTTTTATAGTCGATGCCAGTCAGGCTGGAGAGGGAAATTTGGAAATAACGATATCCGCCCGCGGCCAGAATATTCCTACTCAAGTAACCCCTCAGGGAAATGCTCGGTTCTCGGTTAGTTTTGTACCGTTTGAGGCGTGCGAGCACGTCATTAACATTGCATTCAACAAACGCACTGTACCGGGTTGCCCAATCATAACGAGGGTGGGTGGCGATAGTCACGTGACCGTAAGTGGTCAAGCTCTGAGCAGCGCTGGATTGGGACGGCAAAGTTATTTAACTGTCAGTAACGTTGCCGGTAGCTTGGAAGATCTTGAAGTTAACGTTGAAGGTAAGTTTTTCCATTTCGAGAAGCTCGAAAAAACCGTTCTGAACAAGTTGCACTTCCTGCTCAATTTGTAAATTTAATCACGTCACACAAGCTCACGAGCAATATTTCGGAGCTGCACAAACAGCTGTTCACTCAAAATGTTTTTCTCTCTCCTCCATGTACATTGTTCATATTTTTTTGAATTATTTTCACTCAGTTTTCTTTTGTGGATTTCAACCATTCGTTTTTCCTGCACAACGCATCCTGTCGAGCAAAACAAAATCGATTCGTCGAACAGTTACTCCGCCCATTACGACCTGCAAAAAGTTGAAACTCGAATGAATATTTGTCATTGCTAATTTCTAATTTTCTCGTTCGTTCGGACGATCATTGAGATCGAAATATTCCTCGAAAAAGATTACAAATAATGAAAAGATTCTTTATATTTTTGTTCGAAATGGAAAAGTGAATATTCAGTTTAAAAAAACAAATTTGAGTCTTTCATCGGATCGATTTTTTTGCCTACAGCTGAGCAGTCATAAACTATGTGTTTCCATGTGCAAAGGCATCAATATTTCTAATAACTTTTATATCTTCGCACATCACAACTAAGTGTCATTTTGGTAATGTCGTCAATTGTTTGTAAATATGTTTAATAAGAGAAAAAAAACTCCACGTTTCCCGAGATTTCGGAAGAAAATGATTGAAAAATCACGAGGATCCATCCAAGCACATTCGACTCACCTGTGTGTTTGTTTTGTCTCTTCACATTATATCCGGTGTCGCTTGAGAGCAAAATTCTCTCTCTCTGTTGCAGGTCGGCCAGCTTTCAGACTACGACATTACTAGACTTCTCAAAAAAAAACAAAAAAAAAAACACAAAAAATACAAAAAAAAATAAATTGCCTCACTTCCGAGCTCTAACACTTATTATATAAAAAAAAAGGGACTTTGTATGGCAACGAACGGTGGTGGGTACTTAACTCTCGTATATCCTAGAAAAAATAGAATCCCAGTACTAACATCACGTTTTTCAGGTGCTCTGCACATTCTTAATGAAAAAACAAAGAAAAAAATGTGCAGAGGACAGTGAATTTTGCTGGCATGGGTTGCGTTACCACGTTATTAAGGCTCTCACTAATTATTACTTCTTAATCGCTTTTGTCAATAACCAATTAACACGAGTCCATCGAACTAATGGTGCTATATAAATAGAAATAGAAATATATTGATATTTATGTACAAAGTACATATTTACATATGACAATACTTATATGTATATAATTATACGTACTGGTAATGATTTTTCTAAGAATTAATTAAGTCACTCGTTATATTTAACGATTTTACAAACTCGATCAATTCCTTTGACTGTCACATAAAAAAAAAAAAAAGGTATTGCCAATGTGAATTGACCACACACAAATGCCATAACAGCACACATTAGTTACGAGAGTCTCTCGTCAATTTTCCATTCCAGTTACCACAAACGTCTCAACACTCTAAATCCTTTAGTACTGATTTGAGAAAATAGAATGAAGCTTGTGTTTCACTTGGAGTGTCACGAGACTAGTATTTTTTTTCCATTTTATTTGGCATATGAGTAGTTCGTAAAGAAAAATCAATAACCATGGCTTCTTCGTAACGATTTTATCGAGAACGTATTATTTTTATCGCTTTCCCTAACGCGTCGATTGCTTTGTAGAAAAAATCGAAAAATTAGCATTTGTTTCCGTAGTTTTAACATTTTGGTCTTTCGTTCACGACGATGTGACAACGACACGCCCGTTACGAGAACTCTAGATCGACGAGATCTGCGTTTGACGATACTTTGAAGATACCAATGAAAAGATAAAGCATCCGTTGAATTTCGCTTCGTCCCTTCTCTCTAATCCACTCAATCAACCCTACCCCCCCAGACCCTCTTGCCCGCCTTAGATTTTTGGCTAGCTAAATTGTGTAATACGACTAACAAGCGGACTTGATAGGGCCCAATGGACAGGCCGTACCAGCTCAGGTTACTGACAACAAAGACACAACCTGCACCGTTGCTTTCACACCACGTGTCGTTGGTGAACATCGTATTTCTGTCACTCATCGCAATGTTCCCGTCGTTGGAAGCCCTTTCAGCTGCAAGGTCTACGATGTCACTGCCATCAAAGTCAAAGACTCCAAACGCGGTGTCATTGGCATGCCCGTTACATTTTTGGGTACACAAACTTTTTTTCCCTTCAACTTAAAATTAAAGAATGAAATTACTTTTCCTGGAAAAACTGTGAATTTGTGTCAATCTTGAGACTCAAAATCGCTCTGAACAAAAGTCGAATTTCTGAAATTGTTTTTAACTTGAAAACGAATAATTAAATATGAATTGTTGGAAAAATGACATTCTGCAGTCGAGACAAGTCAAGCGGGACCAGGAAACTTGGAAGTAACTGTCAACGGCGGACGTGTGCCAACTTCGGCTCAAGGTCAAGGTCCTCACACGTACGCAATATCGTTTACACCCCGAGAACCCGTCGTACACACCGTCGATCTTCGATTCAATGGGGAAGACGTTCCTGGCAGTCCCTTCAGTTGTCAGGTAAATTTTGTTCATTTCCCGAAACGGATTCTTTACCGTTGGCACGAAGGATTCGAATGTTTTGTAAATAAATTCTACAGGTTAGCGACACAGCTAAAGTTCTGATCACCGAGGGCCTGGAAAAAGTCTCGGTCAATCGAATGGCAACGTTTTCGATCGAAGCTGATGGCTCGTTGGGAACTCCGACCGTCGAAGTCTTGTCACCGACCAGAGAAAGTCTTCCTGTTCAAATAAAACAAGTCACTCAAGGATCTTATACTGCAGGATTCACACCCAAAGATGTCGGTGGGTATAAAAATAATGACCAACAATTGAATAAACAATTAAAACGATTTTACTACTTCAGGCACTTCAGGAAAACAACGCTGCTCTGAGAATTTACCAGATTTTAAAAAGCAAACAACATTTTTTACCGAATTCGGTCAGATTTCGAACTTCTATTGGTCGTGACTGTAAAATCCAAGTAAAAAATTTGAACATTTCGTAAAATGAAGATTTTTTTTTGGTAACGCGAAAGTTGGAAATTTTGGGAGGACAATTTCTCGAAGCTTGAAAATCGATGTCGTTTAATTAATTATGAAAAATTGGGTTGTTCTAAAAAATGCAATATTTATTTTCGCAGGTGATCACAGCGTCGAAGTTAAATTAGGAGGATCGCACGTTGAGGGCAGTCCTTTTCTCGTCAAGGCTTACAACGCTGACAAAGTTAAAGTTACCGACATCAACAGTGGAGTTGTGGGAAAACCCGTATTTTTCAGTAGTGAGTATTTCGAATTTTTGTAAAATAAGGTGAATGTATTCCGCGCAGTAAAAATTCAAGTTCGTCTCCTGATCGAACTCTGTAACGGTAAATTTTTGCTTCAATTACTTTCTATCCACACATAGAAATAAAAAAGCGAAAAATAATGTTTGAAGATATCAGAATATTGCAAAAATGTTGGTGATAAATCGTTGATTTTTTCTTCACAGTTAATGCCAGTCAAGCAGGTGCCGGCAACCTCGAGATAATCGTCGCTGTTAACGGCAAAAATGTGCCAAATTATGTACAGAGCGAGGGCAATGCGAAATTCCGGGTGAATTTCAAACCCCAGGAAGCTGCGATGCACAGTCTCAGTGTCAGATTCAACGGCGAACCTGTGCCAGGTAAAAAGTTGCTCAATTCTTATTTATATCAATTTTTGAGCAAAGTTTAATCTTTTGATAGAGATTCTCGAAATTGGTTTCGTTTTTCATGTTCTGTTTGTATTTGATTTCCTTCCAAGGTTCTCCGTTCAGTTGCAAAGTCGTTGGGGCTGGTCAGGCAGTGATAACCGGAAGTAATTTGAAAATGGGAGCAGTTAAGCAATTGATATCGTTTACGGTCGATCCACAAGCGCTATCGATGAACTGTGACGTGATTGTGACACCGCCGTCGAATATAGCGTTGCCAATAACGATCGAGCCGATCGAAGGTCGCTACAATATAAGTTTCACGCCGGTCGAGGTCGGACGTCACAACATCAGTATCCTCGTGGACGGCGAGTCGATAAAAGGTTCGCCATTCGCTTGTAACATTTACGACGTGACAAAAGTTCACGTTTCCGGTTTGGGCGAGGCATTACTCGGCCAAGCGACGACCTTCACGGTCGATGCTGCCGAAGCCGGAGAAGGAACACTCGAGCTCGTTGTCAGCACCGAAAACAACACCGTCAAGGCCGAAGTCGTCGCTTGTGCTCGTGGCCTCTATGACGTCACTTTCGTCCCGCAAACCACCAGCCCGCACTACGTAAACATCAGCTTCAACGATGACAACGTACCTGGAAGCCCTTTCAAGTGCCCTGTCATTGGTGGACTCCTCGATGGACCCTCGGTCATTCGAGTGGGCAACACAGCATACATGGACCTCGATATGCCCAAATTGGAAGGCCCTGTCTCTGCTGAAGTTACCGGTGAGTTTAGTTCGATTTTTAGTTCCACTATTTCCGATCGATTTCCTGCTTTTCCCTACGAAATATTTCTCTGTTTCTTTTTGCTTTGACTTCACGAAAAAAAAAATTGTTTCAGTTCAATTAATTTCATATAATTCGACGCTGTTTGTTATTTATTGCGGAAAATAATTTTGCCTCTTCAGGACCGGATGGAATAATCATACCCAGTACATTATCAAAGCTCTCACCCAACCTTTATCGAGTGGAGGTTCGAACTCGACTGGTGGGAACTTACAACGTAATATTCAGCGATGGCCATAAGGTGATAAGTTCCCAAGCGTTGCAAGCCTTCGATCCCAGCAAAGTGACGATAAAAGAGATTTCTGACGCTATATGTCATCGTCCAGGAACAATAATAGGTAATTATCGATAAAGATCGCACGTGTTTCCCTGTCACAACGAAAACAGTAGCTAATTCCATTTTTTTTTTAACAAAGTCGTGGCTTCCAAGGACGCTGGACCCGGAAAATTAACCGCGAACGTTCGAGCAGGCGGAGCTGACGTTGACAGCGTTATTCGCGAAGCTGGAGATGGTATTTACGAAGTTATTTTCCATCCCACTCGAGCTGCTCCTCACAGAGTTCACATCAAGTACAACGAGGTTCATATTCAAGGTGAATTTGATCATCCCACTCTTTTTTTTTATCATCGATTTTTAGTTCTTCTCGTTTCTGTGGTGTTTAGATTTTAAAGAAAACAGACTCATGATTTATTTGATTAATTTATCATTCCCTTACGTTCTTGTGTATTCATGGAACAGGAAGTCCCTTGGAAGTCGCTGTTAGAGGACCGACCGGAGGCCGAGAAGTCACCGCGACAGGCCTCGGCCTTTATCAATCATGCGTTGGCAAAGTTACTTCGTTTACTATCGAAACCCTCGGTCGTCCTGGCAAAGAATTCGACGTCGTCATCAGTGGACCACAGGGAAATGCTGTGCCTGTTCGTTGCTATCAACATCGTGATGGAAACTTGTTGGCTGAATTTACAACCAACTCCGTTGGTAAGAAATAATTTGAAAAATTGCGCCTGATCGAAATTTTTGTTTTTTTTTTTTTATCGAATTGACTCACTTCTACGTAACTGATCAATGGCCATGCTCGATAAAGTAAAATATTTGATTCGCGGACGATCGGACAAAATTAATCCGTTCGATCGAAATCAAAACAAACTTTTTTCTGCTTGTGCTGCATTTTTATGGATTTTCATTTACAGGCACGTACAAAATTGACGTTTTACAAGGTGCCAAGCCAGTTCTTGGCTCACCATTCTTCTGTCAAGCTTTCGACGCTTCAAAAGTTAAGCTCCAAGAACTTGGTCCAACAACGGTTTCCGTACACGATCGTATCGCGTTTAAACGTAAGTAGTCCGCTGAATAATTCTTTTTACTCGTCGGTTTTTTTTGTGTCTTCATGAAAATGCTCATCTCCGCAGTTTTATAATTTGTACTACTAATTAGCCTATTACGGATCTTCGTGATTATTAATATCGTGCTTTTCCGCACAACAATTACGATATACACAGTTGGGAGAAAATTGACGGTAAAGCGGAGAAAGTCGATAACTGCGTTTTTACATTTCATATAACGTTTCAAGGCTCTCGACGTAATTACAATAATCGGACACGAATACGTTTCCCTATTACAGTTATTGACACTCTCGGAGAAATGCGCGTACTTCAACGTTTCTAGCGGAAGTTGTTCGACACAATAAACATACATTTTTCAGTTTTAAAGTTCCTTCGTTACTAACAACAAGTTTTCAATAGTTCGTCGTTATATTTTTTCACGGCTTCGTAATTGCAGTTCAATTTTGATTTTTGTTAGTGCCAGTATTTCGAAAAATTTGTTTTCATATCGTCACGTCCAGGATTGACTAATTGTGAATTATCGTTTCGGAAAAAGCTTCTCCAATTCGCAGGTTGAGGAATTCCTATGGAATTTAGTAATGCAGCTTTCTTGCTGCAATAAATTTCACAGTCCACTGAGGTGGCCAATGACTGTAGGGGAGGAACGTGATAAATGTTCGCTCAACGAGCGGACACAGTTGGTTGAAAAATCCTTTGAATTCTAGACTACTTTCGAATAGCCTTGTTAATGCAACGAGGTGCACAGAGCGTTGTTCGAATGTTTCCTCGATCGCAGGTGTATCGAAGTTCAAGCGTGTCGCGGATTCCGATGTATTTTCTCGCCGTTTGAAAAACGTGGATTTTGAATGAAGTTTGTTCGAATTTCTCGGTCGTGTTTGTGCCATTATTTTCCATCTTGCTTGTGAATATTCGTTGTTAGCCTCCATGTCTTTTCGTCGAGTCAAACGTGAATGGGACATTGATGTTTCGTTATTTGACAGTGATAAAAGTCGACGCCGGGGTCGCCGACCTGGATGTCACCGCGACTAGCCCTCTCGGACAAGAACTACCCTTACAAGTTACAGCCCTTAATGACGGGGCTGAAATGATCGAATTCTCACCCAGTGTTCCTGGATCTTATATGGTTAATGTCACTTATGGTGAGTCGTCATTTATGGCCACGTTGTCTCAATAATTAACATTTTTCGAATCTCCCTCATATTTTCATCATTTTCTTCATTTTTCATTTTTTTCTCATTCATTTCTTTTAACATTTTACTCAAAATTTGTAAACGAGACTTATTAAAATACCCATAATAATAGAAAAAATGTTAAATTCCAAAGCAGACTCGATCTTGGAAAAAACCGAATATCAAGAAAATTGTAATTGTCAAAAATTTAGAACTTTTTTTTATCCTCGAAATTTGTCCTTCGATTTTGTTGAATTATCCAAAGTAATGGAGATGGCAATCGTTCAAGCGTAAGCGTTCAAAAAAAAAAAAAATCTCCCATTTTTCGTTTCTGCCGGAAATTTGTTCAATTGATTGTGATTTGGTGTAAAAAAAAATCAGGAGGTTCACAAATACCGGGGAGCCCAGTGGTATGCACGGTCGAAGCAGCTGGACAGGCTCGAGCGAAAGGCGAGGGCTTGCTCAGTGGGCACGTGGGAAAGCCTGCACATTTTATCGTCACTGGCACGAGAAGTCCACCAGCAGTTCAGGTATTTCTTTCTCCTTATAACCATATACATATATATATCCATTCGTGCTCACGTATATGGTGGATAAGTTATTATTACGCTGTCACGCGTGTACATATTTCTAAAGCCCTGGTTATACAAAAACGATATTTTACTGCAGCTTCGACGAAAGTATTATTTCATAGTTTATCCGAAACTAGTAACAGGAAAGAAAAAGTCGGATAAACTTTTCGTTTTGAATCGATGACTATGAGTAATATTCGTGAAATAGTTGAAACTCGATTCGTGAAGCACTGCAAAAAGGAAATTCAATTAACTGTTGTGATTTTTGCAATTTTCTAGTTTATGATGTTGTTCAAAATTTGGAGCAACTTTTTTATGTGTATTTTTGTTTTTTTTCTAGGTCGACGGTCCCGACAGTGTTTCGAAAGCGACGGTCGAGGCTGGCGCGAATCCAGGAACATGGAACGTGTCGTACGTGCCAACGGAAGTGGGAGTGTTCGACGTCAGGGTAGTTTGCGCGGGTCAGCAATTACCAGGATCGCCCTGGCATCCGAAGATCATAGATACGCGAAACCTCCGAGTGATTGGTGGTTGGGCAGCGATTTGCGACGAGGTGGGTCGTCTCAAGTTGGGCCCAACGTCGAAAATCAGTTTCGACACTGCGGAAGCCGGGCCTGGCGAATTAAGTGGCAATGTCGCTGACCAACCGATCACGTTCGAAATGACATCGAGCAATCGATTGAAACTCGTCCCGCCGCAAATTAACGGCGGCGAACATCGGATGGAAATAATGTTCAATGGTTCACCGTTTCCTGGTGCACCAAAAATCGCCGTTGTTCAGGAACTCGAGCCTCCTCCACAGGACACCAGTCGCGTTATGCTTCGCGGACGCGGTTTAACGACTGCAAAATGTGGCGAAGAAGTTAGCTTTACGATCGATGGATCACAAGCTGGCAATGGCACACCCAAAGTTCAATTATTTTCCCCCACTACGGAAATTAATGTCAATTTACAGCATCTTGGTAATTATCATGCTTTTCGAATTATTTCTGTTTTATAAATAATATATTTTCCGGGGAATCAACCTGAGAATTGGCTCGTTTGGTTACTTTTTTATTTGTAATTCAAATCTTCGGTTTTTCGTCAATTTTTAATTTTTTGTTTGTGTCAAAGAATTGTTTTAAAATTATTTGAATATTTTGTCATTTTTTCACGTTTCTATTTCATTTTTTCACGCGATTTCCAAAGTTATTTTTTATATTTTTGTATAAAACGTAGGTGACAGTGTTTATCGTGCAAGTTACGTCCCGATGACCTCGGAATCTCTTCTAATGACTGTGTCATGGAACGGAAGACAACTGAAAGGTTGTCCGCTGCAAATAAACGTCACATCGGCGGCAGACGCTTCGAGAGTGGTTTGTTCCGGCGATGGATTAAAACACGGAATAGTCGGCCAAGAAATACGAAGTTTCATCGACACCAGGCGAGCTGGGCCAGGTACGAAGAGTTTGAGAGAAACTTCTCGAAACGAAACTTGAGTGTTTTTTCAAAATCCTCAACTTTTGTGTTCAATTTTCAGGAGAATTGACGGCGCATTGCGTTGGTCCTCACAAAGTTGCGTATTGTGAACTTTACGACCACGGTGACGCGACGTTCACCCTCAATGTGAAGCCTCAAGAGTCAGGAAGACATGCCCTCACGATCAAATATGCCGGAGAACACGTAACCGGTTCGCCCTTCACGTTGAGAGTTTCCGGTGCTCCAGATGCGTCGAAGGTAAGTCGTCGATTGCATTTCATGAATAATCGAAAATTATTTCGTTATTTTAATCAACGAGTAAATTATTCAAAATTCAATAGAATTCGATAAAATGATCATTTATCTGGTTTGAAAAAAGGTTCGAGTCTATGGTCCTGGAATAGAGCACGGAGTATTGGCAACGTTCCAATCGAGATTCATCTGCGACACTCGAGGTGCCGGAGCGGGCCAACTTACCGTTAGAGTCCGAGGACCCAAAGGCGCCTTTAGGGTTGAGATGCAAAGAGAAACCCAAAAAGATCGTATCATTCTGTGTCGTTACGATCCAACCGAACCTGGCGATTACAGAGTCGAAGTGCGTTGGGCAGGTGTTCTTGTTCCAGGCTCACCTTTCCCCGTAAGAATCGTCGATACGCAGGACGAATTGTTGTTGCTTACGCAGGTAAATTATTTATTTTTTTATCATTATTTTGCTTCCTCATAGAGGAAACTATGTGACGGTGAAATTTTTTTTTTTCCAGTTTTCACTGTAAATGTGTTTAAAATGTCCCAAAACATCGAAAAATCATATCTAGAAGAAATGTCCGGATGTGTGTGTGTGTGTATGTTATGGCACTGTAAAATTGCAACCTTCATAACTCGAGAACGGTTTGAGCTACAGGACTCCCGTTTGGCACAAATGTTAATCTATACAAGCTCCTCATTTTCTGGGAATTTTGTTGGAATTGCTAGAAAAATATGAATTGTACGGCATTTTGAAATTTTCAAAAAAAGGGTATCGACGCTCTAACTTCCGCAAATTTTAAGATTTATTACTAATTTTTTTTTTTTATAAATAGTGTATCATAATAGGAAGGTTGGTATTGAATTTGGGGAATATCGGTTGAACGGTTTAAATTTTATGATTTTTCGAATTTTTTTCTAATCTTTGAAACTTTCGTTCAATATTAACCGAACGAATTTTGTTCGCGTTTTTAAATGTGAATGTAGCGACGAATTGAAGATTTGGTTCTTTCAGGGTGCAGATAATTATTCAACGGGCCATCATACTCTTACATCGTGGCGAGGTTCGCAAGCTATACTTTGAGACACTAGAGAAACGAGCCACGCGTAACGTCGTTATTTACAATACACAAACTAATATAATATATTCGATAATATATGTGTATAAATATATATTATTGTAACTTATAAATAAATAAATCAATCTACGTTTTCGATATAAAAAAGAATAAACGAGAAAGCGATTGTGAACGAAATTCGATTTATTATGGTTAAGAAAAGAGATGGGAAAATGTACAAGATTGCAAAATGTTACGATCGTCAACGACGTCTGTTCGCCTCTTTCGCTTCTTTCGCTTCCATCTTACTGAGTGTTCGGAAGACTTGTTTCTTGAGTTCTTTCTGACGTTTCATTTTTTTCATTTCTTCGGCTTCGACTCTCGCCTTGTAGGCATTCATTCTCTGGGACGTGGCTTCCTTGAGTTTTTCCTGTTTGTGACTGTAACTCGTTCGTATCATTTTCATAAGTTTCGAGATTTTTTCTTCCCTCGGTTCGCGAACGACCGCGGGCCTGGTCGACTCGAATTTAACTTTGCGATTCTCCAATGTCGGCAGCAACTTCGGCTTGTCTCGGTAGGGCAAATTCTTCTGGAGATTTCGGGGGATCACCAGCGGTTTGAAAACTTTTGGCTCTCGGACGATCGGCGCGTACATGGAATCGATGTTCGCCGGGGCTTTTATGCTGTTGTCTTTTTTCAATTGTCCTGTCGTTCTCATGCCGCGCCATTGACTCTTTTCAGACAATGGCAGTAGCAACGATGTTACGGGAGTGTAGAATTTGGGCACGTCGACTTTGTACCACGTGCGACAAAAAACAATGTCGCTGAGCTGGATTTTGTCTTCGAAAGTCGCTCGGAAAGAGCCTTCCGGTTTGGCATAAGATTTTTTTATTTGTCCACGTATTCCCGATACGGTTTTGATCTTGGCACCTTCGAATTTAGCCACTTCTAAACTCGAGTTGAACATGTCCTTGACGAAAGCAGTTTTCTTGTAAATTTTGAAAGGCACACCCGTCAGCTTGAGTTTTTTCATGATTTGAGTGGTTTTGTCAGTCTCGACGACCGCACCGGTCGCTGCAATACGAAAACCTGGTTGTCTCGTTGCGACGTCCTGTATCGCGAGGATTCCCGTGGATTGTGGAGTCACTGGACCCCAGAAATGAGCCATGCAAGACACGTGCTCCGGTGTATATTTTAACATTCGATTTTTCATGTTGTCCTCGAGTTTTGAAAATATCGGTATCGTCTGGAATCTCCGCCAGCCAACGGACAATATCACTGGATCACGGGTCTTTAAAATCTTCGAGTACCAACGATGTTTCTTGATTCTAGTTTGCACGTAACCAACGTTTTCCTCACCGTGCAATAAACCGCCGATGATCAGAGGATACGAGGGATCGAGATTGTCCACAAGCTCGCAAGGTATCGAATCGATTTCCACTCGTACGTACATCCCGGGTCGGAAACCTTCGAGCTGTACTCTCGTATCGTCGTCCAGAGACTCGAATTCGGATTTGTTCAATTTTGATTGTCTTTCGGCTTCTTGTTTAAGCTCGTCGTAATAATTTTTGCCTTCGTTGTTGTCGTATGCCGAATCGAACTGTTCCTTCAGTTTCTGCTTTTTCTCCATCAATTTTTTCCGCTCTTCAACCTCGTCCTGACTTGGTTCTTTCGGGGCTTCCCCTTCGGCCGACTCGTGGCGTTCGCCAGTCTCAAGATCCTCCCAATCTCCGTCAACATCTTCGTCCTTCAGATCATCGAGTTTCAGAAGCTCTTCCGCGTCCTCCGACTCTTTCCACTTGCCCGTAACGAAGCGATTTACAACGAGGATTTTGTTCGTCGGTTCCAACCAATCGCGCGGCTCGTCGCATGTGAAAAATACTGAATCCTCGCGATTCTTCAGCTCGCGATCTTTTATCTTTCGTCTCTGCTCCTCACTCACTACTCGGAATATTCCACCTACTTCATTCCCTTCCTCCTTCTCTTCGTCATCGTTCTCTTCGCGCGATGAAGCGATTGCTCCGTAAACCAGAGACATAAGATTTTTGTTGTTTTGCTGACGATTCGCGAATGATTCTTTAGCTTTTGAGGCCAAATCGCTTTTCCATTTCAATTCTTCGTCCTCCTCGCTCTCTTCTCCTTCTTCGTCTCTTTCTTGGCTTTCTTCTATTTCGGAGTCAAATTCCCCATCAGATCCTGCATCCTCAGGTTCTCCTTCCACGTCGTTGTCACTCAACTCATCAAAACTCTCATCGTCCGTCAATTCCTTGCTATCCTCTGCTTTTGGTTGCTTGACCCTTGAAGCCTTTTCACCCAATCTTCCCAGAGCCTGACTTATTTTGTTTTTCACGAGAAGATCCGACTCTTTTGTGAGAGCTCGATAAACCGTTGGCTCGCATTCTGCTTCTTCTTTCTTCTCGACCATCCTTTCGGCTCGTAGCTCTGTAAGTTCTGCTTCCAAATCATCTGCGTCAAACGAATCTGTTGTTTTTTGCTTCTTCGCGCTTTTAGTTTGATTTTTGTGCGTCACTTTGCGTTTGGAAGGAATTTCCTTCGATGTTTCGTCTTCGTTTTCTTCGTTCACATTTTCATCTTCGAGTTCTTCGTTCTCTTCTTCCATTTCGTCTTCTTCGTTGGATTCATCGTCATCATCGGATTCGCTTTGATCGCCAGACCCAACTTTTTCTCTTTCCTCGTTTTCGTCCTCGAAAACAACTTTTCTCCTCACTCTTCCTTCGTCGACAACCGTTGTTTCGCTTATACCAGAAGCAAAATGAGCCAAGACGTCTCGAGCCTTGATCGGCTCAGCATCAGTGAACATTTTCATTTCGCTCTGTTGCAACTTTTCGTCCAGGGTTTCCTGAGTTTCCATGAGATTGGAGATGAGTCCTGTGTCGTCTTCCTTGTGGGAGTGGCTGCCGGCAAGCTCCACGTAGACTGCGTCCTTGTCGTAAACGATTCCACCGACACCAGAAAACGGAGCGTAGATGAATCGTTCTTTCTCTATGAGAGATCTTTTCTTCAGTTGTTCTGGAAGGGGACAAGGATCTGGGAGGAAGCTTACGTCCTTTATCCTCAAATCCCCACACCCTGGAATATGCACAGAAGCTTCTTTGATCAACGGAACACCACGTACATATCCGTAGAGACTGATGGTCCTATCGATTTTGGGATTCTGTCTAATGAGCTCAGGGGCGGTTAAATCTTCAATTCTGTCCGCGAGCAAATAGGGATGACTCGTTCTCCAGGTGAGCGGTCGGAACTTCATAACTGAAATGAACCTAGCAAGATTTTTGACTTCCGTGCGAAGATACTCGTTGTGCATCAATCCGGACAAATAGAAGAGCTTTGCGCCCGCGTAAACTTCAGTCCAGAATCGAGTCTTGAGAGTTTTCTTTGTTCTTCTCAATTGTTTTGCATTGCCAAGAAGATCCAGATGCGTCAGGACTCCCATGATTCTTGGCATCCCGTGCACTTGACAAATATTCAAAAATTCGAATATTTCCATTTCAAAACCAAACGACGCATCCACGAGCAATAAAACGAGATCGGCCACTTTCGCAATGTCAATCATGCTGTTTATGTCGTTGTTGCATTCCATGAATGTTATACGGCGCTTTTTTCCCGAAACTACCGTGACTGGACCAATTATATTCGTTAGGGGCTGCCGCACGTAACTTTTTATCAAAGATTGAATCAGCAACGATTTGCCGACCTTCGGAGGTCCCACGACAGCTACCAATATCGGAGGCGGTTCCACAGGTGTTCTGTCTACCAAAGGTATGTGCTGTTTCTTTGTGTCAATGTCCTGCTTCCTTCGGAATCTTCTTTCCGCTCTGATCGCCGAGTTGAAGGTAAAGGCTTTTGGATTCCTTTGCTTATCCGTTAAAATCTGGAAAATATTTGGTTCGTGAATAAATAGCTCTTCAAAATCGTTTGGGTTTTTATTTCAGTTACTGCCGTTGGGTCATTCGGACCCAATTTAGAAAAACGGATGATTCCGAATGACAGTTCACTTGTAATACATTTGCCATTAATTATTCGGCTAATGTGGACAGATAAATACGAATCGACGATACTTAACCTGTTCGTGCTCATTTTTCGCCTTTTTCTTTTCGGCTTTGCGACCCGAATGTCGCTCCCTGTGCGTTTTTTGCTTGACATTGTCGAATTCACTGGACATTTTCCTTGTTCATTCACTTCAACATCAACGACATATTATTAAAATACAAATAAAAACAATTTTTACAACGATCCAAGTTCCGACACCCTGGGTCGGTGTATTTATTGTTTTTGAGGTTAGTCACCACACTCACCACGCGGTCGCGTTTGCTGCCACAAGAACGCCTCTGTAGTTGGCGAAACGAACCACCGAACTGTTTTAGCATCAAAAGTAAAAAAAAAAAATGTCATACGTCGATAAGTCAGATTGTCGTCGATATTTAAAAAACAAATACGACGGAAAAAAATCGTTGCGACAATTGAAATTCAAGCTTAAGGCGTGAAAATCGTTTCATTGTAGAGATTTTGAATTTTTTAAAAACAGAAGCGACTGTTTTTATTCCGAGAGGCGCCATCGATTAAATTATTATCAAATTAACGTAATTTCTGGGCCATGGGTGCGCGATATAGCGGATCAATAACCATAAAAAAACGAGAAAATATAAAGAGCGAGCGAAGCATTTGAACTTTGAGCGTTTATAAAATTCGAGAGATTGAACGCAGAAGCAATGATTTTCCTGTTTTGTATTCTCAAATTCAATTATAAATGTTGGGGAGGGACGAAAACTAACAATGCGAATGAAATTGAGACCAGACGCAAAATTGTGAAGCTTTTTATCGCCCAACAATGACTCGATTCGATTGGAAAGTCATCGATCATGAATTGTAATCGCGGAAGAGGGACAAGCACCGATCGTCTTGTCCCACATACGGGAATACAAGATTTTATACACAAGCCATCTCGTCCATGTGTGTTGTAAAATTTGTAGGAGTGATCGATGGCCTTTGCCGCAATGAAATTGGCCTGCGCATCCGTCAATATCGACCGTACGGAAACGACCCGCAACGTCTCCGACTTATAACCCGATTTATGGTCCGACACATTTGCTCGAAATTTTCACGCGTTTTCTTTTTTTATTTTCATAACGAAAACAAAAATAACATAAAAAATATATTCGTAAAAACAAACGTTTCAGCTGTTTCGGTTCAATTTTCAACGGAATCTCCATTTCGAATGACATCGCAATAAACACAGGAAAATTAACATTTGCGTACGATTATTCGTGGGCGAAAAAAAAATACGAAAAACAAAATTTCCGGAAACGAAAAGAACAAATTATTGTCCAAATTCTTTGGTGAACAAAGTTTAAAATTCAGTCCATTAGAATTCGAGAGTTCTTTGGGGGAAGTAGAAATTAATGAATTTCACGGTTTGACCTAGCCCTGAAATTACGTGCGATTGAATTGTCCACAAACGTAACGCTCTGTCAAACGCTCTTGACAGACGTCACTCTTCAAAACCACGAATGAAAAAAGAAAATAAAAATGAAAAAAAGGTCGTTCGCAATAAAGGGGAAGTCCAGACCGCGAGTGGGCTCTTTACACTTTTTGCATTGTTCACTTGCTTGTCCGCCGAGTTTTTAGCGTGTCGAATCGCCATGACGATTGAGGGTCGTTGGATTTAAAACGCGCAGCGTCGAGGAGGGAGAACATTTACGCGGATTCAAGAGTCTGCACGATTCCCAGGCTCGAATAGATTTAAACTATTGTTGGACCACTTTTTTTTCGACGTTTACTTTTTTTCGGGAAAAAAATTTCATTCGCATTGTATGAATCGGGGGTCGGTGTTAATCGATTTAAAAAAAATAGAAAAAAAAAGTGGAGGAACGGCCTTTTCCGATGCAGCCTTATTGCTATTTGAGGGAAATGTTTACTTCGAGGCTTACAATTAGATAATTCAATCTACACCTACAAACCTACACACCTACAAAAAAGAAATTTTGTCACGTTTCGAGACTCGATTCAATAATACGCCATTAAGAATTGATTGTAAGCCTAATGAGGAAGTTGTGTATTTGAGGTTAGGAGATTTGAGAACGTGCACGAAAGAATTGGGTAAGAAGAACGAACTCAGCTGTTGAATTCGTTCGTGGTGCGAGAGTCCAGGTCCAGGCACTCACAGATGTTCAAGCGCCAAAAGTCGACGTTTACCCCTCGGAGCAATTGGTGACTTGACGAATCTCGGAAACTCGAGTATCCGGGGAAAATCATTGGCACGTACAATCACTTAATTGGAAAGCATAGGCAAACTTTATTGTGTACTTTTCCGATCGCTTGCCAAGGCTGGAAAGCACCCACTACACACTCACGCTGACACCATGAAACTTTATTTTTTTCCACACACACACCATATAATTTGCACAATCTCCCCATGAGAACTGAACAATTATATTTTAAAAAAATGATAAATTCGAGGAATTCGTGGCGAAGCAATATTTCCATCATTAAATTCACGAAAGAAGACGCGACTGCCGAAGTTTCGACTTTAATATATCCCATATCATCCCATACTCGGGATAATCGCGTGAGATTTTTTTCTATGAATCGTTGGAACAACCCAATCCATTCTGCTACGATTATTGCTCGCCCCGTTTACGGAAATTCATGGAACACTTGCGCAACGATAAAAAACAAGTGACAGTGCAAAACGAAGGTGACTTCTTGTGTTACACGCCACCTGTCCAGTTTGTCCTGAACTTTCGTCCGCACTCCGCACCGTCATTCCTTGTCACCGAACTTTTCGAAATTACGATTTGTCAGTACAGATAAATGTTGAGCGATATAAAAACGATGCCGCAGAAAAGTACTTGGGTTGAAAAAAACGATTTCGCTCGAATAACGTGAAAAAGTTCGTAACATAACCTCCGATTGCTCGACTGTCGTATATCTCGAGAAATGACCATAGCATAACCAAATGGTCACTTTCATAACACTTTGGCGAATTTACGATGGCAAACACAAGTGTACATACGAGAATGACCATTGGGAATAAAGAAAAATATGTATATAATAAAGATTTTCATAGACGAAAGCCTCGGGAGGTAGAATATCAAAAGCGAGTAATATAATCGGTGATAAATTCATATTTGCGATTGTTGAGGCGTCGGCGTGATCGAGAGAAACAAATCGTAAAGTACGAATATAAAAGTGTGTCCACGCGATTACTGGTAGAATCGTATGAAAATAGGAAATTGTCCGGCATGTTCTCTGAGGACAATAGCCCAATTATCACGAAGAATTGTGTTCCCACCAACTGTCGATAGGGGTCAAGCCAGAGTTTTTGTACGTAAAAGTGACCACTGGACAATCGGTCCAACAACGAAAAAGCCTATGTCGATATATCTATACAATGTTACGTCCACTGTCCACAATCGCCCTTCCTCGCGCCCCGGCCAAATGTTTTCGTAAGAAATGCTACGAACGCTCTGCGGAACTTGTGCTGGTGGTCACGTGCTGTATCATGCGCACCTACACCGCAGACCTAATTCTCGCAGTCTCTCGATCTCTTATACCCCAATGCGTGCAAGGTCAAATAAGATGAATGTCTCGTGAATTGCGTCGCAATAATTCATCACATTAATTACGTTAACCAAAAAGTCTGAATTTGAAAATTGAATGTTGAAAATTTTACGAACAGGAAAAATTTCCGAGGAGACTGAAGATTTTTGTTTATATCATTATGATGACGACTCGTCTCGATCGATGTGCAGGAATATTTTTCTTCGTTTTTCTATGTTTATTGGATGAAATCGAAGTTTTGATGCTCGACTCGAGTTCTTGGGTTCATGTGGACACGTAATGTATGCGTGTTTACTTTAGCCATGCTGGGGTGCCAATACACGCAATGCTACTTCACAGCCATGAGCACACGTACGCATAACTCTCCATAGAGAAACACAAGCATCGATGTTTGTCCAGAAGATGGACAACCGGTGGACAAACTCTCTCACTTGACCACGAATTCATAGGCGTTGCTTGCATAATCGAATGAGGATTATGAATAAATATTTACAATTCGTTTATTCAAGGATTCGTCTACTTCGCCATAAATACAAATAGGATAACGCGTGGGAAAACAATAAAAAAAACGGTGAGCAAAACGACAAAAATATCGCAAAAGCGAAATGCAATATTTTTGGTATAGAAACATTTTTAATTAATTTTTTTTCCGTAAAATTATCGATGATCGTAAATTACTCTTTTTTTCTACTTTCGATTTTCAGCAGTTTGTGAATAAATCACTCAAGTACGGAATCGTGCTTTCTTGAATTTCTTTCCATTTTTCACTTGACCAAACCCTCGCCAGGGGCCAGCTCGCTTCGCTCTCAACATTCTGTTGGTAATGCTCTTGATGTTTTTTTTTCTTTATCGGAAGTATAATCCGAACGAAATGTGAGTCCAACAACACTTTGCAGTGTCGCCATTTATTTCGTCGATTGGATCCGGCGACGAAGCCATTACGTTTGAGTTTATATACGTCGATGCATTATTTGTACAAAGAAACCGAAGTGGATAAAGTATTATAATATTACGCTTCGCGTGTAGGTCCACGAAACGTGTGGTCACACGCTTTGCACACGTCATTTCGGCGGCGCGATTGCCACGCGACTTCACGTGCATAAGTCGCGTGCAGACCGGAAGTACGACGCCGGATGACTTAACGCCGTCCCATCCTCGTTTTTATATCCGCGTCCGTGAATCTTTCATTCCGATCGTAGAGCTTTTCATTTTCTCCCCTCGCCTAGCAAATCTTACAGTTGTTTTGAACCGTGACAAAGAAGACAAAATGGACGACCAACCTAACCTATTTGTGCGCGTTTTTCGATATATCGCCAAACAAAATTTGCAGATCGAACAAAATGTAGTGAATAAAATTCAATTCGTTAATTCAGCGATTCAATTTTCGTAGTGGGCGACATTTTATTCAGCCAGTGAATCGAGTGAAACAGGGAAATCTCCGTTGCAGTTAACAGACTGATTCGGTGACAGCAGATTTCCAGTGCGTGTCATAAAATTTAAAACATTTACTATGCGGCCTCTGGCTTATTCCTGGAAGACCTGGACATCGACTATTTCGCGATCGTGAGTAAATTCATCTCAAAGCAGAATAAATTGAGAAGGAAAATTCAAGAAATAAACAAAAATGCATACGAATGAGAGATCAAAAGACTCGAAGCACAGGTGGTCTCGAGAAAGCGTCACGCTTCGAGAGAATCGTTAGCGTTTTCAAACAACGCGATAAATAAGGGTTCTTGACTCAGTGTCCAGGTGTACCAGCGACAAGTAATCCAAGAAATTTGCATTTTTTCCATCGTGGACAGATTGACGAAAAATATTGCTCATGAATAGTTCGAAAAAAGTCTTTTCACGTTCGACAAACCTCGACATTTTCATTTATTAATTTCAATATTTGTTATTTTGAAAAAAAAAAACGACTCGTTCACGCTTCAGACAAATTGCATTGTTCGTATTTTTTGTTTTGTTCGTATCTGCTACGTATCTGAACGTCCACGTGTCTCAGGTGGTACGGCACTCCTTAATGCCCTTCATGGACGCAAAAATCTTTTTCTCATTGTTCGTGAATCTGCGTGCAGATGCTCGACTTGCTTCTAGTCACGATCTTTTATACACAGAAGCACATACTCGTTCTCTTTCTTTTTTCTCCGTCTCTGCGAAGCTGCAGACTTAACTGTGGGGAGGGTTCGAGTTCTCTTCATCCCTTATGTTCGCTCTTGGCAAAGCTGCTCGTCCTACCTGTGGGAACTTGTGACCCGCACCTAAGAGATGAGAAAACAGTCTTCGTTGTCTCACTCTGTGCTCAACCTTTTGTCCTTTTCGGTGTCTCGTTTTTTCTGGCTCGTCGATCGATTCGTTTGCAAAACGTGGAAAGGGCGAGAGTTATCGTAAAGGAGACGAAGGAAAACAGAGTCAGAAATGATCGGACAATGGCTTCGAGCTGAAGAAAAGTTTCGGGATCTCGATTCCCCTCCTCAAGGTAAGCAACCTCATTGCCCTTTTTGTATATTCTTCTTACGGGCGCGATGGTCAATCACGATTGCGAGAAGTAACGAAGAAATTTAGGAGAGAGGCGAAACTTTTAGTCGCAACTTGTTTTCCAACGCATGAACATTCTTTGTGCTGCTGCTGCGACGTGTGCCGGGGACGTGCGCCCTTGGAATGTCCTCTATACGCAAAGGACGCACTTTTTGTGTTATTTCGTAGGCCGAAGTTACAAACTCGGACTGTTATCGTTTTTTGTTCATCTCGTGCACGTTTTCCTCGATGGATTTACACTTTAGAGCATTTCGTAGTATTTACAATCTTATTCCTGCAAAATTTAGCCTCACGACGTTTCCACGTGAATTTTCAAATCCAAATAAACGATTTTCCATTTTTTAAGATTAAGCAAGAAAAAAAAATCGTTATGGAAACGATCAAATAGAATTTCCGAATAATTCGAATCCAATTATCCACGAGGAGGTGGAAATCCATTAAAAATACAATAATTAGCAAAGACAGATGTTTGGGTTCATGGGAAACGTAACGTTTCGAAAAAATAAAAATTGCGGGGCGATTTCGCGAGTAATCTCGAGCGGTTAATCAAGGCTGAAAAGTTAACAATTCGATTAGTCAGAGGCTATGTAGGACCAAGTTTCCCAGGCTCACGGGGGTATATATGTCGATAATCGTGTGAGCGCGTGCGACGACCGATTCCTGTGTGAATTTTATTGTGTACACACCCCCAGGTCGAGCGACACCCCTACCAACTTGAAACTTCCAACTCCCTCGCCCCAAACTTTCGTCCTATCCTCTCATTCCCCGCGATACTTCTACTCGTTTTTTTTTACTCACTCCAATCCTCCACCCTACATTTATCGACATTGTACTATACGCGCATATATACATATACGCAGCCATCAGAGATATTCGTAAAAGTGATTCGAGCGAGGGTGGTTTGAGAGTGATTTCATGGTGGCCTATACGAACAAGCTCTATAAAAGTCTTTATCAATCTCGGAATCTCGAATGCACTAACTTTATCGAAGCTTATCAATCATTTTTATGAATTACGTGGTAAAAAGAATTTTACAACTTCCCGATGTTCGAAAAAATGAATAAAATCGAATTTTAAAAATCACCAGCTCGTCATGGAAATCTAATTTTTGTTAATTATAAACTTCACTGAAATCTGCTGTTTTTTCTTTTGGTTTATTTCATCATTTTTGTGAATTGCGTGGTAAAAAGAATTTCACAACTTCGCCATGTTTGAAAAAATGAATAAAATCGAATTTCAAAAATCACCAGCTCGTCATGGAAATCGAATTTTCGTCAATTATAAACTTGACTGAAATCTGCTGTTTTTTCTTTTGGTTCGTTTCATCATTTTTATGAATTACGTGGTAAAAAGAATTTCACAACTTCCCGATGTTCGAAAAAATGAATAAAATCGAATTTCAAAAATCACCACCTCGTCATGGAAATCTAATTCTTGTTAATTATAAACTTGACTTAAATTTACTGTTTTTTTTTTGCTTCGTCAACAACGTTTATCGGAGGGATAAGAATCCAACGATGTAATTAAGTTTTTTGAGACGACGAGATAATGCAAAATATTTAAAGTTGTGAACAAAAAGGACAAACAAAAATCGACATTCGTAAATAATTTGTGCGAAACATGGTAAGAAAAAAAAACAGCAACTTTAATCGTAGATTCGAGCACTTTCTCCACTGCCTCGAAGTCTCCGTTGTAGGAGTATCAATCTTTGTCTCTTTTTTCTGCCAGATCACAAGTTTATTCTCTGCTTCTTTCCGGTGGCCTTAGGGGGTCTTTTTGACCGAGTAGAGATTCATCCCTGAACAATGAGTAATGTACCGAGTACGCACGACCGGTACCAATACCTTAATAGAGAAAGTGTGTGTGTTTGCGTGTCAGAGAGTGAGAGAGAGAGTGAGAGAGCGTGCGTGTGTACATCAAAAGATATATAGACACGGACGCACACGTAGGGAAACGTTCGTTCGTGTGAGAGAGCGACACGCGTTCCCACGGAAATGTTTCGGCGCCCTTCACGCGCTTCGATTCCGCGTGTGCTGCCCCTTTTCCATTTCCCTCTCCACGCGGCCCGCGAATCTCCCCCATTCCGAGTTGCCCGTTTACCAGTAACCGACTGGAATAAAATGTCTCAGTCTTTTTTTTACACCGTCAATAATGATCACAGTCATTGGCAGGTCGAGCTTTGGGTTGAACGGAGAGAGACGATCATTGCTAATCACTGTATCCCACTTCCTCTCACTCCTCCGATCGTCGCCATTTCCACGTGACATTTTTTTGTTGATTTGAAATTTTGTCATCAATTGATCAATTTTTGGATTGTTTCTCAATTAATCATGAAATTTTGGGACTTGCATGATCGAGACATTGATTTTTTCAGACTTTCATATAATAATCGATTCATTTCCCATCTTTTCCACTCGAATTCATTCTCTTGAGAGTTCAGACCGATGCAGAAAAGATTTTCCATCTAAACTGAGCATTTCACCATACCCAGACACAGCCCGGTCCCACAGACCCCGAGCAACGCAAAGCTTCACGATTTTTCGATCCCTCATCGAAATTGTATCCACAAAACGATTTTTTCCTAAATTCTTTATTTTTCTACTGTTCTTGTGACCTTCGAACTCAAGTGATCCTTTTGTTTGCTTGTTTCGTTTTTAAATTGGTAATTTGAGCTAAAAATTGAAAAAAGTTAATCAAACTGGCGGAATCGAGTTTGGCCGGTATCATGTGTACCCACTATGTCAATGTACATGGGATCCCTGAACCTGTGTGTATATATATATCGAAGGGATATGTAGGGACGACTGGGACTTTGCGCCCCACCACAAGGACCACGTGGCGGCAGGCCTTGTTCTCCCTCCACCAGGATCCGAGACTTAACAAAACGGATAGGTCGTGTGTCGTGCTCGTCCTCCCGCACACGACATACGTTCGCCGCCACGCGACCAGTGCACACGCATCGGGAGCAGAGCATCGAATCTGCACTCTCCTATCGAAGTATTAAAAATTGCATGGCTTCCGCGACATCTCACGAGACTCTGAAGTTTCGATAGTGCGCAGTATGCTCTCGTGTGTGTATATATATATATATTTTTTTTGTGATTGCAACGTACGTCGCATAGACAAATAGAAAGATCGAGGGAGAGCAGAAAAGTTGACCATTTCGTTGGAATTTTTCGTTGAATCGACCGAGTGCCATTTCGTAGTTTCGCGAGTGAATTTTTGTATCAATCGAGTGTCCATTCAACAAAGTTCGTCGGTAGTGCGTAGAGTTTGTTTTGGATTTTTGTTTCAACAAAATGTTTGTTTTTTTTTGAATATCTCGAAGTTGGAGAAAGTTTAGTCAACGATATTGAAAAATGTGGCGCGTTGTTGTCGCACGAAGCGATGAGAACAGCACTCTGTTGTCGTCGGAAATAACTCCCAGTGGTGTTGGCCCCGCTGGTGGTCACATTTCCACGCTCTCAGGTCCGGCCACTTCCCATCATTGGGGTTATCCTCCACCTCCCCATCATCACTCACCCTATCAAGCTCCGCCTGGACCACATCAACATCCGGATATGCGTCATCATCACGACATGCGTGGACCGGATCTAAGACACGCTGACTTGAGGCCAACCGGCGCGATCGTCGAACTCAGACACGATATGCAACGAACTGACTTGCGCGTTCATCAGCCAGATATGCAAAGACCGGAAGTTCGCCATCCTGAGATGCAGAGGAACGACTTGAGGCACCCGGACATGCACAGAACGGAAATGACCACGAGACAACAACAACAACAACAACAACAACAACAACAGCAACAGCAACATCCCGAACTCAGACATCAAGACATGAGTCACCAAGACATGTCGGTCATGAGACCCGACCTCACGGAACTAAGACCGAGCCACGAACTTCCTGAACTTAAAATCGACGGCGCTGAACTTCGCACTCGCGAAAATCAACAACAACAACAAACCGGTAGCCATCAACGATCTAGTCTCAAAAGAGCCATGAGCGATTCCGATTGCGATGACGTTTTCTCTGAAGAAAGTGGCAAAGAACCGTTAGTACTCTTCTTATACTTTATCATTAGTTTCTTTACATTCGACACGCTCTTTTAGGGAGCCATTAATAAAAATCACATTTCACGAAATAATTCCAAAACTTTTCGACTCATTTTATTCTCAATTACGAAGAAACGTTCGACCAAGTTTGTCTCCAAAAAAAATCAGGAACCATCCAGCGTCCGAGCTTCGACCTTTCGATCTTAATTTGAAGAAAAAAAAACTCCACAGAGTTAACTTTTCATCGTGACACGTTGTCGAGACAACAACCTTAATCAACGCGATCATATGTTCGAAACACTTTTTTTAACTTCCGTTTCCGTTCTCCACAATTGACCATATTGTTCTTCCCTCCTGCCGTATTATTGCAAAAAATATTTCACAACCATGAAAACCAAAGGGCAAAAGAAATCTGGACAATGTTCTGGGCAAGGGTCAACGTCAATTTACAATGGCGACTTAATCAAGCTCACTGATTGTCAAGACTGAGCGTGCAGACGACATGTGCCTGTTATTCGAAGAATATGTCCCTACACACTGCGTCCTGGAACCATGAATATTCATTGCGTTCAATGAGCCCAACTTCCATAACAGCCTCAAAGTTTTTATACAAACCGAAATGCTTTTGTTAATTATTTTCACTTCGATATGACTTCCGGAATAAATTTGTAACGTTGGCTTTGCGAGTTTGCGAAACAATCACATTTCCCATAAAAAAATGTATGGGGCTCAAACTTTATGTGGCTGCACCTTCGAATCTGAATGATTAACGTATTACTATCACAAAACGACTTTATTTAGGGTTTTTTCAAAATTTTGTATAAACTTTCTTGGCACCAAAACTAACAGTTTTCTTCTATGAAGAAAAATTTTCTGACGTTTAGAATTTGAGAAATTTAATTTGCAATTTTTTATTTTTTCCATCCAAACGCGTGTAAATTGAAGTCGCGTTTCTTTTGTTTTTTTTTTCTTGCAACTTTTAAACGAAACGTGGCTTGTTTGATTTTTTGAGACCAACGGATGTTTCTTCGTAATTGTGATTTTTTTTTTTTTCCAAGAGTTTCAAGGTTGTTTGATAAATGTGAATTTTTTATGTTCCGCATGAGAACAGGAAAAGGTCATAATCAAAAATACGTGCGCCCTGAAATTGATTGCGTTGAGAAAAGTTTTGCTCTGTAAACGAAGAATCATTCCGATTGTTGGTAATTGTCTCCATAGACAAAATTGAAGCGATCATTCAAAATGTACTGAATTTTTGTTTGCTCAATTGTTGCAGGTGTAATTCTCCAGGAGGTGACTCGTGTCAACACGCCTCGAGGAAACGTCGGAGAGGAATGATCGAGAAAAAAAGACGCGATAGAATAAACGCATCTCTCGGCGAACTTCGAAGATTAGTGCCAGCAGCAGCGAGAGATCCTCACAGTGGAAAGCTCGAAAAAGCCGAAATTCTGCAACTTACGGTCGAGCATCTACGAACCCTTCGTAACAAAGGCAAGTCAGATTTTTTAGTCTTTTCAAAGAAGGTCATTGGTAGACACACTGGGTCAATTTGACCCACAAACCGTTTTGGGTCAAAATGACCCAGTGTGTCAACGGAGACGTCATTTCATAATCTTGATATACTGGGTCAATTCGACCCGGAAATAGTTTTGGGTTAAAATGAAATGAGACGCCATTTGATGATTTTAACATACTGGGTCAATTTGACCCATTGATATTTTTGGGTCAAAGTGACCCAGTGTGTCAACGAAGACAATTTCATGATTTTTGCCGTGATACTGTTTTGTAAACGAAGTTATGAAGGCGGTCTCGCGGAAGATTCGAACAGATGCGAGCAGTTTAGGCAGCGACAGAGAAATTCCGTAACGGTTAGCCTGAAAGATCCGTTCTCGTGAAGAAAAAGGAAACCGGAAGTGACATTCCGTACATCCGTTACGTGCGAGAACCTTAAATTTCTTACGTATTTCCAACTTCCTCGAGTCGCACAATGGGAATTCTTATCCTGTTTTGGTCCGGATCTTCGTACACAGAACCTTTCAATTCCCAAGACTCGAGCTTCACAAACAAACCCACGTAACCCTTCGCTCCGGTGAAGGCACGTAGGAAGGGAAAGATATCGAGAAATTACGCAACTCTCAACCGGAAGGAGGCGGCATCGAAAGTAAAACGGGACTCGGTGACTCGTGCGCTGTTTTTTTTAAATTTTATCATATTTTTCCTCACGGTTCCCACTTCGACAATAACATTTCTGCATCATTGCAGATTTGCGAATATGTTGTTGTTTACGTTTTGGTCCTTATTGCAAAGTTTTGTCGACATCATTGGTTTGGCATCGAGAAAATAAGGAAATCTTGGAAAATCCTTCGATTTTTCTCTCGACCCCAAATTTTTGCTTTATTTTCGATATTCAAAAATGTTTAATGTCAAAATATGGAAACTCCGAAGAGAGCTCGTTTCACTGTTCGTTGACAAATGCTCCTGATGATTTTTTTCGATAAATAAATATCGAGCGAAATTTACCTAACAGTCTATCGGGTTTTCAAGTTTTTTTTTCTCGTCTCAAGATCGAATCTCAATCCGTTCCGACTGTTGGGATTCTCTTTGTCGTGTAGTATTTGGAATTCGTAGCCACGAAAGAATTTCCCTATGCATTCTCGTATTCACGTTCACTCTCGATGCTTGGCTTTCGCGGCCGGAAGACACCTGTTGACCGCAAGGTTGGCTGGCGAGGGTGCATGTAGCGTGGCTAACTAACTGTAACCTAATAACCGAATGCCCATCTGTTGCGAGACTATATACCCCGAGCATCACACTTTTCCTTCGAGAGCCTTCCAGTCTTTGCTCCGATACATTTTACAAAATCCGATTCGTCCATCCATAGGTTGATTCCCAAGATTTCATTTACCACTCAAAAAAATTTGATTGCCAAGGAATATGGACTCAAAGTTCGAACGTAAACAAACAAATGGGAGTAAAAATAAAGAATTTGGTTAGATACATTTGCCTAATAAATACTTTTGCAAAAACGTTATGAAGCTGAAGCATCGATGGCATAAAAATATGTACCACTAGAAAAAAAAGATTTTTGTAAAAATGGCAGGAATCACGAATGCGATGGAGTTTTTTGGTTTTTTTTTTCTTCAAATAACAACATTAGCAGGGCTTCTCTCACAGATTTTGTTTCGACCTCACTGCTACTCAATCCGTACATACAATATGCATGTGCAGCTAAAGTATAAGAGATGGAGAGGGAGAGGGGAGGGGGAAGGTTGGCGTGAAGGAAAAATAGAACGAGGAAATTCCGCTAAGCGGGATGATGAAGCAGGTGGCTGTGGACCGAGCTGAGATCCTGTGGGAAGCTCACAGGAAGTCAACAACTCTTCCGAGTAGAGTTCCCACGATTGACGTGGATTGGCAGGGGAAGGAGATTTCCAGAGAGTGAGACAGAGATGAATAATTTTCAAATGCTTCGAGGATCCTCGAGGGTCCCTACCCCTGGTTCACCCCTCGTCACGAGCCCCCAGAAGAGAGTACGAGAGAGAGAGAGAGAGAGAAACAGGGAGCTCCGGAGTGAGGTGCGCCATGAGGCAGATGTGAAAGTCTGTGGGAAACCAGCAAGGATATTCCTTCCCGAATTTCACTACTGATTTCCATCTGGTTGGTGCCTCTTTGTCCATAAAAATTAATGTTTCGATCTCCTGTGGAAGGGGAAACGATTTTTCCCAAAGTTGGCGATGCGTAGTCATTCATTTATTTTCTCCATCCACCGAATCCTCACCAAACAAATAAATGCCAACAAGTGAGAAAAAAACCTGCAAAGATTTTCACTCAAAATCGCGTTCGAACAAAATTTCTCATTCGAAATCTGTCCCGCTGATTTAATCGAAAATACACACGTACGACTTCGTAGAAAAAAAAAAATCCATAAAAATTGTTTCATTGCCAACGTTAAGGACGCTGTATGCAAAATTTTCTATCGATAGAATTCCTCGAAATTTGCACTACACAAAGAGAATAGTTATATCTAATAGCTCGCGCAATTTTAAGAGGTTTCATCTTGTAGAAGCCGAGAAATTTATTTACAAAAATCACAATTTTCAGTAGTTCTCATAAGAGCGTGTGTTGAAAGTTCAAATTTTCAACATTAAATATTTCGATTTCTAAATGGTGAAGCCTCTCAAAACTTTGCACACACTTTTTAACATCGAAGAAGCTTTAATTCAGTTTTTCAAAAAAATCGGTTGTAAAATTTTTTCGAAATTTTTTTAATTATATAACAAATACAGATAACCTCGTACAATCTTGGATTTACAGTATGTTGTTCTTCAGCCAATTTGTAACAACTTTTTTCAATGAACTTAGGCTCGCAAACCATTTTGTATGTAAGAAAAACTAAAAACAAAAATTTAGGCTTGACCATCGCCATACAACGTCCTTAATGATGAAAAACAAAAAAATTATCAATTCGAAATATCTCCTGCATAAGTTACACGAGAATTAATAGTCCTACGAGAATTCCCTGACGGTGGGGTCAAATTCGCACGATTTAATGTGACATTGTAAACCATACTGCCCTCCAAATTCTCCACATATGGATCCACGTTGCCTCTATATCCATATATACATACATAACACCATGTATTTAGATACACACACATGGGGAGCGATGAACATATACAAACAAGAGGCTTTACGGGGGTCTAAACGGTTCCCACGCTACCTGTCCCGTTCATGGTATTTATACATAGCTCTCCATATATATATATATTGTACGAAATGTACTGTTGTGAAGCTGACGGCTGCTGTACGAGATGCCCCTCCCCTCGTCTCCATTAATAGCCGGCTGTCGGTGAGGCACCTTGCCAGTGGCCAATGCATCAGAGACTCGAGCATCGATGCGTTTTACTCTCATTTGTTGTCTCGTACTTTTTAATCATTCCTAGAAAAACAAATTATAGTGGAAAAAGAAAAAAAAACTTGTTTTTTTTTTTTTTTAGTTTCGTTGGACAGTACGACTGACTGCGAAGTATTGGGCAGGATTTATTGAAGTTTTTTTTTAATAAGTCAATACACTCTGTTATCGTCGAACTGAGTTTTTAAATTTATTAATTTTTTTATTTTTTCTCTATTTGTACGTTTTTTTTTTTTTTTGGTCAGACGAGCTGATTTTTAATTGCTCGGTTTTTGTCTCTGTTACAGGACCCGAAGGTTACGATAGTACGAAATTAGCGATGGATTATCACGCGGTTGGTTGGGGCGAATGCGCTGCCGAAGTTGGACGTTATTTAGTGACGATGGAAGGCCTCGACGAACGGGATCCTTTGAGATTGCGCTTGTTGTCACATTTGCAGAGTTTTCATCGTGAACATCCGACCAGCGGTCCAGCTCCTGGAACACTTGGGTCCTCCACGTCTCTGGCCTCGTCCTCACCAGCCACGAGCTACGAACCACCGCCGAGTTCTGTTTCCGGTGGCATGGGACCTGGCACAGGAAGCATGCCACCAATATTGGGCGGCAGCGCGCTTGGCTGGAGCCAATATCCTGGACAATACCCTCAACAACAACATGGCAAACCCTATCGACCATGGGGCGCCGAATTAGCCTACTGATGATAACCCTAATTCGTAAAAACAAACAAAATCTCATTTTTTCACATCTCACTTTCGCATTCCCGCCTTCGAACCCCCAAAATTGAGTTAAAAACATTTTTTCGAATTAAAAATCGATAAAATGCCAATTCCACGAATTTCCAGCTCCGAACGTTCAATTTTTCTGTCGATCAACTTTTTTCCATACAGCGATTCACCGTCGAATTACTCGCCAAGAATTTTTCTGTCTTTGCAAAACGATTGATCGATCAATTTTTTTTTTTTTGTACAAAATATCCAACCAAGTTCGAGGGACGTGGAAATGAAAAAGAAAAAGAAACGATTTACGAGTGATACAAAAACGTAATAGTCATTAACCGAGTACCTTATTGAAAAGCGTGAAGATACATTTTATTTATTTCATCGTGAATATACGAAGCATTAAGTTATTTCTTACTGTTTTTTTTTTTTTAGTGCGTGACAGAGCGAACAAATGGTCGTTGTTATTCACGACGACGATATGTACAGTGTAAATATTTATTCCCTGTAAATAATGTGATCGTCTAATTTTATGAAGATTTACAAAAAGAGAAACAAAAATGGATAGGAAGACAACGTGCCATCGACATATCGGAGTTTATAAACAACGCGTGTGAGAAGAACGTTTAATCGAACGAAACTAACGTTTCATTATTTTTGCAATACGAACAAAGAAAAAAAAATGAATAAAATTTATAATGCTCTTACAAAAAATCTGTGGAGTCTTTTCTACCCAGTCCCATTTACCGTCCCATCGTTTTTTTTTCCAAGAATATGTTTTACATATTTGAAGAGAAAAAAAAAGAATGCTGAACAACCCCCTTAAATATTTTGCCAACTCCGGGAGGTTTTGTCAGACCTTTCACGTGCTTCATTTTTTTTCACAGATTTTGCGAAACCCTTCATACCTCCGACACGTTTCGCTTTTGCGCGAAGTTGAAAAACTGGTTTTTTTTCACTCTTGGACATTTTTATTGCTACGACGACTCACGAGAATGCGACACTCGAACAATTGGCCTGGGCTCCGACGAATTCTATAGCCGGTCCCAATTATTTTTCCTTTTACAGTATTCACGGGATTCTCCACAAAAACATTCCTCCTGGACACGTGTGGTACTAAATTTCTATGAAACTTTTTTGTTTCCACTTTTCAACCCCATTTTACAAGCCCCAACGAACAAACACCATAAAAGAATATTTCGCAAAAAAGAAATTTTGCCCAATACGAATTTTCCAGTTTTTCGTAACCTCTATTTTTTATTTTTGAATTTACAACGTATTGTGATTCGAAAAAACGAATACGAAAAAAAAACACATTTTTTTTACGTCGATCCAAAAGTTGGAACGATTTCGAAAAACTGAAGAAATTCTTCGTAACTAATTTTTCCGGCTCTGGAATGAAAGACCTTGCGATCAAAACTGATGCTCGGTCAAGATTTTGAAGCGGTAAAAAGTAAAAATTGAACAAAATTTGAATTTTGGAATTGTTGACTCAAATTCGAGGCTCGTGGGTCAGGATTTCAGGGATTTGAAAACTTTTTTTATTGGGAGTGTTTGTTTGTATTTTTGATAAAATTGGAGTCGTTTTTTTTTTTTATAGAGTCGTTTCTTCTTTATTTCTTTTTGCCACTCGCGTAATTAGCGATTTACAAATTCACAGCCTTAACTTTATCGTTACACTTTCGTAGCATTTATTCGATATAAGTAAATAGAAATCTGGATCATGCAGAGTTGATCATATGCTCTTATTTACAAAATGCCCATCGCGAAGAATTCCTTCCGCCAGTTCCGCAACTTTATCACTTGAATTATTTTCCATAATTTTCTCTTGTTGTCATTCTTTCAATAAAACTTGAATTTTCTTTAATCTTTTCGTCAATTTCGTTCGTAAAATGAAAAGATGCTTGAGCAAAGATCGGCACTTTTTATAATTCGTGCATGTAAAAGTATAAGTTGAGTATACGATCGAAGAGTCGTGACGAGAAACTCACGATTCAGTTCGAAAGTATAAATAGAGTCAATAGTTTCGTTGGACGTGATCTCAGTTTTTATTGCTTGTTTAATAACGTTTCTCCCTCCATTTGATCGGAGTTCGTTAGGACCGAATTGTCGATCAAGTCTGATTAATTTTTGCCTCGACAAGGATGGTCACGGTGAGTGAGACGACCAAATGAAAATCTTTCAGTTTCCATTGACGACAAAAATCATTACTTCGAATCAAATGGAACTGAATGGTCAGGCGTGAGTTTTTATTAGCCAGCCAATTGCTATTTTCAATATTAAAGTAAAAATTCGAATATCTTTCTCGATTGTCAACAGATTTTCCCAAAAATTGGTACACAATCTCATTTTTGTGGGATAATTCACAGGGAAGTATCGTAATCAGTTCGTTGAATTATTGAAATAATCGAAAAAAAAAAAACAGTCATTCGATTGAATATTTTGGAGAAAGCGAAAAATCTTTTCTCTTCGAAAAAATGACCATCGTTGCGAGGACGATAATCAATATGAAATTCGTCGATTTGTCAAAATAGCCGAGCCAATAAAAAGCTGCTAGATTTTTATTTCTCGTTGAGCTAATCTCACGAGAATGAGATTTTTGGGCCTACTCAGGACAAAGGAAGACTACGTTCGGAGTTTCGTCCTAATTTCTATATGCGATGCAACCTAACGATTAATTAGAGCAATTGTGTTCACTAATGCTAATTAATAAATGGCTCGATTCGATATATCGATGATTGAGCGTGACACTCTGACTAGAAAGCTTACGAGAAAAAATGGAAAAAAATGAAGATATTTATCTATAGGACTTGATAACGTGCCATAGAATTTCAATTGGAGATAAAAAATCTAGACACCATGTACACTTACAATATATAAATATTTATACATCTAGAGTATCGAAAATAATGAAAATTAGAGTCTTTTATTTTTTCCTGCATTCTGCAATTTCCTGCTTTCTCTTTCATCTCCTTTTGTCTTAAGAGCATGGATCAGTTATTCCGAACCACTTTGAATATTCATAATTAAATTTTCCCAACGCCTTTCGACCCATCGAAGTAAAAGAGTTTCAGTTCCTGCGTGGGAAGTGAAAAAACACAGTCTGAAAGTTTTACTCCGATCGGACGACCCGGGCCGAAGAAATGTCACTCTCCTAATTCGCGGCATTTTCTTTCGCACTTATGGGAACTTCGTTCCAATCGATTCATACCCTTAAACACAAAAATGAAGAAAAAAAACCGTAACGTGTTTTCACTCTCGTTAGATAATCATCTCATTTTCCCGATTCTCATTCCTCTGGTTCTCGTCGTGCTCCCGACAATAACAACACATCGAAGAACACTCATCCATACCCTCGGTGACATACGTCAAATATGTGTCGACGCTTCTCGTATCGAGAGACGGCAATGACCAGGACAGCGACACGGAATCCGGATCCGGATAACTCGGCGTCCAATTATTCGTCATTCTCAATGGGCTCTGCTCGTAATTCGATATTTCTTGTGATTTTTTCACCACTCTGCTACGTGTCGACAATTTTTTTATCGCCTGGAACAGATCGAGACAAAAACAAATTATTAAGTGAAGCACGGAAAGGCAAATTGAATGTAAATTTGAATCAAAGTTCCAGCAATTACGACGATAAGATGAAAACAAAATTTTGTTGAAAACGACGAAAATTTTGTTCGATACGTTCGACTAAACGTTCGTTTGAATAATTCCAAAAATTGTGTCAATGCAGCAAGAACTATTTTAGAAAGTCTCTTCGGAAGCAAATTTTTGTCGGTACACTCGTAAATTTCGCTGACAATTCCGTTAGAAACCAAATATACTGTCGAAATAACGAAAATTTTGAAATTATTAAAAAATATTTAGTTTACCGTATCCAACAAAATATCGACCATTTTTAACAAAATTTTATTCCCAGTGAAGAAACGAGAAGCGATGAACGAATAAAATTCATCCATCGCCCAGTCCGTGCGTGCGGTAAATAAATAAACGAATGAATATTATGCAAGGATGAAACATTTTTCGAGCTCTCGAATTCGCACAATTGGCATGCAGATGATATGGAAATAAGAAACAACGGGAGGAAACGAACGATTAACCACGAAAAATGAGTTTGCATAGAAACTGTTTGAGCGAGGGTTTAGTACAATGAAAAGACGTGCTCACCTTTAATATTCGTCTGCCAGACTTGGTCAGCACTTCTCTGAACATTTTTCTTCCGTGGCGATAAGAGACGAAGGGAATAAAACGAGAAAATTTGAGAATAGCACGTATTGGATGAACTTAAGTTGACGTTAAGGAAACGAGAGCACACAACGGTTGTTAAAAAATTGAGCTTTCAATCACAGGAGCAAAGTTGTTTTTCCGGCGTTGGGATGATTCCGTGAAAAAATAAAAAGGCGAGCTCGATGAGGTTCTGGTTCGCAATAATCGCTGGGAGGTCGCGGCGTAGTTAGGAAATCGATTCGAGGTCGTCGTCGTCGTCTACTACGTCGACGGTGAGTTGTGGGAAAACCGTCGCTTTTTTTTCCTCGTTTTCCGCTCTCCTCTCTCTCTCTCTCTCTCTCTCTCTTTCTCCCTCTCTCGTTTTTTCTATGTCTCGTCAAATTTCGTCTTGCGCGTTACCGGCTCTTTCTACTTTGACATTGAATCGTGCAAAAGTGGTGGACAATGTTCAATCCGCAAAGTCTCGACTCGCAATGCTGCCGGAACGTCTGGCGCACCCCCTATTTATAACTTCTCCCACCCACGCGATCCTGGCTTATCAAAAGGCACCAAGGGAGGTCGTAGTACCAGTGGATACAGTTATAGTGCGCTGGTAACCCTTGGAGAGAGGGGGTGACTGTATAGTCGAGCCAACTCGGTCTATACATATGGGTCATTCCAAAAATTACGATACAAATTAAATCTCGCCATAAAAATCAATAAAACGAAAATTTTCATTCCGATTAAGAAAAAAAAAAAAAAATAAGCTTCCAGTGACTTTTTCGATGGAAATTACGAAAAAAAAATAAACGGAAGGAAATTACAATTTGCTCGATAAATTCTGGCGAATAAAAAAATTTTGTTCCATGATTTCTTCCCCCGACGAACCTCTTCAATTTTTCATCGACGTCAACATTTATGTGCTTTCGAATGACTCGTTTAAACAGCTAAGAGAATCGTCGAGCACTGAACAACGAAATTGACAGTTTGATCGTCGGAAATAATCATGAAAAATCTTTTGGATCGCGAATATGCGAAAAAGGTTGTACGCAGGTCCGATTAGTATGGAACGGCTCGTACGTAATGATTAATATTCCGTGCTGCCAGACGAGAAGATACTCTGGGGCCGACTAGGGGAGGGTTCGTCCCAAGACAGTAGAGCCCTGCGAGGCCGCCTCTTTATGAAATGAGTTGTACCTGAGATCGCCAAAAAAAAAAAAAAAAACAATTTTCTTCAGAAGTCCGGCATTTTCGGGTCTTATTTATGGAGTCGAGCGTTAGAAATAATTGAGACGATGATTGCTCCATTCATGAGCCACTCATTTTTTTCTACGCTATCCGAATCACGAGCGTTATATTTGTCGTCAGTTTATCATATTAAGGGAGACGTCTAAGCACTAGAAATTACTCTGTCTCGGAACAGTGATTCAAAAACGAATATTTCATGACAATTTGAAACCGTAAAAAATTGTTTGATGGGACTCGACTGTGTGACTTGTAGTTTTAGAACGTTATAATCAAGAAACATTCTATTTTTATTTTTAATTGGATAAAATATTGATCGTTACCCCCTTCGTGAGGCGGTGCTGCTGAAAAAAAGTGAATATCCAGTTCATTTTGTCCACTGCGAGAATGTCAATTCGGGTCTGTAATCAGCATTGAATAATTTTACAAAAGAATGAGGAATTCGAGGAAGCAAATAATTAAGAAAATCGTTAGTGAACCTTTAATGATAATTCGTGAATAAAACGACAATAAATTGAACAATCGACTGAAATTAGTCACTGCGGTCTCTAAGCGGAGGCCTTGGTGAATTTATTTTCCTTGCATTGTCAAGTCGTGTGCACTCGATCATTTTTAATTAACCGCAGAAGAAATTTAATATTGAAACGGCAACAATTCCATTATTTCGATTTGTTCCATCAAAACTTGTACGACATAGAGGAATATTGCTGTATATAGCTTTGGGGTGAAGTGGCACATAATTTCCCCTCCCCTTTGCTCTGATTCCCAGCATCCAGGGGTTGATTTAATATTTCTGAGTGAATTTACTACAAGTTGGAGTGTATATTCGAATACACGACAATACAAAACGAATTGCTGTGTATAAAGGCGATCTGGATGAATGCACAAAGACATTTGTATGTGTGAGTGTGTGTAGGTGTGTCTATATATATTATAAATACGCGTCGTACCCTTCAGGAGTCGCGTGCCGAGGTAGAAGATGAATAAGCGACAGGGTGAACTGTCGCGAATGGTCTCACACTACGAGCCACAGCATTGCTTTAATATCCTCAATAATAACAATAACAACAACAATAATAATAATAGCTAATAATAATATATTTGAGAGACACCAGCTCTTTCCCAAGCTCTCTTGTTCCATTGGGATTTCGAGACATTCGTCGACTGGCTTGGACACAATCTATGTGTGAATTCGATCAATATTGCGTATTCAATTAATTTAATCGGGTTGACAGTCGTTCCTTTGTTTATTGTAAACAGCCACGACAGCAAAACGTTGGCATTTTTCGGTCGATTAATCGAGTTATTTTGATAAATTTGTTTATTGCTTCGAAATGATTATTTTTTTAGAATTATTAATCATTTTTCTCGATGCGGCTGCTTTTTGGTCACTGCGAGATTTCGGAATGCATTTTTAGACGTATGTGGTTTTTTTTGCCGAAGATTTTCTAGCCTTTTTTCCTCTATGGGACCCCATGGAATACTTCGCTCACTTGCTCCGCCATCAAATATTTATGCATTACGAGCAAATCACGATTGGATCGGGAAATAGAGGAGATTCGATACAGATCTGTTTCATTTTTTTTTCGTCATCTCGCACCAGTTATTTGGAGTGAAAAGATACATTGTGCAACACACTAAGTGCATGGATCCTCGGAATATCGAGGGGGAACAACGAGGGACATAATTCGTGAGAATTATGCAGCCAGGTTTGCCGGCTCGGTGAATATGCAAGGTCCCGCAAGGTCGAGCATCTAATCGAACACATTATCCATTGATTTATGGCTACTCTGGGACACCAGGTTATCCATAAAACGTATGCATGGAACTCTCGCCAAAAATCAGCATGATTTCCCTCGCCACAACGCCACATTGCCATCGTTTTGTTCATCGCAAAATCATCCTCAAATTTCATCAATCGAAGTAGCTTTTTTAGTTCCAAATCTTTTGAATGAGAGGGGAAAAGGAAAAGGACTCGTGGCACTGCTGGACAACTGTTTTATTAAGATGGCTCGGTAGGACCAGATTGATAAAAATTTTAGAGGTTCTGTTCCCTTTGTCATCGACCGCGAACACAAGCACAAGCTTGGTTGGGTGGGTCATTGAGTAACTGGGTCAGCCCAGCGATGAGTTAGGATGGCGAGGTCAAATTATGAAGTTTTTGTTGTAATTCAAATGGTGAATTGGTGTTTTTGCTGTTTAAAGAATTTTATTTCCAGAAAAAAAGATTTTTTTTCCATCGATTTCGTAATTCGGAGGATTTTTTTTTACAAAGAAAAAAAATTAACTCACATTTCGCACTCTGCCGAACTTTGTCGAACCATCTCGAGCGGTTCCTTTTCTTGGCTTTTGTAGATTCAAACACAAAACAGTTATTTTTGAACCGTTTGGGCTGGAACTCGGTAAACGACATTTCGGAGTATCGAACAATCTGTTAAAAATATTTTGGCGGGTTTTTTGTTCTTGTCAGTTCTCTCGATTCCAACGTTCGTGCATCTCCCTGTCTAAACGTTCATTTCGGTTCATCGCACGTCTAGCGTCCTCTCGTTCTCGCGCTTGTCTTCGTTCGGTCTCTTCTCTCCCCATTTGGGCGTTGATGGTCGCTATGAGAAAATTTCTCGCACGCTTTCCATCCAATGCCTTTCTCTCAGCGTCAGTGAGCAATTTGTCTCTTTTTGATCTTGCAAGGGTCTTACGCCAAAGAATCGTTGCGGAGAGTGGATCCAAGTTGGAATACTCCTCAAGCAGGACATTTCCACTGTCGCCTCCATTGGTCGTCTGAGCGAAGAGTGCAAACGAGTTAAAAAAGCTCATCACGCGATTAGAAAAATCGATTTTTATCCTGCATAAGTTTATTTTGTTTTTGTTTTACTGAATTTTCCGGCGAACGTAATCGATCGAAATTTTGGAGTCAAGATTCCGAATTTGAAGTTTTTCAACGAATTGTTGCGAACGAATGGGTTTCGCGTTAAAAGTGAAACGATAGAAAATAATTAATCACGATACTCACTTTGGTTTCTTGTGCCAATGAATAAACCTCGACGAATCCAAAGACGAGGAGCAAAATGGCAAAGCAATGATTCTTCTCCATCGTAGCTGCAGGTATGTGAACAGAAGCTTCGTGTTTTCGACGGTCGTCGGAGATTGAAGAGCGAGACGTTTATATAGCTGTACTTGAGCAACAAAATCTTTCTACGAAACAACTGCTGAATTTAAAATCATATCCTTCTCACTATCCTTACGCTTTTCGATTGATTGAACGGCACAATTATTTTTTGACTTTATCAATGCAATAAAAATGTCTCGTACTCTTGCACACATCACTGCCTAATTACATTCAATAAATATCTCCTGCAAAACAAATTAGTCGTTTTAAGCATTCATCGTGTCATTAACCTCTATCGAAAAAATCGGGTATTTCGAATCTGGACGAAAATTTTGTCGGTCTCGCGAGTCGTAATGCATAGAGGGTGGCTCTTAATTAAAAATTTGGAAAAAACGAAAGATTCGAGTCATCATTGGGCGAGTTTTTTTGGTCTCGATCGAATTTGATTCTTACAGATACGATCGCTGCAGATGTTGTTCCGGGACGTAACAGGCTCGACACTGTCGGTTTCAGACATTTTTATTAATTTTAACTTGCAAATGTTCCTGGTTCCTGTATTTTTTATTCGTGACGAAAAAATGATTTTTTCTCATCATTCGTAAGGAGCACTCGAACGATACTCCGGCGCACTCGGAATCGACATTTCTTTTGGTACAAAAAATTTATCATTTCGAAAAGTATTCGCTATTGTTATTATCGTTGTTGTTGGTGTAATTATTTAGACAATGTCGAAATTGTAAATCTTGTAACAAACAGAATTTTTTTCAAAAATTCTGTTTTTCAAAAATTCTGTTTTTTCTCGTCTTTTTCGGATTAGACTTTAATTTCCATTGACATTTGATATTTGCACGCTTCACTACATAATTGCGGAAGAAAGTCTGTGCACACAAACTTTGTGTCAACGACCGACCGAATTTTTATCTACAATTGCGATGAATCGTTCGATACTTCGGACGATCGTCAAAAATTATTTAATGAACCTGAAAAAGATTTTTCGAAATACCTCAAAGTGTTTGCACATCAAACCAATTTCGATCATCTCCCAAACGCTACGGAATTTTTTCTGTTATCGCGAATCATTGATAACGTAAGAAACACATTTTGTATGTGGCCACACTTTGTGTACGGCTATGGAACTCAACAAAAATCGACGTGTCGTTCTGTGCAGCAGAATTGCTACGACTCGTTCACTAATTTTATGGTTTTTCCGGTTTTTCTGGTTCAATCTCGCCGACCAGGGTTTCGGAAGATTTAGAGGTTTTCTTTTTGATTCGGATCTTTGGTTTTCAATCGACGAAGACTTTGGCGATACGTTTAACACATTTTGGTTTAGTTTCCTGGGTTACTCTCATTCCTGACGGTCGCAATGGATTCCTCACTTCGAAGTTGCTTTCTCGTTCAGCCCAGCTTCGTCTTGTTCCTTCGTTAAGCACGGATACTCAGCTTCCTTTGTCCCGGTGGTCTTGTGATGTTGAATCTGTCCGTGTTTCTTGCATGCCGAACAAACGATGCTTCGGCTTGAACGGTAAAAAGGAATTCTTCTTTTTCGATGTTTGTAGCTTTCTCAGCTCTGGGGAACGTTTCGGAATATGGTTGGAGGTTCGGATGCTTTTCCATCGAGACTCGTTGGTCGACGATTTCATTGCTCCTCTGCAAAGTTAATGGACGATTTGGAATTTATATCGCTCCCTGGAATAGAAGGTTTGAAAATTGAAAACATTTGAAAACGTTTGAAAACATTTTGTCCTAGGATGAAAACTTTTTTCTACCGATCGCCAAGTTTGGCTGCAAAAAAATTCCAAAGTAAACCGATCATTTCTCGCTCTAACGTAGCCGAACCCCGTAAACTCGTGTCGCTCCGAAATTTCTTTCAAATTACAGTACCTGATCGAATTCGCAATTGTCGAGTCGCTCATCCATCATTGATGGTTCGCCTTCATCAGGCTGTAGCAAAAAAATGAGTTTCGTCAAAATAAAATCAAAGAACAAGGATTTATTTCGACTCTTACGTCAATCTCTCGGACTACTGAGTAAACCTCGACGAATCCAAAAACCAGAAGCAAAATGGCAAAGCAATGATTCTTCTCCATCGTAATGCACGTGCATCGAGACAGTCGCTTCGCGTTGCTCTTTTATTTCCTGTGACATTTGTCGAATGATATTTAAGGGTGAGGCTTTATATACCCTGACAAAATCGGAAAAAACTTCATGTAGCTGCATGTGCAATTGACTTTACCAATGAACATTGCTTCTCAAGTGGAATGCTTTCCAATTGATCAAATATCCTGCATTTTAATTCGGTCAATGCACTAAAAGTGTCTCGACTTTTCCACAGACCAATGCTTCGTTTCATGCAAGGAAATGTTTCTGAAAAGAATTTGGTCGACTCCACCGTCTACTGGGCGAATAACTCTCGGCGTAGATTTCGAGTTTATTGGTTTTGCGATCACACGGAGTTCTCGTAAGATTGACAGGATATTGTCGAGGGAGGAAGAGGAAAGCTTGAATGCCTCGAACCAATTTTTCCTGTAAACACGTACTTTTTACACAAAACTTCAAAAACAAGTGGAAATGAAACTCCGTTCGATAGCTAAGTGCAAAGGTTGATAAAATAGAGGTCTCAGTGTACTTCGTTTCTTCTATTCGATTGGATCGACAGATTTGTCTTTTGCAATTGATTTTTTAACTTAAAAATACATAATTTTTTTATTTCGTACAATTCTCGTGTAGGAATGCTCATTTTTCATGAACGACCTTGATATCAAATAATCTTTTCGATGGTGACACGTCAATTGGGAGATGAAAACTTTTGGAATAATTGTGAAACTTTTAATTTTCAAAGGATCTGTGTATTTTTCGAACAGCAGACATTGCGTACAATTTGTATTCTCATTTTTTTGAAATACAATAATATTTCGAGAATCAAACATTTGGGTAAACACTCAATTCAATTATTCTGTTCGCCTTTGTTGGATTGTCGTTAATAGTGCGATTAATCGCGGTGACTCTCGGATATCCTTGCCTCATATACTGTTGGATGCTATCTTGGAATTGTTGCACTAGAGTGCGACGTTCAAGACTTCTTTCTGTCGCTACGCGTGCGGCTATTACAGCAGGGTTTTCCGTTGTGGGTGCAGAGGCCGGCCTATTAAATTTCCCATTGTTATTTCTTTTCGTCCGTCTCAAATCGTCTGCGTGAACATATTGCTGGTCAGATTCACTGGCAACGCCATGGTCGTTTATCTGAGGAAAAGCACGTCGAATGTTTATTTAGAAAATACGCTGAAACTCTCTGTATTTCGATTTTTTAAATAATTTCTACTGAAAAAAATTATCGGTGAGAATTCATTTTGGTTTTTAAGGGGAAAGAGGACATGGAAATATCGGGCGCGAGCCCTAAAAATTTTGAAACCTTGAGCTCCGTTCCTCTGAACATTGACAAAAAAAAAAGAAAAGAATAATCCCACGAGATAATTTTTTTGTCATTTTTTGGATAAAGATTTTTTCTGTTCTCTTGAAAATTGATAATTTGGCAAATTCTCACCTCGTCTTGATGGGAATGAAGAAGAAGCTCGTCCGTCGAGAACTCTGCTTGTGTCTGCAACAAGAAATATTCATCGGTAACTAAATAAATTTTCAAGAGACACGATCGACAGTCAATTCTTTCGATAAATGAAAAAAAAACCAAGTTCCCTTGTAAATATTGTAAAAAAATGTTCTGGAAGAAAGTTACGAACTCAATTAGCAAAAGTTTTATTTGGTGATACGACTTGAAACTTACATCAAGTTCTCCAGGGTAGGAATAAACTTCGACGATTGCAAAAACGAAAAGTAACATCACGGCGTAATTACGTCTCTCCATAATTGGTTCGTTGATCGAAAAGTCAGTAGAATATCGAAGGATCGTAGTGCGATCGTTTCCAAGCGGATTATTGCTCAGACTGTTGAAAAGTAGATAATAATTCTCCTTTTATATGAAACCGAGCCTTACATAATGAATTCCACACAGCTTTTTCTATCGAATTTATCAGTTTTTACAATAGACTCATTAAAATAAATTTAAGAACTAATGCTGCCACGAGGCAAAGAAAGTCACAAATGTCCTCTTGAATAAACACATTACCTTTGAATAATTCCAAAAACATATATAAACATAGGTTATTGTTATTAAGAGGCAATGACCGAGAGCGAATGGTCTAATCAAACTTTTTTTTGCATACATTATGTTTGTTCCCTTGATTAATTCGTATGATCGTACTTAGAGAACGTTGCCCCCAGTGTTTCCGAAAACTTGATATCTGAACAAAAAAATGCGAATGCAATTATTGTTTTTACATCGTGGTATTAATTTTTGTTCAATAAAGTCATGAAACTTAATTCCTAGATAGACCGATCAAATAAAACCCAAGGAAACTTTTTTCCAATTGATTAAACAAGTGTGACTCCTTATCTTATTAATTACTGAGTAATTTTCTGCCGCTTGGCTTAAATATACGAAAATAGCATGCTCTGGTGTTTTACGAGAATTTAGAAAACGAAGCCAAAATTCCGAAAAAAATATTAATAATCCGGGGAAAAATCATTATTTGAAAAAATCCGACGTTTCTCGTGATTTTTTTCGAGAATAATTGCAGCAATGCGTTATAGAACTTTATACCCAATGAAATACTTGAATTTCAAAAATAATTTCGTGCTGCTGTGATGGAATCGATTTATCGATAGATTGAAAATTCAATAACATGGAAAACACTATGGAAAAGTCTCCTAGCGAGTACTCGTGAAGAGTTCGAGTCAGTTACGTTCCCGGAAAAATTTGGATCCACCATTTCGAAAAAAAAAAACAAAAATATATTTCGACCCCGAAGCTGAGGCTCTATGAGGAGTTTTCATAGATCTAGTAATTCCGAGTGGTGGAGAAAGTCTCCCTGTGTGCCCTCGTGAAGAGTTCTAGTAAATCGCGTTCCCGGATGAATTTTGATCCACATTTAAAAAAAAAAAATATATATATAAATTTCAACCCCGAAGCTGTGACTCTATGACGAGTTTTCGTAGATCTGGCAATTCCGAGTGATAGAGAGAGTCTCCCTGCGTGTCCTCGTGAAGAGTTCTAGTCGTTTGCGTTTCTGGAAAAATTTTGACCTACCATTTTCTGAAAAATAAAAATAAAAAATTAAAATCCCGAAGCTGAGGCTCCATGACGCGTTTTCGTAGATCTGGCGATTCTGGGTGATGGAGAAAGTCTCCCTGCATGCCCTCGTGAAGAGTTCTAGTCGATTGCGTTTCTGGAAAAAATTTTACCCACCATGTTCAGAAAAAAAAAAAATAAAACATTTTTCAATCCCGAAGCCGAGGCTCCATGACGCGTTTTCGTAGATCTAGCAATTCTGGGTGATGGAGAAAGTCTCCCTGCGTGCCCTCGTAAAGAGTTCTAGTCGTTTTCGTTTTTGGAAAAAAATTGATCCACAATTTTCGGAAAAAAATAAATAAATAAAGTTTCAATCCCGAAGCTGAGGCTCCACGACGCGTTTCCGTAGATCTAGCGATTCTGGGTGATGGAGAAAGTCTCCTTGCGTGCCCTCGTGAAGAGTTCTAGTCGATTGCGTTACTGGAAAAATTTTGACACACCATTTTCCGAAAAATAAAAATATAAAGTTCCAATCCCGAAGCTGTGGTTCTATGACGAGTTTTCGTAGATCTGGCAATGCCCAGTGACGGAGAAAGTCTCTCTGCGTGTCCTCGTGAAGAGTTCTAGTCGTTTGCGTTACTGGAAAAATTTTGATACATCGTTTTCGGAAAAAATCAAATAAAAAATTTCAACCCCGCGATGCCGAAGCCGCATGACGCGTTCTCGTAGATCTAGCGATTCTCAGTGATGGAGAAAGTCTCCCTGGGTGTCCTCGTGAAGAGTTCTACTCAATTCCACTTTCACGCATACGAAAAAAAGTTTTATTCCGATGGGAACATATAACCGCACGCGTATATACGCAACTGTCAAACCGACAGCCCGAACTGTCAGACTGACAGCGGGAGTCAAAACACGGTGTATTACAGGACCGACCAATCACAGAACGAATAAAATGGCAACAATTACAATCGAAATATATATAGTGACCCATGAACTTTTTATTAGGGGATTATTAGGGGATTAGGGGACGTGACTTCAATTTACACGCGTTTAGATGGGAAAAATTAAAAATTGGAAATTAAGTATCTCAAATTCTAAACGTCAGAAATTTTTCTTCACAGGAAAAAACTGTTAGTTTTGGTGCCAAGAACGTTTATACAAAATTTTAAAAGAACCTTAAATAAAATCGTTTTGTGATAGTAATACCTTAATGATTCATCGATGGAATACTGCTCATTGCAGTTTGCACTAACTTCGTTGACAGATTCGAGATTATTGGTCAACGCATCATGTCTGTATTAAGCGGATGTCATAGTTGTGCCTTCTCGCAGTTTTTCTAAAGCGAATGACCGCAAGAAAATTTTTCTAACCGTTGCTCTATTGCGGGACCGTAATAGTGATCGAAGAAAATGAAATTTCGTGATAAACATCGACGGAATTCGATGAAAATTTTTCATGGTTCGGGAGAACGGTGATTGCGTGGATTTTCATTTCGATTGTGACATTTTTCAATTTGAAAAGATCGAAAAAGCGTTGTAACGAAAATTTCTCTGAAGGAATAGGACAGTTGGAAGGAACTTCTCGTAAACAACAATAAACGACAATAGCATTGACGTTTGTTATTTCTGTTAATTGAATATCGATCACCGATATAGTGAGGTCAAAGAATGTAGAATTAATTTTCTGGACTTTTTGCACTTATAATAACTTGGCGTCGAGCCGCTGCCGCGTCTCTTGATTTATTTAACATTTAACGATATCATGACGACACATGTTTTTCCAATGAAAATCTTAAAAATAAGTGTGTAAAAGTTGAATCATAAATTTTCACTTGGAACCGAACGGTTCCAGTAATCAGTTACTCGATCAAGCAATTTCCGACGACAGTTTGTTATACGGTCAGCGACTTGAAAATCCTGAGATTTCCCCGTCGACATCCCACCAGATGAGACGTTTGTGCTCGCTCACGAGCTTAGTGCTTCTTAGTGCGTCCTCTCGGTACTGATGGCTCCGTCGTTTTAGTCTTTGGGTTTATCCAGGTTGAATTGTCTTTATTCAACTCTCGCGCCATTTCGCCATTCTTAAAGGCTTCTTCCAATAGCTCTGGATTCCCTGAGTAACCGACCTTTGCCATCTGGAAATAGCAAGGAATAAACTCACTTTTTCATAATTTCTATGTGAAATTATTTCATTCTGTAGAAAATGAGAAGGACCAAATGTTCCATCTCAGTGTTAAGAGGAAAAATTTAGCGTCAGATTCGTCTTTGCTAAAGAATTTCAAGTCAAGCAGAATTCTGCTTTTGATTCCGTGTATATAGGTCACATTGGAAATAAAAAATTTCTATGGATCCCACAATTCAGAGGGAATGAAAACTTAGAAATTTCGATCGACTTACCAAGGTTAGTACGGCTTCGTTACAGAAGTCTTCATGGGTTCGTGGTTTCGTCTTTTTCTGAGCTGCTTTCGCTGAGCACATCTGTAAAAGTAGGCAAAATGTCATGAAATTTTTGTATTGTCAATTGCTCAGCATAGGTCGTTACTTGTAACTCATTTTACAGGAAGTCGATGCAGTTTCATTAGTTTGTTGAAAAGTTTTTTCATACCGCAATGATTCCAATAGCCAGCAGATAGACGGCGAAGAATTTCATGGTCCTCATTTTCGAAGGAGTAATTTGAAGATTCTCCAAGAAAATACTAGTCACAAGCTTACTGTATTTGGCGATTGGAGTAACTGATAAAAATGAAGAAAAAAAGCTGCTTTTTATACTCGCGATGAACCGCCTAACGAAAACGTTTCGTTTTGTTATGTTTTTTAATATTTGCGAACGTTAAAAAATTTTAGAACTGTATATTCCGGCTTGTTTATCGAGAGCGATAAAAATAGTAAAGCGTAGAATATACTGTTTGATGTACATACGAAAATTATACGCTTTACGCACTTATTTGTTTCGCTGAACATGACCTCGAGCTGTTGACACAAAATATAGTTGTCAATATTGATACCGCGGTAACAAGTTAATAGATTTTTTCGAATTAATAATTTTATCGAATGATGTACACCAACGAAATTCAAATTGTTTTTCACGAACATTTCATCCTATTTTTTCAACATTATTCCAAAAAATTCAATTTGCGTTACATATCGTCAATCGTTTTGTTAAATGAAATGTCAGAAACTACGAATTTCGATCTTTTTACAAAAAATTACTTTTCTTCATGATTTTTTCGACCATGATGAAAAAACTTTCCTGGATTTTTGTTCGAAAACCAATGACACTACATGAAGTTCGCAGCGTTGGGGTCCAACAAAAAATACTTCGTCTATTCATTGTTTGTTCATTTTCAAAAACCGTGACAATTTTCGTACCGATTTTGTGATTAGAGCCTAAAAAAAAATCGTTTTATCATCCTGACCGAATATTAACTAAGAATTTTGAGCTCTGCTCAAGAAAAAACAGGATTTCGTTGCATTCGCTGCAAACTTTAAGATCGTCAAAAATCATCAATTTTTTCCAAGGAAAATAAATATAATCATTCAGTAGTTCGATTGCTTTAACGTTGACTGGAAAAAAATAGGCTTTTCCTTTTTTTAATCTGTGCTATTTCCAATTTGGAAAATTTGTCTATTATTTATACGTGTAATTAATTATTCTTTCTAATTATCGTTATTATTACCTCATGATCCATGAAATATACAATATTATGCATGCATTTATCTTCGTGCACACGTCGTAAGTGTGCAAGTGTGTGTGTGCGCACATGCTGCATGCGTATGAACGTGTCTTCGCGTGTGTGTGACGCGTGTGAGCGACGCCGTTCTCACGCGGTGCCACGCGTCGCCCTCTCGGTCTCCTTATCCCTCGTTTCATACACACAGTCGATCACCCCTCTCGAAATGCAGCTCAATGTGCAGAGTGAACGACGTCAGCGACGGGAGGCATATATATATAGATATAAATAGTAACTATATATACGAGATCATAGCACGTGCCGTTTCATGTACCCACGAAAAACTTATAATTGTCATAACATCTCCCTTAACACATACAATGGCCTGAACCACACGATATTATAATAAAAGTGCGCATGTGCATGTGCGAGATCCAAATTTCCAGGAGAAGAGATAATTTTTTTTGAGTAATTTTTCATCGTAAATAAAAAAAAAATCATCGGTGGTTCGAGAACTTCAAAGAAAACTGTTTTTCCTTTCATTTTCTTACGGTCGCTGACAATCATTCGCGACTGAATAAAAAGAAATTAAAAAAAAAGAAATCGAAGTTGCGAAGAAAAATTCATTTTCTTCAATTTCTTCGAGAATGATTCTGTTTTTTTTTTTTATTTCATCAAGTGACACGTAGCGTTCAGGAATATATTTTGAAGAAAATTGACGAAAGGCCGAACTGTCCGAAGGTTTTATTGCGCTGTTATTTTTTGAACGTTTTTTTCTTTTTCTATGTTTCATTTGTAGAGTTAAAAAATAGAGGATTTGTTCAAACGGCTGGTTCATATTGGAATAGCGATCTATCAGTCTCTCCCTCTTCCCTCTTTGCCTCTTCAGAGCAAATAACTGGCATGGCAAGTGGTAGACAATAAGCGAGATAATGTTCAGGTAACGAGATCACGCAGTACTTAACAATACATTAAGTAAAAATATTCCACGTTTTCGGAACTGTACGACGTTTAAAAATACATTAATTTGTTTATGATATTGATAGAAAAAATCTATTTACTCTCGCTCGAAAAGATGGTTTTGCGTTGAGCAAACATGAGTATGTGTTATTTGCCATTCCTTATCGGTTTGACTATTATTAAACCTCTTGTAGTTTTTCGGTAGAGATACTTTTTGGAGAAACAATAATGAGCTCATTTTTCTACCGTCAAACTTTTGTTACATTATTTCTATTTCTGTTTTAATTTATTAAATTTCTACATTTTTTGAATTATTTGAATTTCTTTGTTTTTAAGGACGAACTCTTTTACGTCGTAGCTGCTTCGTAATCCTTCTCTCCTTTTTTTTCCTCTTTTCATCGTTACCGAGCCTTGTAACCCGAGTAACCAAATCGGCATGGCACGTGTATCCCTCTTAGCACGCTACAATGGCTCGTAGTACATCGTTTGAAAAGCCGGCCAAGTATCGTCCAGTTTTTAACGAGTTGAGTCATCGCTATAATTTTCTTTATCGCAATTACCTTATTTCTTAGCATTTTTTTATAATTACAAATAATTCGTTGAACACTATCTCCCCTGTTTTCGCATTTTTCCAAAACGATTAACCAAAATCTTTTATTTTCCCTTAATGACTCATTGGCAAATGGTAAAAATAACAGGCTCATGAAATTAATCAAGTGGTAAACATTAATTTCACCGAATGATGAATTTGTTTATTCGAACGCCTCAACAAAATTCAACAAATAAAATGCGGCGAGGATCCATTGACGATTTATAAAATTGTTCCCCGCTATTATCGAGCCAGTGCACTTCTAATATAATTTTTCAAGGGAAACAATTGCCACTGGCGATGAAGTAACGATCGACGCGTGGCGTCCACGTGACCAAAATGCGTTCAAACATCGAGGAGAATGAGAAAGAGAGGGAGAGAGAAAGAGGGCACTGGAGACAAGGGATGAAGCATTCTGGACATACGTGTTATACCGTTCTCCTCTTTCTTCTCTCCTACTTGGCTATTCAAACAGAGAATAAGCCTCGCCTAATTGCGTTGGAAGACCCCATTCCATTAGAGATTAAACTTCAAAAGAGAAGCTCAGACTGAAAGAGAGAGAGAGAAAGAGAGAAAGAAGAGAAAGAGAGAAAGGGAGGAGAGAGAGAGAAGAGGGACGCGAGGAGGAAAAATGAGGGCTGTCGACTCGAGTAAACGCGAAAAAAACACCAAGTGTTTTTTAATTAATGCACAGAATATGTTAGCATTGCCTCAAGTGTCACACCTACGAGAATCACTTTTTTTTCCAACTCCGAAACGATCCCCTCAATTTTTGTTAACAAAAACATCATCAATGTCGAATTCGATATAAAATTTAATTTTATCAATTTTCATAACGTCAAACAATTTTTATTTCATCTCCCCAGCATTTCGTAACTCTTCGTGTATTTTGAAAACCCAAAGACTCGAGTAACACTTGAACGATAAAAATAGTGAAACGTAGAAAAGCGTTTTACAAAAGAGAGAGTTATACTTTGTACGCACTTGTATTGACATTTGTCTTATTGAGCCCAAATTTGATCATTTTAATTTAATCATGTTGTCGTTTGATCGGTGGAATAATATTGTACAGCAGGAAACAATTGGACGTCACGAAAAATGTGTAACGACAATTTTTCATTAGATTAAAAAAAAAAAAAAAAAAATTACCATTTTATTGACCAAAAAAAATAATTTATTCATATTTAATTGCAAATATTTTTGCAGCAATTAGTAATTATTGGAAAATTGTTTATGTCAAACATGTGCAAATAAAAATGAGTTTAAAAAATGTCGTTGAAATTCTCGATCGTGGTCTATACTGACTCGAGAACAAAGGGATGTTTCCACGGTGTTCCAGGGTGAGGTGAAATCTTTCCTATATTTGTTCAAGTCTGTATGAGAGAGGCAACGAGGTTGCCCTCTGACGCAAACCACAACTTGAGTTGGTTCGAATTGTGTTGAGGCTCGAATACCACGAGGAAGGCACTTTTGTTCTAGTGTGTGGGTGAGATTGGCAATGGGGAAGAGGTCGTGTTAATCCTTCGGAGTGTCAAACGCGTGGGAATCACTTCGAGTCCGGCCTCACACGCGACCTCCGCGTGTGTGTCAGTTGAGTGGTGGGGGAGGTCGGTAGGAGACTCTAGACCCTGCAGCCGACGAGGTTTGCTATAATTCCGGAAGGGTGGTTGGATAAAGGAAAATATGGAATAAACAACAAGTCGAATTTGGGAGCAGAAAGAAAATACATTTTTTAACACCGCGAGAACAAAATTAAAACTGTATTAAAGTCTGTAATAGAAATTTTTGTAATTTTGTGCTAGAAAAATTATTCAAGGTTCATAAATTTTCAAAAAAGGCTTCTGTCATGAATTTTATTTGGAAAGATTCGATATTTCAAGAAACGCACGAGCAGATCATCTTGAAGTCTACGTACAACGGGGATCGACTCTGAAACCGAAACAGAGTACCTGAGCGATTTGACGGCGTCGTGTACAATGTATAGAAGCAGGTAGAACCGTTCGAAAACGTGATTTTTTGAAAAAACGTCTAGGACAATTTATTTTTTCGATTGCCGATAAATCAGAAAATTTCCAGCGTGAAATGATGAATCAAATAGTCGTTAACCGATGCACCAGTAAAATCCACGCACTCGTTCGGTACGTCTAGTCGATTCGCCAATGTGTTACGCCGCGAGAGCCCAGATCCGTTCCCTTATGTCAACTTACCTGCATTACCAACATTATGTAAGACGTGGGCGCCACTGACCTCGACTAAGTTAGCCCCCTCGCGTTGACAAAATCAGATTTTTTTTTTACAAATCTCTTGGGGGTCGTCGTTTTCGAGATCTAGTCGTTTGCGTTTCTGGGAAAATTTTGACCCACCATTTTCGGAAAAAAATTAATAGAACTACTCATAGATTCAATAAAATAGAACGACTCAACCGAAAAAAGTTTCGGTTGAGTAATATCAAAATCATAACACAATCATTTATCCGTATTTTTCACTCTACAATTTTTATTATGATTAAAAAGGTACATCCTTTGCTTTGCCTGGTTTCTCTGCATGATTGATATTAGCCAAGAGCGAATATACTTGGAAATAAAAAGATATTTTGTCAAAATTTATCAATCTTCCTTTTTACAGAGTTAGTTTTATACGCAATTTTCACGATAAAAAAGTGCCATTTATTTTGGAGCAAAATTTTTCACGCACAAACAATTTGTTTTTGAAAAGATAAGAAAAATAACAAATGGGGGTCTGAGGTTGGGTAGGTGCGCGTATGCACAGCGCAGACAGGAAGTGCTCGGAAACTAGGTGAAGTCGCGCAGTGTAATCGATTTTAAAATTGACTTTTTCGAAAAAATCTTTAACCGCTGAACGATTTAATTGCGCCACCGTAAACCACTGAACGACCCCCAAGAAATTTGTAAAAATTAATATTGTCAACTTGAGGGGGTTACCTCAGTGGAGGTGCGCCGCTGGTAACATAATACCAGCCAATGGTACAGCAAATCAGTCGAATCTCTGTCTCCATACTTTGGTTCTCTGCAGACGAACGTTGCAAGCGGCAGCGGGGAAGTTGTCAAACGGGAATTGATGAAATTGGCAAATGGGAAAAGTTGACAAAAGGGGAAATCTGGAAAAAAAATCGTTTTTCAATAACAAATGAACTGACATATCTCTCGTTAGGGAATGTGTGTTAGGGAATTTACAGACTTTAAGGATTTCCTCAAAATTGGAACATGCACTCAACGAGACATTTACAGTCTTGACATTTGTGCCTAAAAATCCACAATATTTAGGTACAAAATAGGAAGAATTTATATTTTTGTAGTTTCAACATTGACGCAACAAAAAAATTTGTATACCTGGAGCAGATCGCTTTAATTGTCTTCGTCTCCAGGGTGGAATGGAGATAACTCTGATGAATAATGGAAAGGCAAGAGCGGCACATTTAAAAATTAGTCCATATACGAAAAAAGACAGGCTGCAAGAGTTTTAAGCTACACACGTGCTCCCCCAATTACCGATGCAAAATGTCGTTACACTATTAATCATTCTTAAAAGCCTCGTGGTTCGTCGGAGACGACGATAAAAACGTTCAATTATTTATCGTCTGATATCGATTTTCATCCCGCCGATAATTGGGTCAGACATTAAAATAAGCCGTACATATAGATACATTACATCGTCTATTCGAAATAGTTCATTATGATCGAATATGTGAGCAGAGTGAGTCTTCAACACAACGAAGGTGTAAAGACTTGTATGAACTTGTATTGGACGTGCATGTAAATCGATCATGTGACAAAAAGTTGAAAGTGTCATCAAAAGTCCGACAACGGTTGATGAAACAGAAATAAATGAAACTCACTGAATTTGATGGAAAAAAAAAGCGATACTATATGCACTGACCAAAAAATTTCGTTCATCCCATCGAAGACTCACCGTTGCATCAAATCGACTCGCTAATCGAAGTGAATTTCGCTCACTGCGCCAAATAATTGTCGAATTAATGAATGAGAATTCGTTGGTCACATCTCGTTTGAATTAGGGAAATTCGGTTTCTCAGTGTATAGAAAAAGTTGACCTAGATAAACTGCGCTCGCGCGGGTGGAAATGATATAGTTCCATTACATCGCACGGTATAGTGCTTTACAGAATAATGCCTCGTTGTGTCGATATATCGAGCCATCGCGCCTTCACGATCAGCCACCTCGAGCAACTGTAACCATTACAAACAATTTCCCCAGTGACGAATTACCATTACATTTTCTTGCGGCACGGTGCACGTAAATGTGTTAGCACATTTACGATATGCCTTTAAAGCATGGCTAATGGTAATCGCCTTGGCATACACGTTGAAATTATAGGCTGACAGAAAGATCGAAGATTTGAATAAAGTGAGAAAAAGGAGAGGAAAAAAATGATTTAATAAATTGTTTACTCGTGACAATTCTACTCCGAAAACTAAATTTGTTGGACGATCTTCGGTCACCAAACTCGTCTCTTTATCGTCTTTTTTACTCACTATATGCTCTCTAGGACAATTCTGTTGTTGAATTAACAAATTTTTATTCACCGATAGCTCGAACGTTAATTAATTAGTAAGCAGGAAGTATTGGGAATGGGAGCGAAAACGAAGCGCAGAGAAAAATGTTTGGAAGACAATTAAATAATTAGCCAGTTTTAATTACGAAGATAATTGAATAAAAATGATTAAATGGTATTTAGAGCAACAGATCGATGTGAATGAAGAATAGGCTCAGGACAATAGAAATAATATTTGATTCACTAGGTGCAGTACAATTTAATACGTATCTCCATATTCGAATACACAATGGTGAAATCGTATTAAGGACTGTGCGACCGCTTTATGCCCTGGCTTTTGGTGTCCTTCTACCTCGCTGACTGCCTGGAAGAGGATATCGTGACACGGATGAATAATCCTTAGAGCATTCAACCGATTCTCCGTCGTACCCCTCGCCATTGTGTATCCTCCTTTTCTCTTTTCTTCTCTCGCTCTCTCATGCAGTCTGAATCAAATGTTCGTTACCTACATCGGATCATTCGAGCACGTGCTGTCCGTTGGTAGGAGCAATGGATCTCCTCGGTTCATATGATAGACTGACTATTGAAATGTTGATGTCTGCGTATAGTTATTGGCCAGCTTCCGATAATCGAATTTCACGTTCAGACTGTTTGGGAAAGTTGCTTAGAAAAGTTGGTGGGATGATGAAATCTTCACTCCCGAATGCTCCGAGCTAATCCTCGTTTCTTTGTTTAATAATCTGACGACTAATTGCACTGAAAACCAAATTTTGTTTGAAAATATCGATATTTTGTTCGATACGTTCGACTAAATGTTTTTTTGAATAATCTCAAAAATTGTGTCATTGCAGCAAGAAATATTCTAGAAAGTCTCTTCGGAAGCTTACTTTTGTCGTTCCAATCGTAAATTTTTCTGACGATTCTGTTAGAAACTAAATATACTGGCAAAATAACGAAAATTTTGAAATTATCCAAAAATATTTAGTTCACCATGTTCAACAAAATATCGACGATTTTTAACAAAAATTCATTTCCAGTGTAGATCTTTCGATTATTCGCTCTATTCCGAGCTCACTCAAAATTCTTCCAAGGCGGTGGTCATCGATAAATGATCCCGGCATTTTTGAAATCTTCGCAGCCAATCAGAATGTTCTATTATTTCTATAGAGACTCCATTATCGTTCGAATCAGTTCCATTCGCATAAGGGTGTCGCTCGCTGTTGCTGTAACGTGGCAACCTTTGAGCAGGATCAAAAGAAGCTTGAAAAGGCAGAAACGGTTCAGATGAAGAGGTATTGAGGCAAAAGGGTATGGTGGAGGTTCGACGAGAAAGCTTCAACCGGAGACAGGCGAAGAAGAGGCCGTCGTCAGGGTCGGCGAGGCGACGAGCACACTCTCGCCGTTCCTCTTCCTCTTCTCCCCCTCCCCCCCCGACCGCTTTCTCGTCCCCTCTTTCTTGCTATTGCTCTTGCACTTGTTCTACGTCAACGAACAACGCGGCGTTGAACTCGAACTTTGGCGCGCGTTCGTTCGGCTAAGAAGAGAGCGGCGGCGCGCATTCTGCCGAAGAGTTTAGTGCGCCGAGTCGAATGATCGTTGGGTAGGGTTGCATATAGCGCTTACGATTCAGAGTACCCGAGACGGAACTTTGACGGAACAAAACGATGGAGTAAACCGGAACAATCTATACATTGACAGCGGGAAATGTTCCTTCCAGTGGCATTTTTATCGCTTTTCGAGACTCAATGACCTTGACCTTGGAACAAAATTCATTTTTCGGGAGTTTAGACAAAAATTTCGAACACTCGCAATTTGTCAACTTGGTTGGATCGAGCTTATTCAGGAGAAAGGTTCATTGACGGATCAATCCGAACCGCATTTATTCTCTTGTCGGAGTTTCGAGCAATCATCTGGAGAGAAGGTTCGCTGGATGTTGAAGAAATGAAAGACCTCGGTTCTGGACGTAACGAAATCGACACGACGTTAAAAAGGAAAAAGAGTATCTCTCCTTCGCGATCCCCTTCGTAACAGGTGCCTGAGTGGTGAAGTATAAACGTTTCGTCTTCTGCTTCGTCAATTCGGCCCGATTTTCCGCCCTACAGTGGCGCGCAGGGTGGTTGGCGGATAGCGAGGAAAAGCGGCTGGGTAGTGACCGACGGGGAGCAGTACGGGAAAATCCAGGGAGAGGGAGGGAGAGAGAGAGAGAGAGACAGAGAGCGAGGAAGTAAGAGCAGAAGGAGAGGGATAAGGAGACGCGGAAACGTCGTTCCGTGTTCAGTGGAAAATGAGGAACAAGGAAAATGATCGGAGTCTGCGCGAGATGAAAGCAGAGAGACGAGTTTATAAGAGGGTTTTGAGAATAAGGGAGGACAGGGTTTGGTAGAAAGAGGAGGGAGGTTGAGGGGTCGCGGATGAAGGGATTGGGGAGTAAAGGGAGGCTGATAGATCGAGAGGATAGAAAGAGCGCGATAGATGAGAGGGTAGGTTCGCTCGGGTGGCCGGCCGGCCAGCCAGTCGTGCTCTGGCGGCAACGACTCTCGGCTGGCTCTGCAAGCTTCGCCGTTGCCGTTGCGCGTTTCGCGTCTCCGCTTTCATCCCCACCTTTTATCCCCTGACACTTTTCTACCCTCGCGATGTTGGCAAACAGTAAACGCTCACGTTTCTCAAGTCCATTACCGTTCGCCAATCCTTAACTTGCGATCGTCACGTGTGCAACTTCTATCGCGAGCCAATTCAACGACGATCCAAGTGCGAGAAGCTACGAACGTGATAAACTATCGAGACTCTTTCAATCAAATATCAATCACGAGAAAAACAAAATAATTTGAACGCGAGTCTGCTGAAATCTCCTTATTTGGAAAATCTTGAGATCGAACGTCTTTGTCGTTATGATCAAGTTATGAAGGCTCATCTTTGGCCTCGGAAAAGAACGAGAGAAAGAGATGCACGTAAGTTCCAATATCCTCTTTAACCGAAGCATCCGTTCACCCTACTTTTGTTTCCTCTTCATAATTAAGGACTAATTGTGTTTGAACCGTGATCTCCTCGACTGTTACCCCTTCTCGCTTCCTCTCTCTCTCTCTCTCTCTCTCTCACCATCTTCGTCGTACTGTCAGGAGATAATACTTTCTTGGGAAGCTCCAATCATATTGTTCTCCAATTTATGAGATCTCTCGAGGAATTTATTCACCGCAACTCCGTTCGCTCCCCTTCTAATTATCTCTCACATGCTAATGATTTTTTAATAATTAATAAAAACTGGCAAAACCGTGTAGAAGGTGGGGAACAGGCGTCAGTTATCGATTCGATATTAGCAACGATATCTTCCCGGCTCAGCTGCTCAACGCAGCGTTGCGACGTGTTTCGTTTCTACGTGTGTGCACGCGTTTACTCTATATGCCAGATTTATCCATTTGTATCCGTGTCGGTATCGCAATCCATCTCTCATTCTCTCCAACCGCCGTTGAGAGAAGCTGTAACTCGCTGAAGCGTCCGGTAGCTCGTTGCATCCTTAAAGAAGCCACGCTGTCCACATTAATTCGTAATGCCTGTTTAATATTAAAAATGAGGAAAGAGCTGTGCAACCCTAGCGAGTTGAAAGCTCAACAATATCCTCAGAATTCTGCTGGCCGAGTTTTCTCGAGGGTGAACATTTTTTACTTCCCTTTCACGTTCCCACACGAAACGTCAACATTTTTTGCGTTCATACCTTCTCCTGTACCTCCAACTTCTTTTTCAAAAAGCAAATGATAAGGGAGGGGGAATGTATGAATAGAAAAGACCTCGAGCCTGTTCACCAACTCGTCTCGCGAACTGCAATTTCCCTAAGTGATGCTCGTGCACACTATCTTCTCAGATACGATGCACCGCACTGCCTCGTTCCCCCTCAAGATTCCTCTAGATCGTCGATGCTGTAACTCGACGATATTTACTCTTTTCCATCCCAATTCATTTTCATCTGCATTATTTACAAATTTAAGAATATGACCAGAAAAAAAAAACATTATTTATCGAGCAGGCGGAGTTTCTGAAAATATTTGGTACGACTATACAAAGTACGAAAAATAACATTCTTTTCGTTAAAACCATTATGTTCAACCGATTGAGCAATAAATCCCTTAGAAAAGTGTCATCACTTTTCGTTTAGCAAAAATGATGGTGCTAATTTTGTTTAACATTCTATAAAATTCTTTCAACTGTATCGAGCTAGTGAAATGTTTGCTGTTTCGAGGTTCGGAGTGGTTTCGTAGAAACTTGATTTTTTTTCATGCAAAAGTACAAAATGTGGCTAATCATTTGAATGGGCATTTGTGCAATTGATTAACGACGATTGCACATTTTTTTGTATGCAAAATTGCTCAAAGAATCGCCTGCACCAAGACAACGTGGTATTTGTTGTTTGAATTAATGTTTAATGGCCAGAAAATTTGCAGTAAAATGGGCGAGTCGACGTAAGTTTGACTACGACAGAAAGAGTTAATGAACATGGGAAGGAAACAAACCCCAAGGGGAGCAAATGAAAATACAAGAGAAAAGTTAACCTTACAAATTCACAGAAATGAGCCAATTATTTTTAAATTATATCTCAATGAAATTTTAATCAACCCTGAATAGACGTTCCTTATAGAGGATAAGTAAATAATTAGATAAAATGGACTTCTGAAAATATAATAAATTTATAAATTTGTTGGTGGAGGAAAAACTTTATTTTTTGCTGCACTTTCATTGAAACAAATTGCATTAATCAGTAGGGCATCTAATGAGTAACAGTTGGGCAAATATTTGTCGTGGAAAAAAAAATTTATTCCAGTACTAAATACAGACTTGGCTCGATCAGGAAAACAGATAAATATTTGACGTACCACTTTTATACATGAGAATAAAAATTTAATGATCCAGAAATTGCGTGCCTGCCACTGATCCTGATAAGAACGCAATATCGTACACGAGATCGTTACGATGTATTAATTGAATGTTAATTCGTGTGGTCAAAATGTGTCGTTCTAACGAGACATTCGATAAAGGATTTCAAATTATGAAAATACGATCCAACGAGGGTGGATCTTAAGGGGGTTTCGACAGGCTCGAAAAAGATTGAAAAGTTTAATTCAAATCGTTCGAAGGCTGTGATTCTAAATTACAAATAATTACTTGGTTGATTTTTTAATTACAGTTAATCGAATTGGAAAAAAAATCATGACTCCGCGACGTTATTTGTGGCTTTGAAATTTGATTTGCTAAACAATTGCTAGCGTAAAAATCTGTAGTCCCGCGTACGAGGTTTCCGGAAAATAAAAAACATTCGAGCTGGACAGCGTCCAATTAAAGATTTAACGAATTCGGAGCGAAAGGTTTGTTAGGATTTCATGAGCACGTCATCGCAGACGATAAACTCGTGTAAATATGAAAATGGGAAAAAAGTGTACCAACGGGTCCGCGTGTCATAGATAAAAATCAGAATACACATAGCGTGTCGCCTGTGGCTGGAATAATTGAGCGAATTGAGTTCTTCTCTAACTCGACTCATTGTCACTTTGACGATTTGTTCGATCAACTTTCGTTTTATTTGACTTCCAACTTGGCTTATTGAGTTATGAAACCATCGACTTTTGAATTTTGGTAGAGAGAACAAATCTGTCAATGTTTTCGAAACTCTAGGAATAGCGGGAAAAATCTTCGTCTGCGCAATTCAAAAATGACATGCTGAAATTTTCTTGTGTTTGAAAAAGATAAAATTGTGCAATAGCTCGAATGTGTTATTTTTAGAAATTTTGCTGTAAATTCGAAAATCCGTTCGGCGGAGTATTATTGGAAAATACGTGGACGGAATGCCTACTTTTGTAATATAAAAACAAGGTGCAAAGAAGAATGACGACACTCAACGTATCGGTATCTTTTCAAGTTTGTACATTGAAATATTTGTAGCAGTAGTCGAGTGGAGTGAGTTTCGAGGGTGTAGATATATAGTGTAGTTACTACTTTGCTGGCCTGTCACCCTCCCGCAATCTCTCCCTTCGCCCATGTGACAAAAGAGTCGATCGATTTGTTTTCGTTAGCCACGAGACTCGTGAATCTCGTGGGCACAAAATTTGAGCCAGGACTTGTCATTGTCATCAGGGCTGACTTCCGATGATGAGCAAGGCGGATCGAGTACTCTCTGTTTTGCCACTACAATTTCAAGTGACTCGAACCCTCTGATCGGACAAAATAATGGAACGAAAATTTACCGCGACGTTTTTTTCCTGATGGTTTCAAGGATTATCCATTTTTTTTTATGAGATTATTGTTCAAAAAATGTCCAGTACACTCCGAGCCTTTCGAGACGGAGCTGAGTTTGTAAATGTCAATAAGGATTAAACAGAATTTACAATAAACTCTTGTGTTCGAGGTTCAAATGGAATATTCAAACGTGTTCAAGAACTTTGTCAATGGCCCGTTCGATTCTATAGTGGCATGTGAAGGTGCTTGGCAATACCTGTCGATAAAATGGAAGAGGATGTGTCCCTAAAAGGGATCGAATTTTATCGAATTTCGCTCTTCGTACGAACGAAGCTATAAATAAATTTTTTGTGCAAATTTGAAATATTTTTACATTTTTTATTTTCCATCGTTGCTGCGCACACTATTGCAGATTTTTACAATCGCATTCGCGCGAAGGCCGAAGGCAACTGGAACTAAAAAAGGTGTCGAGGTGGTGCATAGCCAAGCAAGCATTAGCCTCGCTCGACAGGATCGTTACTAAGATTTATTTTATTGACTGATGCGATGCTGAAATTGGTTAAAAACAAACATTTGGAATTAGGCCGTGATCGTAGACGAGAAATCCCAAAATATCCAATTGTGCCTCGATAGCAAGGTCTCAATAGCTTCGTTGCTATTCGTGAAACGAGGCAGCCCAAGTTTCTCGTACGCGTGGATGTTATTTCAAGGAAATTTCGTACACAAACGCTGCGCGAGCTTTTGTAAGTTATGAAGGCCATTGCGTGCATGGACGTGGCTTGTTTGAGAAACTTTATGGAAATTGGCCAAAAAATAATGAAACGCGATACTTTACATTGAATCGAACAATGTAATCGAAATAATGAGTGCTCGTGAAAACTCCCTCGACTCCGGGCATCTGGTCATCAATTTTACCTCAACTTCCACGTACTTAGCTGTAAAATGTCCTGTTTTTGTCGAGTTGAGAAAAGTTTCTATTGTATTCTCTAAGCGAAAACTAAAGGGTCGTAGAAAAATGAGAATATAACGCTTGGCCTCGTTTTTTTTTTTGTATAATTTTCTCCTTTCCTCTCTCCCTTTCTCTCTCTCTCTCTCTCACTCTCTCGAGCTCCTGTTACACATAGTTGGGTAACACGTGTGAGCTTTTTTACGCTCCTACCATAACTCGAAAGAGTAGAACTCGGCTGAAGATTTGCACAATTTTTCGTCTCAAGGTTTTTGTTTCCCGCCAGGCTTTACAAGGCCTCAAGATTTTTTTAATCAACGTGGCAAATTAGAGTGAATTAAGTGCGAACAAAGAACGTATATCGTAGGCAAAGTGAAACCATGGGGTAATGCAACACGCCACTCGAGCTTTACAGGAAGTGGAAAGTCCCACTCTGACTAGAATCATTTTTTTCCTGCTGCAAAAAATATTAAATTACAAATGTTTTACGTGCGAAATGAATGAACGACGTAATAAAAACCGTTGTAAAAAAAGGGTCAGACTCTGGTAGAAATAATTTGCCCGATTTTCCAAAATTGCAAACGATCGGACAAAAAATCTCACGAAAAGTTCCGCAATGCGACAAAAAAAAAAAAAAAACTGAACTAAAATATTTATTTACTTGTTAAAACCACGAAATGAAGGACAAACTAATCGAGGCTCGAATTAATAAGTAAGGTCGATAGCATCAATTTGAAATTTGCATAAAGGGATGGTTGACTGGAGGGTGAAAAGAGAAGAACGGCGAGAACAGCTCGAAGGGGTGAGTAGAAACATCCTCGTTTCGTAGAGTGTTGAACGGTGGATGTTCGAGTAGTCGCGATGACATTTTCCCCCGAGTACACACCAAGGTTAGTGGAGGGTGAGCTTGCTTATCGTGCAGGGTTCGAGCGAAAAGATTGTAATGTTGCGAAGCAAGGAAAGGGTGGGGGCGAGAGGGACGAAGAAACAAAGAAGGCAATTGGCACAAATGACTCTGCTTGCTGGCGTGACCTTTTTTACCTTTTCTCATCTTGTCCCCAGCACGTACACACCGACACATAAAAAATGGCTCATAAACAAAATGGTCCAACACATATCTCGTTCGCATCCCGAATCGTCCGGCTTTGAATCGTTTTTTTTTTTTTTTTTTTATATATCCACCAACGTTTAACATATATATATGTATCCATACATACGCATGGAGGATTCACGATGTCGAAGAAGACCGAATACTCCGTGCAAAATTTGAATACTTTTTCTACTTTTGCTTCTTTTCGGCGAGTCAGAGTTGTGAAGGACTTTCGAGTGAATCCTGAAGCACTCTTCAGGATTCTCCCACGTTTGATTCCTTCCGGTTCCCCGTTACCGTGGTTTCGCTCTTTTCATTCCGCAACGAGAGATTTTTTATCTATCTATAGATACCTTCCATACAGATATCTATAAATTCGAATATACGCAGACGCGAAAATTCAGGAGAGAATAAAGGAAATCTCATAGCCAAAGGTATAAGGGGAGAAAAAAAACGCTTCGACGAACTTCTGCTTTAATTGGCAAAAGTGAACTTGTCATAATTCCTTTGAACCCGAGAGAGTGCGGAAATGATATACAGAGAGCAAGGGAATGACGAGAGACGAAAAATAATAGCTCCGGCTGAATTGGGATCGATTCGCAGCCCGGACAGCAAATTCAATAGTCATCGCGTGACTCGCATCAATCATTTATTTTCTTCCTTTTTTATTCGGTTTTATTGCCTGGAAAATAAATAAAACATTTCGCTGGATATGATAGTGGAAATAAACTGGGAATTATCTTTTGGGCAATTTTTAGTATGTTCAAATCGGACTCGTCGCTGTCATCGGGCTTGACTTGTGATGATGAGCGAGGAGCACTTTATATTTTGTATGACTTGAAAATGTCCACTACATTTTCAAGTCGCTTCAACTCTCTGACCCGTCAAAATAATCGAAGGGAACGTTCGTTCGTGCTTCTTTTTTCGATGGTTCGAAGGATTATTCGTTTTTCATTGATGACATTATATTGTTTAAAAAATATCCAGCACCCTGTGGCGTTTTACAGCGAAGTGGGTGAGGTGGGCGAACAGAATTTACAATCAATCTCTCGTGTTTCAAGATCGAATCAAACATGTACGAGAACTTTGTTCGTGTTCGAAGTTGAAATTCTTTTTATTCCTTTTTCGTTTTTATTGCGTGCAAAACAACTGAAACGTTTCACTGGATATGACGTTGGGAATAAACTGGGAATTAACTTTTCGGGATAAAGCGACACGTGTTCGATCGATCGAGGTCAGTTCAATGGGTGAATGAAATATTGGATTAAATAACGTTACACCATGTGCCTTCATGCGCCATTTAATCTCCATTATTTCCGTCGGATCCCTTAACATGGAACGTACATGGAAAAAAATTGTGAATGAAACAAAGGCTTTTGTATGTTTCGATGTGTACCTTAAAGTCTCGTGTCTTCTGGGAATCGCGACGTGACTCCTCAAACGTGGTAAAAATAGTGAAAAAAATAGTTGAAACTGAAATTTTCATATTTTCGTTGTCTCGCTCCATGAAAAAAAATCTTCACCACTCCGCAGAATAATTAAACGAACTAGAAATAAAGTTTTCAGCAGAAACAATTTTTTGAATAAGAAAAAACGTTCAATCGCAACTTAGGAGTCGAACAAATATGAGATATAAATGTGTTGGGAAAAAGTTTTTTATTTATTCGAAATATATATCCGTAGAACTCGGTCGTTCCATTTATGTGGAAATAAAAATATAGTGAATGAAAACTGCATTTCGTTGAGTAAGCTGGGCAAAGTTCTGGGATGATCGATTTAGCGAAAGCTCGGAGCCTGTACGAGGGACGGTTTCCGGTCTGTGATTACAGGAAATGCGCGTGATAATCGAAGAGGCGCCAGCTAAATACTCTCGCAATCCGTTGAGTTCTCGTCATCTCTTCTTCGCCTTCTCTCTCTTTCTCGCTTTCGGACAAATCCACCGAGAAGCAGTCAAGCGTAAACGTTTATATTCCCCGAAGATTCAAACGAAATATCCCGATTTGTGTGAGTTTCCGATAGACTTTTTTTTTCTAACTGGATGGATCAAAAAGCTCGGATATAAAAGCCTCGCCTCGAGAGAAGATATAAAATACCCGAAGAATATGAAAAATTCACGCAAAAGAATTCTACACATTCGCCTTGCAATGTAACCAGAACGCAGATATATAATATAAAGAACAATAAACCTCGGTGGATGAAAGCTGGAAAAAATGCAAATAAAATAAAAGATTCTGCATCGTCTCACTCGAACGTTAGAAATAATAACAATTCCTCGGCATAACAATTCGGCGAGTATTTCCAAGAGAATTTCACATTGAACAAAAAATACAACGCATGAAATTGATAGAAAGTAAACATCCCTTTTCAAAGAACATTCTTCAAATTGCGTTCCAAAAGATGTTTCGGTTTTAACGAGTAACTCGCTTGTTATTTCGTTTCGCTACGAGCCTAACAAAAGAAAAATGACAATCGAGAAAATAAACGAGTTGAGGTGAGCTCGTTAAATATTATGAACCCGATGTCATAGAAAAAAAATAGTAAAACTTTTGGTTCTCGAGTACTTTCTCCCTCACGTGTCAAACGTGAAGGAGATTTTGTTCGTCATTACATCGCGACGTGTAACACTACGTCGAGCATTGTGACGATCTGTAAATGATGAATGAACCTCGTCAACAAATTCCTCCTCCATTTTCATGTCGTGCCATTCGCCTTTCTTTCCAGGGCTTGTCACACCGTGAATCAAATGAAAATGAAAAAAAAAAAATCTCTCGCAAATGGAGTCCCTCAGATATACGTACGTATATGGATAAGAATAAAGAAAAAGTAACATCGTAACGTTGGGATTGTTTCATTCAAGTTTATTTGTAAGCTGAGAAATGGGCAGTCGTATATTGACACCGAATGAGACTCGATATCTTTTTGTTTCATCCTCTTGGGCCTCGTGGAAAATTTCCAAAAGTTTATCCACTTTTTTCTTCCGCCAAGTTAATTTCTTTCTTTTTCGTAAAAAGTTTTTACATTTGGAAAGTTACGAACTCTCACCTGTTCCAATTTCTCCGCCCGTCAGTTCGTTCCTCCTCTGTTTTTTTTTCTCTTTCTCGTAAAGCAAAAAACGTAACTGGGCAAAGCATCGATTAGTCTTTATTGATAATTACTAATTAGTGTGTCTGGCAATCAGGGTCTTTTCGAATGTCCAAATCCACCGATGTTCCTGCTGAGAGCAGCTTTTGGGAGCAAGAGTTGAAAGAGGTTGTCAAAGGTTTGCTTTTCCAACTTCTCTTTTGCTCTGGAAATACTCTGCCATTACGTTTAATAAGCGAACGACACTGCGATTCAGTCTCACGGAAAGGTGACCATCTACATATTTGCTCCGCGGTACAGTCAATTTCAAGAATTCGCTTAAATTTTCCGTTTACCGACATTCCAACAGGTATTTTTGTTTTTTTGTTTTTTTTTTTTTTTTTTTTTTTTAATTTTCATTGGTTCCCTCGCCTCCATTGAGGTTTAGAGCATTCGATAAAATAGCATGAAAATTATTTCTGACTGCTTCGTCCTTGCTGCTCGAGCAACGGAAAAAAACTAACGAATTGACAATAAAAACAAAAATTAAGGGCCCAGAGGTTTATTTCGTTGAATAAATATACAAAGTTCCATGAAAGATGAATTCTCTCTTAACTGTGTTTGTCGAATCATTACGAAAAAAGTGACACCATTGACAGAGATAAATGAAAACTAGTAACAATTGGAAGGAAGTGTAGGAGAAGACTATAAACACAATCGTTTTTGTATAATTGCCATTGTGAGCATCGATATCATTACGAATGGAAATGTGATGGTGGATGAGTCGGGGAAGCTGGGATGGCGCAAAGGATTCTCCTATTTTCATCGGTATTCTGGTCGCCGAAGTGGAATGGTCGATGCTTATGAGAACGAATAGTTCAGTGAGTGCGTCTCATCGCGACAGTGGCCACGAGATGTTTCAGTGAATAAAAAAACCGCGGAATGTAAAAGTTTAAATGGTCAGGAAGAAGGAGACAATGGAGGAATAACAAAAGCGAGTGTTCCTCCATTAAAGGAGCCGAAAAAAAGAATGTCTAAAAAAAAAAAAAATTCTTTTCAATTCAAGAAATCCTTCCCTTTGATTCTCGTTCGTGCAACACTACGGTAACTTTTCATCGCGTGTCAAATTTGATATTCTTTTTCCTTCAATATTGTTTCCTTTCGCATCAACTAGCACAGAATTCGTAATAAACATAATAATAATAATAATAATGATAATAATAATAAAATAATAATACGAAAGATAAAAGTAATGGTTGAGCCGATAATTCGTTGGTTCATTTATTCGTTCGAGTTGTAAGATGAGCAGGGGGTGATAAAAACGCCAGAGTGGCTCGTATTATGTGGCTTACAATGGAAAATTGGAGGCAGATAGTGAAAACCTTGAGAAGGCTTTTTATGCAATCTCATGACACGCGGAAGAATAACACGAGCGATAATTTATCCGGGGGAGCTTCGTTTCAACCCTTGAAGAGTTAAAAAAAAGAGAGAAATAAAAAAGTTGAGAGAAAAGAAGGAATAGGTGGATGGATATATAAAAAAAAAGAGGAAAAGGCATCAAGCCAGAGGAACACGAGTGGAAGCAGCAGCCGTCACACTCCCAGACTCTTAATGGCCCGGGCGTTCCTCGATGTCGGTGTATCGGAAACTAAAGCTTCGAAACTCTCTCTCTGGAGCTTTCATCATCAGCGAGCAACCACAGCATCGCCAAAAGCCAATCTTTCGCCAATACGAAAGCTTCGCACTATCCCGCCAAATGTCACATCTTTCCATCACCCTGTCGTCCGCTTGGCATTTTTCTCGCTCTCTCGTGCGATCCCTTTCTCAAAAATTCGCCCTTTCAGCGATTGACTTTTTCGAGCCAACCCAATTTGACCTCCTGCGGGAGTTTCGTCTCGAATTCGAATCGAAAAAAAAAGCTTTGGCATATTTTTCTTTTTACTAGGTCATTCGTTTTGTGGCACAGCCATTTATTTTTCTCACCCCCCCCTCAACTTTTCACTCTCTTATATAGACACTGGGACGCTTCGTGTGGATTCTTTTAAAACTGGACAATTGTACCTTCGCTTCGGGCTATGTCTATAGCTGGGAGAAAAAATCTCTGAGGGATATATGCACTCTCCGCATATAAAGTCCTCACTTTTTTTTTCATCAGTTTCATACGCGATTTTTTTCTCTGCCCTCATTCACTTCAAACCCTCCGACCTCTTTCTCTTTCTCGCTCGTCAAATGCATTTATACATATAAATATATATACATCGTTAAATTCCTCCCCACAACCAAGTTTGAATCGATAACGCATATGTCAACTTTTTTCATTCTCCATTTAACGAACGTATGAGAAAACTGTATTATTATTATTTATGCTGTTATTACGTACGTGAAGAATTAAGCACGTTCCAGTAAAAATAGAGTTTCGAGGTTCGGACAGTATAGAGCAAAAAAATGAGTTTGCTAATGAATTAATTCATGTTGAATAAATTATGGAGAACGGTTCTTTAGAAATGAGTGAAGTGATTCATATTAAAAGTAAATTGACGACAAATCGCACAAATTATTAATCGAATCCCGGTTCCACGGGAAAAATGAAGTTGGCCTTGTTGAGGCGTAGAGAGAACGAGAATCGATAAAGCAGGAAAGAAAAAAGTGTTCCTAAGCAGTCGGGGGTTGCGCACACATCGATCCACGTAATTGTCGTTGAGAGATGTCCGATCGAGCGTTGGCTTATATATACGTATACACAGGATCACGCGCGACTGTGTATATGTTTATATGAGAACCTCTAAAAGTCCACTATTGAGGGAGTAATGGAGCGATGCTGTTTACGAGGATGTTTTGGTGAACGTGATTCTTCCGCGATTTCATCGACGACGACATTTACCGTTCTCTTCGTCTCTCTCGCTCATTCTCTATCTTTTCACCTCACTCGCTGCTCCGTTTCTTTCTCGTTGCTATATCCACAAACCCTGAGGGAAAAATATCCGATATAACATGAGAACCTCTGCAGAGGACGGGGTAGTAAACGCGACCAGCGATATTGAGTGTGTCCTAACGATTTTTGCCGAAAAAAAATCTCTATCCTCTTTTTCCCTCATCTCCGCTTTCCAGCCACGTAATGTTTTGAGAAATCCACAGAAATCCTTGCCATTCCGACATATATATGGTGTCACAAAAGCTGGAATATCATTCGTTTTGATAGATCGTAAAATATTACGACCCCTTAATATTTATCAGATTATATATTATCCATCTCTTGATTCCATCAGTTTTCAAAAGTATATGAAGGTCGAATAGACATATAAAAACATTGGATATATTGTCAGCTACGGAGGCTCGATGTGTTTTTTCAACAATCTTCCAAATTGCGAGGCTTTGCACGAAGTCACTAGTTGGATGGGTGACCGTTGAGCCCCGTATCGATCAGCCGCATACGATTTATTTTTTTTCTTGCTATATTTGATGCCATTGTTCTTAACATCGGTACAAACTGCGAATACGTTTGGGTTTTTTACTCGGAGCAGTGTAACGTCCGGAAATCTGGTCACCAGGCAGAAGTTTTTCTCTCGAGCACAGTTTCACTGGATCGTACAGAAGCACAAGATAAAATATTTCAATTTTTCTTTCCTCGCACGTTTGTACCATTTCTAACGTTTACCGCGTGTGCTGCTCATAAAGTTTCGCTACATGCAAATCGCAAATTTGATCATGAAATGCTCAGGAAATTTCGTTTGCGTCTGCGAGTCTCCAATTAATACAGCTTCCAGAGTTCTGCTGGATGCCACTCTCGAAATCTGCTGGACGCGACTTTCAAATTCCGCTACGTGCCAGCGGAACAATTTAGCAATTTAATTTTAAAAATAGATACAGAAATCCTTCCATCCGGAATTGAGGATCTCTAGCGAACGAAGCGACCGTTACTTTTTCCTAACAAATTGGTATTTGGCGCTTTATATTTATTTCCTGGTTTTTCCAGCGCAAAAAAGCGTAAAACGATCGAATTGACACGTTAACGCGCGCCGGTTGCTTCGGCACGAAGAGCAACTTTTGCGAAAGTTATGCGATAATCACTTTATAACCAAAAAAAAAAAATCTCGTCATCACAATTTTTTTCGTTTCCCTATTTTCAACGTCCCTTAATTTTGGACGTTTATACTCCGGTGTCAGCCCTTAAAGTTTTAAATGCTGTACATATTTGAGAAAAAAAATAATAGAAGACCGAGGAGTTGTATGGAAATTGTCGGTTATTCTGCTTGCAGGATTACGTCCATGCGACTGGCAGCAACTAATACGATGATAACGAGGAAGGACGTTAAATTAATTAGAGCACGGATGGGATTAGGGTGACATCTCACCCTGCATTATAATGCTCTATTCCGGAGAAAAAGCTTCAAGTCGCCGAGCCAACTGTCCAGAGGTTTGATAAGAAGAAAATTTCATGAAAAGCAGCAAGCATGACGAAGACAATGATGAAGATGAAGACGAAGAAGACGAGGAAGCAGCCAACGAGGATGGAAATGACGGAGATGAAGAACGAACGAGGGTTGATTAAAAATTTGATCGATTCTCATCGGAATCCTCGAACCGGAAGCTTGTACAGATGAGAAAGGCAAATGAGATCCGGAATAAAAGCTTGTACATGAGTCTCCAAGTTCGATCATTAATACTAGAAGAAGGAAACACATAGCGAGGCAGGAACTTTGATTAGATATAAGAAACAAATTTACACATGTCTGTAGACCATAAATAAATAATAACGAAGGAAGAATAAATTGAGGAAGAGACTAAGGAAATGGAAAATCTTTTTACGTACGAACACCCCACGAGACTGAGGTTCGTTATTTTCGAGTTGTTGAAATTGTATATCTCAAGCCTATTGCGCCAAGAAACCAACCGATCCTTCAAACTCCGGATATAATGGAAAGCATACGCGTTCGCAGTTGAGAAACGATCTCGATTCTCGATTGATAATAGCAAAGCATTCGAAACTTGAACGATTTCTCAGCGTCATCGCCAGACCAAGAAAATCGAGAGAAAGAGAGAGACAGAGAGGGATGAAATCGTTTTCGTGAACTGTACCGAGGAAGGTATAAGCTTATGTATACATAGACGTATATATATGTGGATAAATACATGTATACAAACGGCCGAAGATCCTGGACGAAATATAGGGAGTATTCTGGAGAAGCCACGTCCCATCGCTTCGAAGTATTTCCAGTGTTAGTAGACGGAGGACTGTTCATACTACAAAGTGGTTCCGGTCTTCGGGGACTTCGGTCTGCAGCAGGACCCGAAACCATATCATCCTAGTTTCCGTTAAGATGACTCGAACCTCGTTTCTCATGATTCCGTTGCTGAATCTGTTGTTGACGCTCCAAATGAGTTATAATAATTACGGTGGGATTGGTACGTCGATTCTCGTCGAATCAACCAAATTGCCGGTCGAACGCGAAGCGATTTTGATACCCGGTGACATCGTTCTCGGTGGTTTGTTTCCCGTGCATGAAAAAGGCGGCTCTACTTGCGGGCCTAAAGTTTACAATCGTGGCGTTCAGAGACTCGAAGCTATGCTCTATGCGATCGATCGCATTAATCAAGAAGACCAACTATTGCCTGGCATCTCGCTCGGTGTTCACATCCTCGATACATGCAGCAGAGACACTTACGCCCTTAATCAAAGCCTACATTTCGTAAGAGCGTCGCTCTCTAATCTTGACATCAGCATTCTCGAGTGTACCGATCGGTCCACACCCAGGATACGAAAAACTGCAAGCGCTGGACCAATATTTGGAGTCATCGGAGGATCCTACAGCTCCGTTTCGCTTCAGGTTTCATTTTTTTCGTCCTCATAAAAATTTATCGATTTCTCTTTATTAATGGAGCATCGTTACTGTCAGCGACGATCGATCCTAGAATAATATACGAACCTGCTAAATATTTATCCACCTCTTCCGCATGCCGATCTTCATTCGGTCCCATTAAATTGATCTCAGAACGAAATAATCCATAAAGCATCGGAGTGAAACGATTTGGAAAACAGCCAACGATCGCATGACCTTGAAGTGCCAATTTCCGTGCCCATTAAGTTTACACTCTGAGCGTAGAGTCAGACGCAATGCCAGACGCTTTATATAGCTCCTCTATATACGTATAGCCGCGTCGACCCTTTCGAGGGAATAAAAATTCAAGGTCGCTACGCCCACGAGCTACATATCCTAAGGAGAAACTGATTCATACTGCAGACGAGTGCACTGGCGAATCTCCAGTGCATCCTCCTATATAAGTTTATTCCTATATGGATGTATATATTTTTTAAGGATACGTGTACTTTGTTCAGGGAGTAGAGTTTACATTGATGCGAGCCAACCAGCGTCTGGTATTTCATAGAGATCACTGTGTGTTCCTAAAAGTATTCACTTTCCCTGTACGTGTGGCTCGGGTTCGGATACCCAAGGAAAAATTGGCTGTTTTCCAAAATAAGCCCAGGAATATGTTCACCGAATATTGGATTTGAGATGCCGCTGGATTTCCTCATTTTTATATGAAACGCCGATTGCCTGGGTCTTGGAATTTGCGTTAAAATAAAAAGCAAAGGGCGCCGTCCTCTCTGGTCTTTTTATCCGATTATTTACCATTTTTTTTTTTGCTGCTTATACCAAATCGCTGGCACGTATCGATGTTCCGACGATGATCCATCACTTTTGCTTCATTTCTTATTTTTCTCAGGTTGCCAATCTTCTGAGACTCTTTCACATACCGCAAATATCACCGGCCTCAACGGCCAAGGCGCTCAGCGACAAGACGAGATTCGATTACTTCGCCAGAACCGTGCCACCCGATACTTTTCAATCAATCGCTCTAGTCGATGTTGTTAAGAGTGCCAACTGGTCGTACGTGTCGACCGTATACTCTGAGGGATCTTACGGCGAGTACGGCATCGAGGTACATATTTTTTTTTTTATATATACATAAACAAATCTTTCACTCAAATGAAATCACAGCAAAGCACAAAAGTGTTGAGCCCATGCGCTGAAATCCGTTTCATTCTTAAAAAGAGGATTTCCTCGTATCAAACTTGCAGCAATCGTGCCGAGTCGTCAAATTTTCAAAATGTGTAATAAAGCGAATGCAACAGTTGAGAAAAATGAATAATTTCGAAAATTACTTTTTTTTTTGTCTTCCAAACTGGATCCCTGCCTCGATGATTTGTTTCTAAATGAATTTGAACTTGTGGTGGCGAAAATATTTTGCAAGATGATTTAATTTTTCGAGATTTTCGAGTAGAAAATTCATAATAAAATAGTTTGGAAAAAGTGAGAAAAAAATGGGAGAACTGACAGTTTTTCTTTTGCCTTTTTCTCGCCATGAATTTCGCGTTCGTCCGAGGAAGGTTTTTACGAGAGAAGCAACGGACAGGAATGTGTGTATAGCAGCAGCGGAAAAGGTGCCGAGTGCAGCGGACGACAAAGTATTTGACAGTATAATTCAAAAGCTGTCAAAAAAGCCTAACGCACGTGCGGTCGTTCTGTTCACGAGAGCGGAAGACGCGAGGAGAATTTTGGAAGCTGCGAGAAGATCGAATCTGAGTCAACCCTTCCAATGGATCGCGAGCGATGGTTGGGGACGACAAAATAAACTGGTTGAGGGCCTCGAGGACGAAGCTGAAGGAGCGATTACTGTGGAATTACAGTCGGAAAATATCCCTGGTTTTGACGATTACATGACGTCACTCACTCCCGAAGATAATCGACGTAATCCATGGTTCGGCGAATACTGGGAAGAAGTATTTGGCTGTACATTGCGCACGAATGTGCCTCTCGTTACGAATAAATCCCTCACTCTTTGCTCGCCGAAACTACGCCTAAGCCCGGCCACCGGTTACGAACAAGAATCAAAGGTCCAGTTCGTCGTTGACGCCGTGTACGCTTTTGCCCTCGCCCTCCATAATCTACAGAGGGATTTGTGCGGAAAGACTCAATCCCTTTGTCCAGCCATGATTAATTACGACAAGGGTACATTCTACAAGAAATATCTCCTCAATGTATCCTTCACGGGTAAGAAAATATTTATTTTATTTCATTAAATCTCTAATGACATTCATTTTCCCATCAATCATCTATCCAATGCCCATAACCATCGAAAAAGTTGGACGTTCATTATTTATAGATCAAATGTTGTTCGTATCGTTGAATTCTGTGGCGACCCATTGCATTCCCATAATTCACATTGTTTGGAAATACTATCGCATGCATGACTGCTAGAGACTTTGACGTTGATTCCGATCGCGAGGCATGAGATCGAGGGTCATCGTAAAAATTGAGCAGCGTCGAAGAAACTCATTGACGTACACGCCGACCACTTAACAATAATTACTTTTAATTTTCTTCATCGCGATCAGAATATTTGACTCTGTCAATTAAATTTTTCGAGAGATTCTTTTTTTTCCATTTTAAATAATTCAACGAGAAAATAAATTCCTGCAGCCTCGTTCCCAGGACCAGTTTCTCAATCATAGTCCGAACGGAAAAAAAATTAGGAATCATTAAATGAGACGAAACTTTCTGATTAACTATAATTGCTTCGCGTAGAGTGTAAAAAAAATGAGTGTAAAATACAATTTGCTAGGATTGCTCGGTAGAATTCCCAAGCCTCGTTGCATGGAGGCAGAGAGGAATGGTGATGAGGCAATGGAAGTAACGACGATCTCGTAACCAATCAAATTTCATTCTGATATCGAATTTCCGTAGGTCCAAAAATAAGGGTGGTGAAATATAGTGGAAAGGTTTCATGTTTCGGGAGAGCGGATTCGTGTAGGAAGTTGACCGAATTGGTGGTACGGTAGGGCCCAAGTTTTTGGCACCTTTCGTGTGAAAACAAGGGATGTTTGTGACATGTGATTGATAAGAGGGAATTGAGGGGAAAAATTGGGAGAAAGCGATTGAGAAAAAATCGAGAGAATGGTCGAAAAAAAAGGAAATAAAAGGAGAAAGAGAGAAAAAAATAGAGCTAGAAATATAAGCTTTCATGGAATACAGTCACCCCACAGGCAATATCCAACGGAAGGATATCGATCCTCGAACTTTGCACGTCTTGCAAATTGCTGCTTGTATGGAACGAAAAGTCTTTCGTTCTGTCGGGGAAAAGCGTCTCGTCTCAATTCACCTGACGTCGCACGAGCCGCGTTTCGATAGCTTATTCCTTATAGCGCCCCGTGTCAACGATTCATACGACGAGAGGCTAAAAAGATCTGAGAAAAAATTTCCGAGTATATTGCTTTTCCATATACATGCGATTTTAATAAGCACGTATGCGATTTCGTACCGAGCCCAAAGAAAATTCAGCCTTTCAACGATTCTCTACATATATTTTCGCTTTGACTATATTTATACGAGAAAATACTTCCAGAGTAAATTTTCAAACACGTCCAAATATTCGCAGAATTACAATTTTCATTCGATTTTTCAATGCCGGGTCATTTTGACCCCAGCTATTAAGACACTGGGAAAATATATTAATTTAAACAAAAGCTATCGAGACTCAAACTTGCCTGGGTCGTAAAGACCCGGCAAGTAGTGGCAGCCGCTAAAATCGTCCAAATAACCGGAGTTCGATAAATTGAAAGAGTTGCGAGATTAAAAAAGTTTTTGTTCGATGACAATACGTTTGAATTATTTGCGAAATAACGTAAACTTCATTATGTACCAGTCATTAGAAATATCACACCGCTTTTTTTTTTGACTCGCTCCATTTGGAAAACTAGCGGCGTCATAGTAATTTATCGTTACGAGGGGGCAGGTCGAGGTAAAGGAAATCGGAAACGAGGTCGCTTCGTGTGGCTATACCGAAATAATTTCTAACGTTCATTCCGCGGCAGTCTGCTGGTCTATCGCTTCCAGGCACATATACGTATGTGCACGTTCATAAAGTACATATATAAATTCATGGAGCAATATCAAACGTCTGGTGTGTATCCTTCGTCGTATAAATCACACTTGGTCTTTCGTCCGGCCATAATTATCAAGAATGTTCTACTCTCAGTTTAATCTTGAAATTCTCTTTGTTCGCGATCGCCCGTTATATGGTTCGAGTCAGAATGTCACGTTACGTGCTTTCGCTGTCGTCCTCCAAAGTCGTGATGAAAATTCCTCGGCTTTTAATTAGAAACTGTTTGCGCTATGACAAAATTATGTCCTCAATGACTTTGAGCCACAAACCAACACTCTCGTTCGATATTTAAACAAAAACAATTAATTCCACATGACAGCCAATCTTTCTCCAGCATGTGTATGTGTTTCCTACTTTTCAGATCTGGCCGGGAGCGAAGTGAAATTCGATCAACATGGCGATGGATTAGCACGTTACGAAATTCTCAATTTTCAAAAAGCTAATCAAAGTGGAACGAACGGATATTATTATCGGGTAAGCTTCGATCAAATATTCGTAATTGTGTTACCAACTCAATCATTGAGCCCCCTTAACCCCCTCTGAGCCATATTTGTTCACAGAACATTGGTGAATACGAAAAGTTGTAAATATTATTTATTTACTCATTGTCCAAACTCCGCGAGCATTCTCCTTTACATCGAATCCTAAAAATTCAATTTAACTCGATTTTCAATCAAATTTTCACCTCATCGAACTTACGAGTGGAATTATTATTTTGGCACAACTAATAACTTTTTTTTTACTAATCAACAAATTTAATTGCGGAAATTCTTTCGAGTCATCAAAAGTTTGAAACGTTGAAGAAAAATGTGAAGTACGTCAAAATCTCGTCAATTCGTAATATCCTTCGTCAGCGGGCCATTCCAGCCAGCTGACGAAGCACCGAAGGCCAATAGCTCTTTTTCCTCGCTGGCTGGAGTAATCGGCTGACGAGGAACATTACGAATTGCCGAAGCTTTTCTCCTCCTCAGTCAATCTTCCCTGAAAATTCAGTAACCATTTAAATTCCATCAATTCGTCGTATATTATTAATTTTAAAAAATACCTTTTCGACTAATTCACTGAAAAAATCGTTATGCAATTTCTTGCACGGTCTCCGGACACTCGCGAGAATTTTTGAAAAGTCGGTTTTGTTAAAATTCGAAAAGAAGCAATGATTTTTTTATTAGATTCAAAGTAACAATAGTCTCGTCCAAAAACTTGAGATCGTTTTCAAAATTTTCCATCAGACTCGTAATCAGTGATGCCTCAATGTCATGCATTTAGATTTTCAAGTGAATCCCACGCGAGGAAAAGTTTATGAATCAAAGGGTTTGCAAGGAAATTAGTATAAAAAGAAAGTTGGGTGTGTGGAATTTGGCAGGTGGTGGGAAAATGGTACAATCGATTGGACCTGAGTACGGACGAGTTGGTATGGGCAAAAGGAACGGAGGAGATACCGATTTCAGCATGTTCATTGCCCTGCGAGCCTGGAATGATTCGCAAGCAACAGGGTGACACCTGTTGCTGGGTTTGCGATCGTTGCGAGGAGTACGAATACGTTTACGACGAGAAAACGTGTAAGGATTGTGAGCCGGGATATTGGCCGCACGAGGATAAACGTGGTTGTTACGCATTGCCGATAAAGCATATAAAATGGACGAGTGGCTTTGCGATTGCACCGGCGGCAATATCGTGTTTGGGAATCGTGGTGACGTTGGTAGTGGCTGGATTGATGTTTAAACATCGTGATACTCCGGTGGTTCGCGCTTCGGGTCGCGAATTAACGATAATATTATTAGCAGGTGTGTTGTTTTGTTATTTGAATACTTTTCTCTTATTGGCAACACCGACTACCATCACATGCGTTTTCCAACGTTTTGGTGTCGGAGTGAGTTTTAGCGCGGTTTACGGTGCTCTCTTAACCAAGACGAATCGAATTGCGAGAATCTTCGATTCCGCATCGAGATCGGCAGTTCGACCGCGTTACATAAGCCCAACGTCTCAAGTTTGCATCGCCGCCGCCCTTATCGCCTTCCAAGTCGTACTTACCCTCGTCTGGATGATCGTCGAACCCCCTGGAACGAGACACTTTTATCCGGATCGACGACAAGTTATTCTCAAGTGCAACATACAAGACATGAGTTTTCTATTTTCTCAACTTTACAACGCTTTTCTCATCCTCGTTTCTACCATTTACGCCGTTAAAACTCGCAAAATACCTGAAAACTTCAACGAGAGCAAGTTCATCGGATTCACCATGTACACCACCTGCATCATCTGGCTCGCTTTCGTTCCCATTTACTTTGGTACTGGCAACGCACACGAAACACAAATCACCACACTTTGCGTCGCCATCAGCCTGAGCGCTTCCGTTACTCTTGTTTGTTTATACTCACCCAAAGTCTATATTATTGTCTTCCAACCTGATAAAAATATACGAGGCAAAGTCACCATGGGCGGAAGTACCTTCAAGAAACCCAGCAGCAGCGTCGGTACATCCTCCGTCACCAAATGTAAGTTATGATTTTCGTTTTTTTTTTGCCACTTTTTACGATCTTTGCCAATTTGCGGAAAATTGGAAAATTCAGCTTCAACGTGAAATGGTGAATAGCATTGTGTGAAAAAGCTTTTTCAAAGTTCTCAATTTTTCCACGTTCATCGGTTACGATGTGCCGTTACGAATAAACTAAACATTTCGGCATTCGATACTGTTTTTTAGTGTGAAAACAAAAGTTTCATTTGAAATTTAGTCTCGAAAATATTAGACGTGCACCAAAGAAAATTTTTGAGTTGTAAAAAAGTTAAAATTGTTTGAGTAATCACGATTTTTTTTTTGCTCAGCTTTCCAATTAGTGTGAAATGGCAGGCTTCGAATTTTCATAAAGTCGTATTCTCCGATTCGCCAAAAAAAACTGCATCACCACACGAAATTCATCCGAACAATAACGAATGGCCTCCAGCTACAATTTTGAAACGAATCCCTATTTCCTCCGGTATCGCTCAATGTTTACATCGATCACTATTTGTAATCCCATTTCAAAGTTATTATCTATTGCGATCGCTGAAACCACGGATCAGTCACTTCCACTTTACCATTTTCGACAGAGAACATTTTCAATACCGTTTGACCGATCGGAATAGAAAAAAAAACGTTCGAACTCACGTAAAAAAATGCGTGAATGGTCTGAGCCTTGTTGCCTTCGATCGATCGAAGCGTGTGGCAAATTTTCTTTTTTTAAATTTGTTACTATCTCCGTGGCCCTCCTGGTGACCCAGTTGGCGTCCACGACCTTGATTCACAATGTTGACAAGAAAAAAAAAAAACATTAATTTTATCGAGATATAAAAAATTGTTTTTTTTTCTCCATTTTTTGACGATACGTGATGTGAATTTGAATGAAGAAAAGCTCGAGGTAGTGCTAAACGATCGTATGAAATATTTCATTTCAATTTCGAGATGTAAATCAGATTCGACGCGTAAAAATGTGTGGGATTTGTGAGATTGGATCTTGAAAGATGGGGGTTGTAAATTCCAAAATCTTGCATTGTTTATTCCTGGCTCGAATCCTTAAAACTTGCATGATCCACGAACGAAACATTACTCTGGTTCGTAGAAGGCCAAAGGGAAGTTTAAGGAGTTGCCATAAAACACACGTGTTCTTGGGTGTGTCTGAGCGCAATCCTGATCGAGTACGGTCAACCCTTCTTACATGAGATCCAAGCTCGATAAAGCTTGATTGATGTGAGGGAGACGTGAGTAAAAAAAAAAAGAGTTTGGAACGTCGTATCTTGCGCGATACGAGGAAAATCCAGCCTGATAACACGTGTCAACATTTTATGGTGTATTTAATCCCTAATAGATCGTTAAGTATATTTTAACATGGAAGGGACAATGGCTTTGAGACCTCGAAGGGTTCAAGGTCATTTCCTCCTCCTCTTGCCTTCCTCGGAGATAAAGTGACGGAAAAGAAGAGGAAAATCGAGACAAGAGACAAGGAAAACATCCGGAATGAGCGCGTGTCGAATTTCACTAATTTTATATTTTGCTCGTTGAGTTAAATGACGAAAAGCATCTATAAGAAGGTTGACAGGATCAATAATCCTTGCAACTATTATTACTGCTTATTGATTTCATCTGAAAAGCCTTTTATTCATAGGCGATCCAAGCTGATCTTGTGGCTTTGAGGTCATTTCGGTATAGCCCTTTGACATTGATGACCCTGACCTCGTTCCCCATCCTAATCGATGCAACCCTCCGGAGCCTTCTTCGAATAACACGCAAACAAAACTCTCGACCGACTCGTAGCAACGACAATAAGACGCCACTGCCATTCTCTCTTGCTCATCTTTTTCTTGCTATTTTCCCTCGGGATCTTGCAGTTTTAGAAAAACAACCTCAATGATTTTTAGTCTTGGCTCCGTTTGTCAATCGAGCTGTTGTTGCTGTCGCTGTCAAACGTGCTCGAATAAACGTTGCGTTTACAAAACTTTTATTGCTCCAACGCAGTAATGACCCAGATTTTTTTTTTACAATCAATTGCATTCGACGTACTTTTTTTGCAAAATTTCTACTCTCACCAATGGCCCAATAATTACTTTTTTCGTAATTTTTGTTTATCATATTTTCTAAATAAAAAACACCATAAATTCGATAATCACAGTTCGCAAAGAAGCGTCATTTTTAGTTAAATCTTGAGCGACTTTTGTTTTATCGCCTCTTTCTATAATTGTCCGGGAGGTTTGCAAACGGGAGAACTCGTTCAATTTAATTAAAAGTTGGCGAGATATCAGCGATACGACTAAGATTGTATTTTCCTCTATTTTCGCAGACACTGGATGTGATACAGGAAGCGAACACGTGCCGCTGCGAAGTGCCCTTTGCGCGGTGGTGCAAACGTCGGTTGGGGTAACTGAGATTTCCTTAGCCTCGAACACTTCGAATCAGACGAATAACGAGCAAGTTGCCCAGCTCTAAACTTTTCTGAACTTTGTGTGATTAAATTTGTACGATGCCGGTGTTTGTGTAAATTCGTACGTGTATGTGTGTGCGTGTGTGTATGTGTGCCTGAAAGAGAAAAAGGTGAGAGCCGGAGCAATACAAACTCAAAGGAAAAGGCCAAAGAGGAAAAGTCTCGTCGTTCAAGTTCCTGAAAAAAGAAACGAGCGCCCAAGGACGTCGAGAGTATATGGCCAGCGAAGTACTTCGTGAAAAATGCAGCAAATCGATTATCCCAACTTACCATCGACCTCGCAAGAGACCCCAAAATTTTAACACCCACAAAAAGAAATACAAAAACTATACCAAAACGAAAGGAAAACTTTAAGTGTGTTTCCGATCATTTGTCAATCTTTGTCGTCGCGAATTCCACGAGATCGTGTGCCATGTAGACTATCAGGGAGTGATTTCGTTTTATTTGTATATCACGTATATAATACGGTGGTCCATTATTTAGTTTCGTATTCTTTCCAAACTACCGAGTAGTTGGAAAACAAAAAACAAACGATCGAAAGAAAATTTCGTCAATCTTCGTTTTTTCTTTCAATTCTTTTTTTAGAAATGTTTTTCCGGGCCACTTTAATGTATAAATATATTGATAAATATATAAATATTAGAAGCGATTTATGGCAAATGGATGAGAGTAAAAAAATTAATGATGTTGATTAGTTGAAAAATACGAGAGAAAATTTAGATTTATAATCATTAGAGGGCCCGTTGATATCCTCCCTCGATAAATAAAAATTATCGTCTATTTATAAGTTATGGAAAAACTTGAAAAAATATATATGTATATATGAAAAATGTGTCATGGCAATTGTCTATATCGGCCTCATCGTTCGCACATTGTCGATTCTGCATCCAACGAGATGCAAGAAAAAACGCAAGGAAAAATTATTATCTATCCATCACCCACGTCGTTATTGTCGTTGCCTAATATTGTTACTGTTTAAATATGTAAATGTGTTTTTTCGTCAAGAAAATTTATTCATAGAGACTGTGCTCGCACGACTTGGAGAGATTTACAAGCCTACTTTATTTCTCGATTCTTTTTTTTTCGATTCTCCACCCCATGCGACAGGGGTCGTTATGTTTACGAGAGATAAGGGATGAGAGGCAGAATCAAGAGTAAATATCCAGAGGAATCGAATATAAATTCACTTTGCTGAGCACAAAAATAATATTTACTCAATTTATAACTCGCGCATCATTTGATCATTGGAAAATTGCTTTATTCTTAAATCCCTTATCGAACGCTTGGTCTACCTCAGAGAGGTTGGGAGGAAGTAAATTACTGAAAAAAATCCATATTTCAAATGTGGTACGACGGAAAAAGAAAGAGAGTGAATTTTTGATTATCGACCAATGACGCGTTTGTAAAACGGCACTATCACAAATGTATCGAAACCCATAGAAATAAACTGAGAATTAATGGGATTTCTGAACGATTCGAGTTTTTTGCAAACTCAAAGATGCCTTTTGTGAAGTTTCAAGAATTTTCGCCTGGCTAATAAATTCTGAATCGTCGAGACTCCAACTGGCGGATAATTGTCGAAAACTTTTAATTAATATCTGGAAATAGTATCGTTTAATAATTAATATGTGCATAACGGAAAAACGATAGTGAAAAAAACGTTGGAACGTAGTCGCTGTCGGAGGTTTATCGATTTTTTTCTCCTTGTTACTCACCCTTTGGTCGTGAGATTATGATTACTAATTAAGTTTAACGAGCGCAATACCGCGATATCACTGCTGTTGTGATTTTATTATTAATTGAATATCAGTAATCAGAGAAATGATTGTTATTATATACTCGAACGTTGAATAAAATTGAAACGTATATTCGAGGCACCGAGAGAATCGACGGAAATATAAGAAACAAGAAGCAACCGAATTCCGTTTGATTCTTAATTAAATAAGGTTGTCCCGTATTTTTCCCGTTTCCTTGATTCTTCTTCCTTATTTCATTGCTATCCATCGAAGGCTAACACGACTGGGGAATTTCCAGGCGGAATATTTGAACGGAGGGTGGCTTCCTGATTTTCGGTGAGGTGTTTGCTAATAAATAATTTTAAATAATTCAATTTACATTTCTTCGTTTTCTCGAGACGCAATTCAACATGCCTAGCGAGAATGGAGTAATTATCCCTTAATTAGCTTCCATTCTAACCGAAATTCATCGCCACTAACGAAATAATGATCCCGTGGAGTTTTCTCCTTTCCGAATATTCACAAATCCAAACAAATCGTACGAAAAAAAGAGGTAAGATTGGTTAAAGTTTGTTTTCCTTATCAGCAGTTGATACTCGGAACAATCGGGTTGTTAGAACTGAAATCTCGATGCGAGTTAAAAAAAATATCGATTTCTGTCGTTGTTGTAAGTTCGGAATGAAGAGACTGGGTTTATTATCATGCATTAATTGTGCGGCGTCCAAATGAGTGTGCGGCTTGGATGGGTCTATCCTGGGGTCATGATCTCGATGTTTGTTACATTATATGGGCAAGAAAAGTTTAATACCGGACGACGAATTTTAATTCACCGAATTAAATCTGATTGCAGTAATTAAGAGTCGCGGTTTCATAAATTACTGAGTTGAAGTTTATGTCGACGAGCGATCCCAGTCCCGCAGAACGGACTAGTTCCGCCTGCTGAATATTAAGGCCAAACCAGTTTAGCCTGACCCACTTTAAGCACAAACTGGTAGTGTCTACAAATGTACAATAACCGCAACTTTCACGTTCTCAGATTGAACTAGTTTGGCCTGAATAATTTTCAGGCCAAACTAGTTCCGCCTGTCCAACTTTTTCTTAGGGATCGACTACTTTCCTCCGTTTGATTTCTTCTCAGGATAAACTAGTTTTGACTGCTCAGCTTTCCGGCCAAACTAGTTCTGCCTGTTTTACTTTTAGGAGAAACTAGTTAAGCCTTGAAATCTTTCAAATTCATAGTTGTTATAATTTAAATAGATACATTATGAATATCTGCATGGAAAAACTGGTTGCGACATCAGCATGACGACGATAACCGAACCAGAATGGAGTCTCTGTATGCGTGCTCTACAGGCTGCTCCCTCGTCTCTTTTCTTATCAGTGTTATTGACACGTTGGCTGCGTAATCACGAAATTCTTTCTGGTATACATTATAATACGGGACTTTTATACGATCGGATCCCAATGAGACAACATATTCGAACGTGTGAGTGAAGTGAACAACGCGTCGTACCATTTTTACGAATAACACGCGTTTCTATCGGTACAAAAAGTTTATTTTGCCATGCGGTCTGTGAGTGAACTTTGATACAGTTTTTGAGTGTACATTCTTGGTTTTCGTCCACTAGGCTGAGACAAGTTCTCTGGAAATGGCTCTTCGTCTTTCAAGGATTTTACGACTGGTAATTGTTACACATAATCAAACTTTTCATCACTTTTACAAGGTTTTGAGGTTTCGTACTAAACCCTGAATCATGAATGTGATTTTCCTAGAATCGCAATTTGCGTATTTTCGATCGAATCATTCGATTAATTCGAGCAGCTTTTTTTTACTTTGTCTTTTCACAGGGTAAAGCAGTCTGCACAACCAACCATCGCTTTCTCTCGATTAGCTCGACCAAATATGGAACTATCGTACCTTTCAAATTGTCGGACATCGGCGAAGGAATACGAGAAGTTATCGTCAAAGAATGGTGACGTTTTGATCTCGTGGAAATGATTTATTTCGTATCTTCTCGTAACTCAAATTTTTTCGATAAATCACGATTGATGTTTTAATAACGATTCGTTTTCGTGCAATTTTATACACAATTAAGGGCTTACAATCATTTTGGGAGGTCCCAATATTCGATTTTGCAATTTTTTTAATATTCTCTGGTGTCTTAACTGTTTTATATGATTTTCTTAAATTTTCCACCAATCGATAACATATTGTAGCTGTGGGAAAACATTTTAATCTCGATTTGACAGATGCTCAAACATGAAAACAGTTTTTCGAAATGTTGTTTTTGAAAACAGCCATCACTGAATTCCAACAAGTAAACAATCGATTTAGATGACGTTAGGCACAAATGATTTTCACACAATCGTCTAGTCTTTGTACAACGATTTTTTTTTCTTCTTTTTTTTTAATTTATTTAGGTTTTTATTTTACAAGTAACATAATAAGAAAACGAGATTGCTGTGAAGAAACAAATTTTCAAAAAAGGCTGCAACTTTGCGAGAAACCACTGCCTTTGCGACTTACTACCGGCCAGTCGATAGAAATGACATTACGTTAGCAAATGGAATAATAAATGACCTGTATATATATTTTAGGTTCGTATCACCAGGCGACAAAGTTGCCCAATTCGACCAAATCTGCGAAGTGCAAAGTGACAAAGCATCGGTAACGATAACGAGTCGTTACGATGGTCATGTTCGAACTCTCCATTACAAAATCGATGAGACAGCATTGGTGGGTGATCCCTTGGTAGATATCGAGTTATTGGACGATATCCCGGGCGTGACGACGGACGATCAGATTAGAGCGGAAGCTGGTGAAAATCTGGCAGCGACTGCGCCACCGAACGTTCATCTCGCGCACGTCAAACACGACGAGACGAATAAAAAGTTCCTCACTACACCGGCGGTTCGACGAATCGCTTGGGAAAATGACGTCGATCTTAAGAAAGTCACAGCGACTGGTAAAAATGGTCGACTCCTCAAGGAAGATTTACTCGAATATTTGGACAAAAGTTCCACCGTAAAAACTTCAACTACGAGCCAATCTTGTAACAATTCTGTCGCCAGTTCTGATGGACCCAGTCACGAAATCGTCTCTCTTAAAGGCTACGAAAAATCCATGTGGAAATCCATGACACAGTCTCTCGTAAGTCCGACAAAAAATTCTGCAAACACCAACAAAAATATTCGTTACATTCACAATCTCTAAAATAAGTTCCAGCCTCAAAAATATCGAACTTCTTGCAAATCTCGAACTAAATTATTAAGATAACAACTAATTTAGTACAAAAATTCATTTTTCTCTACAGAGCATCCCTCACTTCGTCTACAGCGATGAATGCGACGTGACGAAACTCGGACTTTTCAGAAGTGAGCTTAAGGAGCACATGAAAGAGCAGGGAATCTCGTTATCTTTTATGCCTTTTTTTATAAAAGCAGCATCACGAGCATTGCATGAATTTCCTCGATTGAATTCGTGGCTGGACGAAAGTTCGCAAACGCTGAAGGTTTTCAAAGATCATAATATCAGTATCGCCATGGATACACCGAATGGTTTGGTCGTTCCAAACATAAAGAGCGTTCAAAATCTGAGTATCTCTGAGATCGCTAGAGAATTGAACAGAATTCAGAAACTTGGGAAAAAATCTTCGATACCTTTGAGCGACATATCCGGAGGAACATTTTCTCTCTCGAATATCGGAGTCGTGAGTCAATTTTTGTTATCGGTTTAAAAAAATTATTCATAAATTCATAAAATAATTCATAAATATAAAATAAAATAATTCATAAAAACGATAAATTATTAATAAACAAAAAATCACCAATTATTGATTTTCTATATAATCGTTTTTCCATATTTTTTTCAAGGTTGGAGGGACTTACACAAAACCAGTGATCCTGCAACCTCAGGTGGTGATTGGTGCGATTGGTAAAATCCAAAAATTGCCAAGATTCGATGAGTCGCAAAACGTAATTGCAGCGGAAATATTAACGGTGAGTTGGGCAGCGGATCATCGAGTGGTGGACGGCGTGACAATGGCCAAATATTCTAATCGTTGGCGACACTTTGTGGAAAATCCTTCTCACTTGATGGTATGAGATAAAACAAAAAAGAAGAAATTAAATAAGGGGCAGAATAAATAATGTTTCATCGTTCTTGTGAAATTTCCTGTGGATCGAATAAACGAAAAATCAAATGGATACACGAAAAAACAATGAAAAGAGCACCATTTGCATTATTCTCATTCCTCTGCTTATTTATTTACATTTATTTTGTATTTGTTCATTTCACAAGTTTCACATGCGGGTGATTGTTGTTTTTTTGTGGATTTTTGTGACGATATTTTGTGTTGTTTTTTTCCATCAAACACTAGGTCATATTATTAAGATATTACAAATCATCGAAAAACGTATATAGTCAGTCTGTTTAGTTGGAGTAGGAGAAGTAGAAACGGTTCATGTTGATTTTTTTTGTCCTTTTCATGATTTTTTTTCTTTTATATACGTGGTCCTTGGATAGTTATTATTTTATTTACAATCTAATCCGTACTTTGACTTGAGATCTCATTCTTTTTCTTTTTTCCTCTCACTCTTTCTCTCTTACTCTTTCTTTCGGTTCCAAAGACCGAGATGTTCAGAAAGTTTGAAAAAATCTCCACTTTGTTTTAGCTTATTTCTTACAATTATCATTATTTTGCTTTCTTACTTATATTTTTTCCATCTGTTCTTATCGTAAGTTTTCGAGGGCACGATTGAAACACCAAAGTTTAATGAAACATCAGTGTCATTGAGAGTAATGAATTACGTCAATCCGAATGAAATTTTGAACAAGGAAAAATATATATATATATATATATTCACATATATAACTTGTCACATTCTTGCGATAATTGATTATTAAGGGTGCACACTACTACTCTTCCCTTAAGTTCTCCAAAAACTTGAAACATCGCATCAAAGATTCTCGACACGAAATTGCATGAGTTTGTTTCAACAAATCTGTATCTTTTATTCCTTATTTCCAAAAATCAACTGCAATTTTCACTCATTTTTCTTGCTGGAATTTTCGATACGAGTTTATCTTCTTTTGACATAAAAAATCGATATTTGTCTTCGTAGGGCGCAGAACCTGGTATACGTTCACACATTACAGTCGGAGTTTGCAAAAATCTTTTCAATATGACTAGGGCACTAAATTGAACTTGACGTTTATATACGTAGGTGTGTGTTTGTGTGATTTTTAAATACGATTTAGTGAAAAATAGAAACCGATGAGTTCATTATTATTGCTGAAGTGCTCAAGTTTTTCTTCAAGCTTTTTTTTTCTCCTTTCTTCGCCTTTTTTTTTGTTAATTTTTATTGTAATTACGAAATTGATTTGTTATTTTTATCCTTTAAAATTGCGGATAATTTGTCATGGAATTGACGCTGGTTCATCGATTCCTAAATCTTACTGTTCATCTTTCTCTCCTCGAATCTTAAATCTAGTCGCAACATTCACCGGGACCATTCTTTTCATCACATGACAAAAATTCCTCTTTCTCTATTCTCTTCTCTGTCTCTCCCTTCTCGCCGTTACAATTCGACGCAACGATCATTTCTGCATGTCCGCTCATCTCAGTGTTTTTTTACATTCATCACTCGAGTATTTGCTTCAAAACATTTCCCGTGCTAGTGCATCGATGAAATGGGGTGACGAAAAAAAAATAGATTTGTGGATCGAATTTCGTTCGAGAAATTCAATTTTTGCTGTTTCCACAGGCTCTCGATTATCGCGTACGAATTTTTAGCGGAATGCGTAAGAAAACAATACACGAAATGTCTCAGAGCAATTTGAACTCTGCTGTCAAAATTCTGCAAGTTTGCAAAAAATTAAATTTATGAATTAAAAAAAAAAAAAAAAAAAAAATGAAATGCATTACGAATGCTTGCTCCTCCGTTGTCGAACCTGTGGAATAGCAATAATTCTTGTGTCTCGAGTTAAGCTTACTCGCAGTGCAACTGCATTTGTGTGCGATTGATTCGTGATGAATATTTGTTTTTGTTCTTTTTGTGCTTTTTGTTCTTTTTTATTGCAAAGAGAAGCGTAAGAATTCCACTTAATTATTAGTCCAAAGATGGGCGCAAGAAATTATTATTCCCACGCGTTCTTCATGCAATTCGTAGCAAAATTTCGAATCATTTTATATGGCAACCGAGAAAATACGAAACATATGAAAATACAATAACTCATTATTCCTAATTAATTTTTTTGTTTTTTTTTTTTCGTAAATTTTGATAATTGGAGAAAAATAATTTAATGCGTCCATCTGTGGCTTAGTCTCATAGTGTCGCGTCAAAGGACGTCTCACGTATTATTACAAATCGAAGGTACTGCCGTAATAGACGAATCTACGGTGATCGAGTAAGTTTGTCGAAAAAGAATTGAAACTGTAAGTTTCTTCATTTTTTCAATGAAATATCAGCCCGATCACACTTAGGAGTCCATGCTCCACATTATTCACACGACTCTCTGAACGACCGTGCGTTACTGTAAAGTGAAACAGAAGAAAGCTCTAACAGAACATCGAATAGAAAAATTGCAAGTGCGATTATGCGAACAAGAGAAATGCAACGAAGTTGACACAAATGGCAGTATTTTTGTTGCTCTAATAAACACTCGTGCAAAGTGGTCCTAACGTGTCTATAATTCTCTGAGATAATAATTCTAACAACGCTCATTAAACGCCTTGAACTTGGTGAGCTAGAGAGAAGAACAAAAAAACATGAAAATCTACAACAAATACAAACGAAAAGGAATCTTTTTAAATGGCAACTTTGCCAAGTCGAAATATTTCTCGAAAAATATAATAAATATAAAATACAAAAGGGCAGCTTTTTTTAGCTGCCAATTTTTCGCTATACGATACAATAGAAAAATCGTGAAATAGCACATGAAAATTCACGATCGAGCGTCGCTCAATACAGACGAAAAAAAAATAACGATCGAGTTACAAAAACATAAAAGATTATCTACTCCTGAAAAATCGTATATTGAGCAAAGAAAAACTAAATGACCAAGCCAATAACATTCGCTTGTGAATATCTAAATTATTGTAACCAGTCATAGAGTATCCTATACCGTTGATAACAGTGCGATACGTGTATAACATTATATCCGACAAAAGTACGGCACATAGAAGAATATTTTTCCTTTCTTTTCTACGTCTTAATTCCAATAACTATATCATATAAATTCTTGTTGCATACACACGAAGAGAATAGAAACTGAGAAATTATCATTGCAGAATATGAATGGGAGACAATTCTGGCCAATTTTTACACCGCAAAAATCAATTTCCATGAAAATTATCGAAATTTTTGTTGGTCAACTAAAATTTGATGTTTTTGCATGGAAATTGAATTTTTGCTCACGCGAAGAGGATCAAAATCGTGAATTAGGATTAGCGAGCGTAATCCGGGAATGACCTTGAATTTTCGGTCGTTTTTACTCTGCAGAATATAAATTTTCACAAAAAAGCACATTTTCATGTTTATTCGACGTTTAGCTTCGTTTCATTCGTGAAAATTCATATTCCACGCAGTAAAAATTGCCAAAAATTCATGGTGATTGCCGGATTTAGTCGGGCAACTGGTAACGATCGATTTTAATTCTCTTTGTGCAGTAAAAATCGAGCAGAATTCAATAATTCCCTCGAGTTCTATTTCGTAACGATAATTTTTCAGTTTTCATTTTTTCTGTGTATACATATTAATTTATATTTATATATATATGTATATATATTTGTTTGTTTGTAATATGCATGTATATCGTTAATAAATATGAATTTGTTTTGTTTCTGGCACATTGTCAGTACGGTAAAGCACAACGAACCAGTTTCACGTCCAATTAACGTTTCTTAATCTCTCTTTGTCTCTTTTCTTCCTCTCGAACTTTCCATTTCCCATTGAATGCGTTTGTGCTCAGGAAGAAGAAAAAGTGTGCGTACACGTTACATTGCGAGCGAATAAACAAATGAAAACTTTATCTATGAAATGAATTTTTCTAATAACCAACATTTTGCTTTCTCCTCTACTAATTTGTTAATGAAAATATTGTTCGAAATGGACTTTTGAACGCATTCGAGGCTCGCATACACTTTTCAACAATAATTGTCACTCCGAATCCCTCTTTCGCCTTCTTTTGGCCATGGGGAATTTTCTTTGATGAAAAAGATTCGATCGCTTTTTCCGACGCTCGAAAGTACGAAAAACTGTTTTTTTGTCCTTTGATCCCAACAGATCGGATCAAACGATTGAATGGAAAAATTTATTCTACTCAGTCTAGACGAGGAAGAGATGGGTTTGTGCTTTTTAGCGTGCGTAATTGGTTTTTGTGTGAATTTTTCATGAGAATCACGGATTTTTCGTTATTCCTAAATCTTTACGAATTTGTGAGGCGCTTCGTCGAAAGAAATTCCCCGTTTTTTGCGATTATTTCTTAATCAAGAGAGCGATACTTTTTTCAATAATGAAAAATTCGTATTCTCATGGGATTCGCGTAGAATCTTGTCTCATTGATGCCTGCTGATCAGCATTGATACGATTGCTCCCGTTGATCGCAACACTGCTACCGCAGTATTGTGATCCGACCTTGTAAAATCTATTCCATCAACCTCCAGTATTTTGTCTCCTGGACGTAAAGTCCCTTGAGCAGGCCCATCAGGATTCACCTTTGTCACAATTATCCCCTGGTGAAACAAACGTTTATTTTTTATTCGCTCAATTACAGAGAACTCGTTCATTTTTCGTAATTCAAAGTTCCGAAAATTGACCTCGAGGTTCCGAATGTCCGGTCGAGAATGTGGAACAATAGCCATTTGTTTTTGTCACAGAAACAATTGGGAATATTCGGAAATTCGAAGAAGTTGAAAATCCCGACTATGCAGTTGTTCGATTATTCAAAAATTCTGAATACTTGAATTTTGTATCATGATTATTTGTGTGTGAAAAAAAAAAAACGTACCGTTTCGGCGCCCGCTATTCCTCCCGCTATGCTAAATCCAAGTCCTGGATTTTTTCTCACTTGAACGGGTAACTGAAGAAAAAACGGCCGTGAATCAATATCGAGGCACTAAAAATATTAGTTTTGGAATAATTTGCCAAAAACATGATTTTATTTGTAATTTGAGTCCGAAGTTCGATCAAAAATCTTGTTACGTGAGGCTTTGAGTCTCGAGTATGAAACTCTGAAGGTGTAAGACGAGGACAGCCCAGCGTCAAGCTGGGATTTAAAAAAATGGATTTTCGAAGATATTTTTTGGAAAAATCAACTATTTGGAAAATTATGGAGAAAATTTTCAATGATTTTGAAGTATGCTGATCAGTGTACGTACCACGTTAACATTTTTATGTGGTCCGAACATCCATCGGTGTCTGGGTCTCCTATCCGGATTGTCATTGCAGTCATGATCGTATCTGTTGGCGTCGATGGAGTCAAGATCGTTGGATGTTTCGTAAGAGGAGTTCATAAACGAGGCGTTGTTTCTCTCCAAGTTGTTGAAATTGTGTTCATCAACAAAGCAATTATTTCCGGATGGTGATGAGAAAGAGTGTGAATTAGTGATTTCCAGATCATTGTCTCTGCGGGAATCTTTAAGAGGGTTTTTCTGTCCAGATCCATTGTTGTAAGTGTCGAAGGAGCCGTTCGGACTGTCACGACGAGAATTTGATTCTTCGAGAGACAAATTTCCGTTGTGGGTTTGACGTTTCAACGATCGATCGGACAATCTCGTTTGCAGAGACAACGGGCTACGATATTTTTTGCCTGTGATCGGTGAAGTTGGAATTTCCGAAGGATCCAGTCTCGATCTCTCAAAATCATCGCCCGAAACGTATTTTTCCGTTGATTCCATTTCCGAGTTCGAACCCTCTGAATTTTTCGTACGAAAAATTGGAATTCTGCTCGGTTTCGATCCCAGCCGATCGCCGTCCGCGTTTTTCTCCATTGAGCTCGGTGACATTTCTAACGCTGCATTTATGCGAGACCGATCTTCGCAAGAATCTCCTCTCGGGACGTTCCCGTTCGTCAATGAATTTCGCGACTCGTTCTCACGCTCGATCAGCATTTCCGACTGCAAACGTTCCTCCGGCTTCTCGGTCGACTGCGTTTTTGGAGAATTTTGACGATGTTGAGGCGTCCCCGCTTCCCGATTTGTACACGAGACCGGTAACGGCGAGGATGAATTGTTTGGTCGTGAAACTGAAAGAGAACGACGAGTTTTAGGAAAAAATGAAAAAAACTAAAGTTCACTGCACGAAAATCCATTCGTTTATCACGATTCAAATTTAGTGAAGAAGAAGAAATAAATTTTCATGATTAAATGTTAATTTTAGTTGGTCACTACTCACCGTGATTGAATTGTTGAAAAAGAGCAGCTTTTTTAGAAAAAGCAGCCGCAATGTGATAAGGAGGAGGAGCAGGCGGAACCTCGTTCGTTTTACCCGTCGGCAGACTCGATCGATCCGAAATCCTCGTATTCAACGATGGGTTTTTGTACGGTTCAGCAAGTTTTTCTGATTCGACAATTTTCGCGGTATTCGTTTTGGAATATTCTTCCGGTTTCCAGGTCGAGTTGACGTAATCCGCGATTGTCGGTGTTCTCGCGAGACAATCCGACGTGGGATTACGTACGCATTTTGCCTCTCGTATCTCCGGGCTCATTTCTTTCGCGATTACCGTGCATTTTGCTTCCTCGTTCGTGTCCTCATTTTCCTCTGGTTTCGTATCCCGATCCACTGAACCGTTCGTGTTATAAATTTCCTCCGTCAGATTTTCGGCAGTTGTGGAAGATATGCAGGAAGAGTTCTGTCCAAATAATCAAACAAAAGTTTACAAAGAGAGAAAAAAACATTTTCACTTGCTTTTCAAAATCTTACAAAATTTTAGAAAATTGAAAAATCGAAATAAACCAAGTAGGATCGAGTTTTTTTCCATCAAAATCTTCTTGAGGAATACACTAAATTAATTCAGGTAGTTAGCGGTCACCGAATCAAGTATTAACCGCGATCGCTGTCAGTGAAAAAAAAATTACGTTTTCCTATTCTCTCCATACAAATTTCGACTGAGAAAAAATATCGAGATATTTTTTTTTTGTAGCAATGCGTGAAAATTTTGTCAAGTTTTCAAAAAAATGTGTCAAATTGTTTTTGTACCTAGACAATTTATAGATGATTTTTTTGTTCTTACCTTATTGCTTTTAGTTTGTACAGGGCAGGTCCCAGTAATAGAAGCAACGCCAAGAACGGAGGTGGCTTTAGCGACAACGGCTTCTTTAATCAAAGTTTCACGTTCCGCTTGGACCTGCGAACAAATAGAGTGTTCATTGACCACGATGTGACACTTTTCATGCTTCTCCGTTTAAGTGTATGCTCGATTAACACGCTCGAATAAATTCAATCAATTAATACCCTCTGATCGTGCGCAGTCTGATGTTGAAGGTTGCGGGCGTGTCTGGCAAGATTTCGGAGCTCTTTGGGATACGGGGTTGGTGCACGATGTAATTGTCTGGGTACTTCAGTTTCAACTTCGGCGGCGAAACATATTCTTCTTCCGGTGCCAACGATCGAACCGGAAATGGGACCTACTGCTTGCTCCATTTCTAAATTACAAAAACAAGCGAAAGTCCATTTAGGAAGAAGCTTTATAAAAAATATTGATTGGTCGTTTGTCAGCCGGGACTGAAAAATGAGTTTGAAAAAAGTGTCTCTCTGAATCATTGCAACGTCTGATTAAAATTGAAGGAGAAAACTTTTTGCAGCAACGTTTGAATGTTTTTTTTTCTAATTATGAAAATTTATGGTCGGAATGATTGGAGGCCCGGCAATTTTTCACTACCTTACCATTTCATTCCTCCTCCACCTCCACTTCCTCGTTTTCCACTTTATGCGGCATGTAAAAATTCACTCGTGATAATTTGGCATTTTCAAAGTTTTTTGCAAATTGAGCGAGGGAAGAAAATTTCAATTGCGAGCAACGCTCCAACATCCTTGAGAACGTTGTATGGCGACGGTCAAATCTAAATTTTTTTTTTCAGTTTTTCTTCCATACAAAATGGTTTTCGAGCCTAAGTTCATTAAAAACAAGTTGTTGCAAATTGACTGAAGAACAATATACTCTAAATCCAAGATTGTCCGAGGTAATCCGTATTTGTTATTTAATAAACCAAATTTCCAAAAAAATTTACGACCTTTTTTCTAAAAAAACTAAATGAAGCTTCATCGATGTTACATAAAAGTGTATGTAAAGTTTCAGGAGGCTTCACCATTTAGAAATCGAAGTATTTAATGATGAAAATTGGAACTTTTAACACACGCTCTTATGAGAAACAACTGAAAATTGAGATTTTAATAAATAAATATTTCGACTTTGACATGGTGAAGCCTCTCAAAATTGCGCGAGCTATTGGATCTCAGTATTCTCTTTGTGTGGTGCAAATTTAAAGGAATTCTATCGATAGAAAATTTTGCATACAACGTCCTTAATGAATATGAAGATCGGAAAAAATAAAATAAAAAGTGGTAATGACTCACGTTCGAGCTCTTGGCGCTGCTTCTGTGGCAACATGAAACAACTGAGCACCATCATATCCTCTTCGGTATTGAATTCTTGTTGCAGTGGTACTAGAGGTTGGCTCTGATTATCGCTGAGCCAAAGTGCTTTTAAATTGGTAAGATTGAGCATAGAAACGGGCAAAAATTGTATACAGTTGTTGACGAGATTGAGAACTCTGAGTGAGGACAAATGTCCTAATTCCGGTGGTACACTTGACAAGTTGTTGGATCTTAAGGAGAGTAGTGAGAGAGCGGTGCAACTACCGATTTCAGGCGGAAGGCTACGTAAATAATTATTGTCAGCGTTCAAGCAATGAAGCTTGCGCAAAAGTCCTATCGACGATGGCAGGTACTCGAGAAAATTCTTAGTAACTATAAGCTCCTCCAAGTTCGACATTTGTCCAATATCAACTGGCAGTGAGTTCAATTGATTGTCATCAATTTTAAGGGTAACTATTGTGCGCAAATAGCACAGAGAATCCGGAAGCTGATATATCTCGTTTGACGAAAAATTCATTATTGATATGTCGCGCCAGCCTTGAATCTCAGCAGGTACCAAATGTACGGCGTTCATTGTACAATCGAAGTGATTCAAGCGATACAGCTGCTCGATATTCACTGGTATACGTCTTATGTCGTTACCGTCGATCCACAACTCCGTCAAATTCGTCAAATCACCAACGACTTCCGGCTGTCGAATAAAGTTACAAAAAAACAACCAATTATTTGACGTTAAACTTTTCCAAACCTAATTAACAGGATAATAGGACGAGTCAAACATACGAGAAAACGATAAAAAATTGGTTAATCGCAAAATTATGACTTCTTTCTACAAAATGTTTCTAAAAGTGTATAAAAATATACGTTTGGAAAGAAAATTTTTGTTTTTGTGAGTTCCGCAACGTGTTGTTGGGTCTGTGAATTCAATTTGCTTAGCTTACCAATTCTGTGAAGTCGTTATTTCCGATATCCAGCCTCTGCAAATTAACCAACCGGCTCATGCTCTTGGGCAAGGTCATCATATTATTTTCACGCAATTCGAGAGTCCTCAGGGCGGATAAGCGCCCAAAATTAGCTGGCAAATATTCTATGTAAGCGTCGTTTATGTACAACTCTCGAAGACCGACGATGTGCGTTATAGCATCAGGAAAACGCTCGAACGGATTTACGCTTATGTCGATCGAGCGCAGGTTTTTGCATTCCTTTATACTGTCCGGCAATTCCTTTATACCTGAAAACAGAGAAATAGAGTTGAGCCCCGAGGCAGAAATCGCAGTCTGTGGATTCATAGAAACCCGAAGAATCGATCTTACTGTTTTTACTGAGGTCCAGATGTTCCAGATTTATTAGCGACGCTATGGCGGGTGGTAAATTTGTAATTTCATTGTCACTCAGCGATAAAACTCGCAATTCATGGCATTGAAACAACGGCCTCGGCAAATCTTTTATCTGCGATAAAAATATCACAAAAGTCGCATTAAATTCTTACGTTCGTCTCTTTGTCGTTCCCGCAACCGAGAAAACAAATAATTTCGGGATACGAAAAAGCAGTTATTTCCAAAAAATTTCAATTCGATTTTTTGACTTGGAAAATCAAGATTTTACCCTGTTCGCATCGAGATAAAGCTTCTCCAATGTTCTCTCATAGATGAACACATCCGGCGGTACGTCGTAAAGATTACAGTGATTCAACTGTAACTCGCAGATGTCCTCTTCCTGCGCTCTCAGGCATGCGGTACACTGCCACCAAGAACTACCCATTTCAGGCTAAACTGAAAATCATTGGAATAATCAGATTTTCTTGAATAAAAAATTCTTGAATTTTACGATTTTAACTCCAAACCATCGAAAAATTGGTTTTTTTTTTACGTTTAGAATCAAAATTTGCGTAAATGATTTACGAAATTGAGAGAAAAACGAAAATTTTGACTTTTCAGACATTGTTGATGATTTTTTCGGATTTTTTTGGTACATGAAAAGTTGTAAAATTTGTTTTCGGATTTGACACACCACACATTATATTTGTCGAAATTTTTTCGCGACCATAAAGCATGGACAAAAAGTGTAAAAAAAAACTTAGGGAAAGCTTACCCTTTATCTGTCAGGAATGATCCATGAACGAGCGCATCTGTATAATCGAATGACAATAATCCGAAAGGTTGTCTCAAGTGAATATGCACGGCGAAGAATAATACGAGAGCGATGCGGTTGATAAGTATGAAAATCGTTCCCACGATTCAATCGAGTGAGAGCGTGTGAAATTTAATTCAATGGTCGCGTCGTTGCGAACTTAATTTTTTTATTTTTCTATTTTATTGACACAAGAGGAGCGCGAAAATCGGAAAGAAAAATAAATAAAAGTAAAGCAACAAAGGGTTTTCAATCTACCATTTTGACTGGATAATAATCACGTTTTCTTCGAGTTGGTCTCGCGATCTCAAGGATTCCTTGGACCATTGTAAACACTCGAAGCCTCAGACCCGGTGGGACCGGGACGAACACGATAATGATAACAATAATAATAATAAAAATACTAATTGTTGGAAGGGTTTTAGAGGTTTCACTCAAAAAAAAAAAAATGTCACTGCACAAATTTATTTTGGGACATATGCCGATCGCTGTATAAAAAAGATTTTCTTCTCCTCGTTCTTTTTTTTTCTCTTCTGACGTTCTCGCGAAACGAGCGTTGCAGTCAAAATGACAAAGATGTTACAATTTTTTCCAATAGTTGCGCGAAAGACCGGCCTGACGAAACGACGCTTTATCGACAGCGTGACAATCACGCCGAGGATTCTCTTTCGTAGAAAGATGAATGAATTTTTATTACTCTGAACGCGTAAAGTTAATCCCACCCAGATATTAAAGGGGGGCGCATACAGTCAGCGAAAGAACCGTCGCGGATCGCTTACTGATCCATCACTGAACCAGCGACAATCAAAGGAAAAGCCTAGTTCGCAATGACAGGGCAAAAAGGAATTGATATATTATAAAGAGCGGTTTCCTCAAGAGCCTATCAAAAAAAAATCCTCGTAACATTCCTCCTACCCGATCTTTAGGAAAAAAAATGTGAACTAACGACAAAACACTGTCATGCTGGATCGAAATCTTTATTCCAGCAACATGTTCATTTAGGATGTTCATAATCTGCCAAGCGACGAATTACCCTGCCATATATATATCTGTATACCTACGATTCTTTACATCCTACTTTGCCGATGAAATCTCTCACCCCTCTCGCCCAATCACTTCACCATATATATATATATATAGTAATAAGTACTATATATAGATATAAAAAAAGGACGAGCGGGAACAGCTCGAACGAGTTTTCGTCGGTAAGGTAGGACGCTGGAGAAGTTTGTGGTGTAGATCGATTCTACATCGCGTGCAATATTATATAGTGCAGTCATAAAATGTACAGATTAATGTAATTATAATACCGTACAGCATCGTATGACCTCCAGAGAATTCGTTTAATAATAAAGACCACAATATTGTGTAGGGGCTCACTTTTTTGTTATTTGGGGAGGTCGTCGCGCATACGAAGCCGCCTTAAGGTATGCTCTATCACTTGCTCGGTCGATAAGAATCCCCCTACACGTTTTACTTATAATATTAGTTACACTTTGTTCCCATTTCACCAGAGAAGAAGGTGTACCTTTTCTTTTTCTCAAAATATGAAGGGTCTCTGAGAAAAACGTGTAACTACTTTTTGGTTATCTCTCTCGCACTCACGCGACTGCTAGATCACCTTAAGGTGATATATTATTCGCGCGCGTGAGGTTGATGAGACTTTACGTAAACTACAGATGCACGTTTTTCAGGAACATGCGAAATATTTCGAGAAAAATGCTGGAAAATATTACATCGATCCGAGCGGGAGTTCGCAATCGAATAGATTGAATAAAAATACGGTTATTACCGACCGAACATAGTTCACATGATTAAAAATTCATCCGGCCATTTTGTTCCCAAAAAATGTTCGATTTGTCCCTAGATGGAATAGTGAAGAAAAAAAAATTCTCGCTGTTCGAGCGGATGGCAGTGGTTGGCCCTTTACAAATGGCGACTCACGTTGCCGCACGCCGACTTGTATAACCGCGTTGTCGTGGTGTGTGTCGTACCGTGGTGTGGATCAGGATTATTCCGTGTAAATATATTTAAAAAGAAAAGATAAAACAAGAAACCTCGTGACAGGAGACATCAAGAAATTCGTCGAATTACCCTTTCAACGAGCTGTCGAAAAGTCGACTCAATCAAAAAGGCATTTAACGAGGAGCACAGAAAGAAATAATCGAAATCGTGTGAGAATGGGAAACGTTATAGCAGCGTCCGCGCCACCTCCACCGCCGCCTCCATCTACGGCTTATCCAACAAATCTCGGAAAATCCGAGACATCGAGTGTTAATTTTGCTCCTTCAGAACCAAGCGTTCGTCTTGAAAATCCTGGCACTATTGACGAACTCCACAAACTCTGCAAAGGTAAGATTATCGCAAAAGCCGGGTTTTCATCTTTTTTTCTTTTCATTTCTCTCGTCCGTCCATCATAACCCCTCCCTCCCTTTTTCCATAAACTCGCTCCACTAATTCGATCGAAACATCAATTAGAACTTTGACCTTTCAATTTAATTTCCATCTTGCCATAACACAAACACTTTTTTTTCATACATCAAAGACAAATTTTGAGAACTGCCCTCCAAAATGATCGATTACACACGAATCATCTTTCTGCTGATGACTTTCACATTTTCCCTACAAATTTTTTCTCTCACTGTGTCAAAATGTTTTAGTTTATGGCCGTAACAATCTGTCGGTCTATTTTCAACCCAAAAATTCAAACCGTCTCCAACTTAAGATGATGGATCAGTCACCTGGAATTTTCGAAATTAAAATAATTCGATGTCTTTTGACTAATCAAAAAAAAGGCTCTGTCAGCGTACACAGGACAATGGCAAAAATCCACTGACAGAGGCTTTTTTTAATCGATAAAACCGCATTGCGAGAAAGCAACTGCTCAATCACCTAAATTGCCTAATTGCGAACCGCAGCAATCGATCGTAGGAAAATCGATTATTTTCGTTAATGTTTGAACATTGCAGATGTGTTTCCGATGAATTTTGAGGGCGCGAGGTTGCTGCTCAACAGAGGACTCAGCAATCACTTTCAAATTTCGCACACACTGACCCTCAGCTCCGCCATCCAATCTGGATACAAGTAAGATTTCTTCCAGCCGCCATAATACTGACAAAACATTTTTTCTTTATTTATAAACCATAGGAATGGAAAAGCTTTTAAAAAACTTGTGAAACTGAAAAAAAAATGTAAAAACTTGAAGAAGAGCACGACTCTCTTGTTTTAGAGAAAAATTCATTCGGAGAGAGTTGAAAAAAAATTTGTGATTGTTCTGTTAGATTCGGAGCGACGTACGTAGGCACCAAACAAACTGGACCGACGGAAGCCTATCCGGTATTGCTGGGCGATATCGACCCTTCGGGAAATTTGAATGCCAATATACTCCATCAATTTGCGCCTAGATTAAAGGGAAAACTAGCCACTCAAGTTCAAAACAACAAATTCACTGCCGTGCAATTGTCCACCGACTATCGAGGAGATTCTTACACGGCTTCGCTAACTCTTGGAAACCCGGACATCACCAACGGCACGGGTATGAATTCAAAATGAAAAAAAAAAAAATGATTTTTCAAAGAAATCGAGCCTCAAATTTGGTCCGAGGGTTAAAATCAATCTTCACTAACCCATTTCGTCCATTGACGAAAAGCTCTCGGTCGTTGTTTGGTTTTTTCTTCTATTTATATTCTCAATCGACAAATTTTGGTTTCTGTGTCCTAAAAATGTTGAAAAATTGCAGGACTGGTCGTGGGTCATTATCTCCAAAGCATAACACCCTCATTGGCTCTTGGTACTGAAATAGCACATCAACGGAGTCCCGTGCCCGGTGGACAGATCACTGTCGTTTCGGCTGTCGGTCGTTTCACTAGTGGCGAGTCGACCATCAGTGCGAGCGTTGGTAAGAGACGAAAAAACGTTTTGCAATCTTCCTTTCGGAATAAACTTTTTTATCGCGATTTTTCACGATCGTAATGTTTTACAGGGTTGACCGGTTGTCACTTGTGTTTCCATCAAAAAGTCAATTCCGAGCTGCAGGTTTCGGCGGAGCTGGAAGTCAACGCGAGGGTACAAGAGTCAACCGCTACGGTAGCTTATCAATACGACCTTCCCAAAGCAGATTTAGTTTTCAAAGGTGAGTCAAATCAACAACGACAAAAATCACAGTCAAATTTGACGAAAAACGTTTTTATTTTAAACAATCGATCCAATGAGAGCGAATTATTTCAACGACGATCGTCCGATCGAAATGAAAAAGTTCCAGTTCTTTTTTGCCAGTTTCTTAAACGGCCTCCAATTTATTTTCATTCCCATTTGATCGAACGGCGTCAGGAAATTTCGCATTCAAGATTTCAGAGGCGTCGGGGTCACTGATCAATGTCCTTGGTGATAATTTTGAATTCCATTGAGAAAGACACTTTTTATCAAACCTTTGTCGATTCTCATGATTTTTTTTCGAGGATAAAAAATGAATATACTTTATCAGGCTCGTAGAAACTTTTCATTGCGTTGCCTTAGTTTCCAAATCCATTTTTGTGGCTTGAAACAAATGGAAAATGGCGGAGGTATAAAAAAGTTTTTCTAAATTCATCCGAAAGTGAAACCGAATGCGGTGTACACTCCAGCGGCTCGAAAAATGATCTTCAACAATTTGTGCGAAAATATTGATCAATAAATACACGTGGTCACTTGATGAACCATTAAGTTTCAAAAAATCATGAAAATTGACTTTAGGAGACGCCTTGGAACGAAGGAGCTGCGTTTTTCGAAAAAAATCAAACTTCACCCCTTCAAAAAAAATGTTTATTGCGAGAATTTTCGGCTGCTCTTCCTTCACTGGTTGGACACAAGTCTCACGACAAAGCGTGCACGACGATTTGCAATTTTTCGAAGAAGCAAAGTTTCCAGTTGATGCACTCCCTCAAATTTAATACGAGTTCAAAATCCCTTGACCCATCGAACTCTCAATAACCAGTAGACTTAGGAATCTTAAAAATTATGGAATTGGTGAATAATAGAAAATGTAAATTTGCAGGAAGCGTAGATTCGAATTGGACGGTGGCAGCGGTGCTGGAAAAGAAATTGCAGCCGTTGCCGTTCACGCTAGCGCTCAGTGGCGTATTGAACCACGCGAAGCCGGACTTCAAGCTTGGTTGTGGTTTGATGATCGGTTAAGATCGACCAAAAATCGTCGTATAGCTCATGTTTTTCTTTCTTTTTTTTTCGTACTCTCCTTTTTTTTTTACCCGCGGTACAAAACGGTCTACGAGTATCGGTTGTCGCGTTGCAACGAGATTCCGAACAAAAACCCAGAGCGAAAAAAAACGAACGTATTTCCATCTCGTTTGTCTCGCAGCGTCATCTCAGGTCGTTGATTCCGCACTCTGTGCCACAAAGTGTATGCGACGCGTTTCCATATTAAAGAAACAATTCGAGAAATCAACGCATTTCGTTCCTTCACGTTTTTCTTCTTTCCACATTTTTCGTTACGTTTTTGTCGAGCCACTCTTTTTCCTCTTTCGCTCTTCTCGTTTCCCACGTTGTCTGTTCTCCCTCGTTGTTCGTTCACCTTAGTTTCGTATATTCGGAAATGAGCGTTTTTCTTTAATTGCAAAAACCAATTCTCTTCGCTTTCCACTATTTCTGCATGCGCTCAAATCCTCAAAAATATTTTTTGTTTCTTTCATGAATTCGCTACTTCTTGCCAATCTCCCCGGTCAAATCGTTTGCGAAAATGTGCAATAATTCAGTGAGATTTCTCAAACAGAGATTTGAAAAAAATTAAGCCAAATCATTGTAATTATCAACGGCCTCGATAATCAGTTGAGAAAATTGAATATCGTCGCCGAAAAACAGAATTCATGGTGTTTTTTCCCATAAACCAAAAAGGTTCACTTGAAACAAAAAAAAAACGTTTTTTTTTCCTCGAAAAATATGGAAAGTGAACAAGCGCGGATTTTGTCGTCGTTTTTTCTTTTGAGAAAAATGCTCATTGCTGGTGTACGTTTAAAATGTTTGGCACTTTACTTACCGTAACGAATTTTCCTTACGAAAACCATGCGCGGGTTAAACTTGGTTCCATGTCCGACAGATTTTGACTTTTCTTCTTTATTTTTAATCCTCCACTCGATCTCAGTATTTCTATGACGGTAATAATTGTAAAGAATTTATTTTATTGCTGCATGAACGAGAGGAAAACGTAAAAAGCTAGCGAGCGTTTGAGGGAGAAAGCCGAATTTGGATCCAAGGAGAAAAACACGAGGAAGAATAAAGAAACAGTGCAGTTGTGTAATAATTATTTATCGAAATGCATTTCAGACTATCGACTTCGACGAGACAATGTTAAACAGAGAATATATTGTTAAAGTTCTTTCGTGCTATCCCTATTGTAGTTATAACGAAATACGTAGTCCGTATTTCCCCTCCCCCGATCCCTTCACAAGCCCCAAGACAGTGAGAGTGTATTTTACCAAAAAAAAAGGCCATATACATAAAAGTCTTGCTATCACGATGTCAGCTGTTTTTTTTTCCTGCCAATTTCCCCTCCGTATCGTTGCTCGACTTTTTTTTTCTCCAGCGAAGTTTTTTCCTCTCCGGCGTTTTCGTAGAAACTAAAAAGAGAGTCGAACAAAAATATTTTCCGATTTATCGCAATCGTGGTTTTCGCGTGTTTCGCGATTGGAAGTTTTGTGGAAATTTTCGATGCGAGATTTTTTTTTCTCGATAAAATTGAGCCCACATTTTGATGTGAATTTGTGTCCACTTTGTGGCGATTTTCCCCACAAGATTCACGATTTTAATAATCGAAAAACAAGAAAATTTAATTTACAGGATAGCAGGCTTTGGATCGACGAAATATTTTTCGACTGAAACCTTTTTTTATTCGTGCAGGAATGATTAAAATTGGAAGAACCTTTTTTGGTGACCCCGAGTCAATTTTTTTTGTGTCGATTTTGTGAATATTAATGAATCGAAGAAAATATGATTCGTAGTAGAAAATTCGAGTGTTGAAATGATTGCATGATGATGGTCGATCACGAGATGAATGAGCCATCGATCGTCCGATTGAATGAATGGACAGCCTTGTCCTTGGTGACGGACAGGCAAAAGCATCAGCGGCTGTCTCTTTCTGTAACCTGGCACTCGCTTTGATACCAAACACATCGAGCCAAAGTTGTCACGTTCGAGTCTCCGCTCGTCCCCTCTTGCGCTCTTTTTTTTTTTTTGCTTTTTCCAACCGTCCCTCGTCTCAGCACGCTTTTCAAATGTGATTCAGCCGTTCGATATTTTATCAACAATTGCCCTTTTTTTCTCTCTTTATTTTCCTTTTATCTCGCTCACCAGTCGGCCTCATCATTAGTCTGTGACACGTGCACTTTGAAATTGCATCAAATACTTCAATTTACAAAATTGACGAATGAAAAATGTGCAAATTAAAAATTCACGTATTTCGAAAAATTTTAAGTTCGGGCTAAGTCAATATCGTTTTTGCAACTATTGGTTGACAGACTTGAACTTTGGCCTGTTTTGACACACTGGGTCAAATTGACCCGGAGCGTAGTTTATCCGCAAAATTTCGATTGAATCGTGTTGAAAATCGTCATCAATATTTTTATGGTAGAAAAATCAGAAAAAAAAGAGATCGGGTCAAAATGACCCAGTGTGTATACGAAGGGTAATATTCAGATTTTATCGACCAGCCATTCCCCATGATCTTTCGATAGACTCCGCACCTTGACCTGCTACCCTCAATGACTCATTTTCCTTTTTCGTCAGATGTTCGACGATCGTCTTTTCAAATTCGTGAAAAACAAGCCACCCTGCTGAGGGCTACCTTCCTCGTGCTGAGACCCGAGCGAGACTACAGACAAAGAAATTTCGTACACAAAGTGTTTGTTTACTCTCGAGACGACTGAGTCACGAGCCACGATCCGAAAAACAATTTTTTTTCATTTTCTTACTCATTCCCAAACTTTTTTCAACACAATTCTTCGGGATCACGCGGATTTGTTTTTTTTTTTACTGTAAAAACACGAGCCCCTTAAAGCTCAAAAAAATATTAAGGGTGTTCAAATGCTTCAGTTTCCCAAACGGTCAGTTTACCCATCGAAGTAATATCGAGCTCGAAAAATGCTCATAGATCGTGAGATTTTTGTATTGTGCATCAAAAAACTCGCAGGAATCTTCAAATAGAATTCCAACGTGCAAACCAACTTTTGAGGGTAACGCAATCGTGTCAAAAACGAGCTTAAAGAGGTACGCGAACAACTGGAGTTTAAGGACTGATCGGCGTTCAACTGTAAGTATTAATGGGAGGAAAGAAACGAGGAAGAAAAATATAGATTTTGCTACCGCGAGCACGGAGTCGAACAAGGCTAGCTTGGTTGGCGAGGCTGAAGAAAAGGCCGAGGAGTGTGGGGGTCACGCGGGGCTTTCGGTTGATAAGAAATATGCTCGCAAACACATATGCGCATTGTGGTTGCTCAGAGCTTGCACGTACTCGGTGAATAACTAACACGAAGAAAATATCCTCTTACCGAGTCATAGAATCGACGGAAGAATGAAAAGTTATTTATACGAAAAATCGCTCACCAAATGCGCGGAAAAATTCATTTATTTATTATAGACGGTTCATTTGTTTTTCATACATAGTAATTTTGAATTTTCATATTTACGATGCAGAAAGGAGTCTCATGTTCGTTCGTTCAGAACATGAAATAAGTCATTATTCTCATTAGACTTATTAAACCAATTTTTTTGCCTTCCACGAAATTTCCATCCTCTTTAGCGAACTCCTGTTGCGTTTAACATTACGTCGGTGCATTCTTATTTCTCTCTACGTGCGAAAAACTCTAGAAAAATCCTCGTGATCGGTTTTTTGTTCAAATCCGATCGTTCTGACTCTTGCATGGATACGAAGTGAGAATTGTTTTTTTTTTTTACTGTTATAAACAGAATAACGTGGAAAACGATGCAGATTTTTATGGACGTCCCAAACTTTTGAAACAGAGAGAAGGTACCAGGTGCTGAGTGACAGAATTTAAAAATAATGTTAAGGAACTTTCCGGAGCGATTGCTTCTGCCCTCCTAGTGTCGATTGTTAACGTATTACTATCACAAAACGACGTTATTTAGGATTCTTACAAAATTTTGCATACACGTTCTTGGCACCAAAACTAACAGTTTTCTCCTCTGAAGAAAAATTTTTTGACGTTTAGAATTTTTCCCATCTAAACGCCTGTAAATTGAAGTCACGTTTCGTCAAAAAGTTGCAAGAAAAAAACAAAAGAAACGCGACTTCAATTTACACGCGTTGAGATGGGAAAAATAAATAATTGGAAATTAAATATCTCGAATTTTAAACGTCAGAAAATTTTTCGTCATAGAGGAAAACTGTTAGTTTTGGTGCCAAGAACGTTTATACTATAAATTTTGAAAGAACCCTAAATAAAGTCGTTTCGTGATAGTAATACCTTAACGCAGAATTGCGTGCATCGATTCAATAAGAAGAAGGAAAATAGATGTGCGCAGAAAAAACATGTGATTGGGAAACTGTTTCGAGATTTTCGTTAACTGAAAGTTTTCCTCTGTGATGAGAAATCTGTAGATAATTGAAAAACTGGAACTCCGCAGAGTTGAAAATGTCTTTTCGCTTCGATCGAATTGTCGAAATTGCCAATTTTGATGAAACTTTTTCGTGTTTTGATAAAGAAAAGTAAAAAAAGCGAGAGACTTCAATAATTTCTCTTAGAATCGGGGGAGTTCGGAACAACGACGACAAAAGAGAATAATATGAAAGGCAGAAATGACTCCCACCATTGGGTCAAACTGGGGGGCAAAACTAACGTAACCTCCCCCTACTCAAGAGGCTTTAGTAGCGCGTTCGCGATGTATCGTTTGTCTCGCTCCTTCTTTGTCTCGCTTGTTTGGGTCTCGCGAGCGTTTCTCGATCGCTCGCACTTCGTACAGGACGCGAAACGTTTTGCCCCGCTTTTATGACCAAAGGCATCGAGGCAAAAGAAAAACCTAAAGAGAGAGAAAGAGAGAGAGAGAGAGAGAGAGAGAGAGACTCGAGTGACTTCGCCGGCAGTACGAGCGCTGTCGCTCTATGTACATAATAACTAAACACGAGTGCGCACACCGAGCTCTTTCTCTCTCGATCATAGAAGCTCAACGAGACTCTCTCGTATACACTTTAGTTACAACGAAACCATCGACAGAACGTGAAACTACGAAACCCCGTACACATTCACACTCTTAATCACATTTATTTATATTTTGTTTTTAATTAATTGGACGGTAATTACGAGTGAATAAAATTGCAAAACAATTATCCGAAGGAGCCATTTTTCGTTCGCGACGTATCTAGATTCTCGAGAGCAAGTGCGAAACGAAAAAAATCCCAAAAAATCGTGTTGTTTATCACGATGTGTCATTTTTCATGAAACCTATCGACTGCGTTCACTAAATTCCCTCGCACCGCACGAACTATCGAATAAATTGCAAGTGCTCCGACCGAAAATTCGAGCCAGTGAAGTGCGAATAAAAAAATAAGGATCAAGCTGCCGGGCTTTGTTCGCGACGCGAAACGACTTCGGTTTTTGAAAATATGAAGCGACGAAGAAGCTCGGAGGGTAAACAAAAGACAAAATATCGTCATCGTGACTACGGTGAGCGCAATTATTTATTTATTCGTTAACTTGAAACTTGACACTTTACGAACGTCGATGCACCCGCGAAAAAAAAAACAACACACTTTTTTTCTCGATCTTGTAATCGTTCAGTTTTTATTTTCTCATTTTCGAGGGTCTTTTCGAAGGGGAGATTCGTCTTCTTGTAAACAACGGGGGTTCCCAATGACCTGTGGACCATGTCGGTCATCCTTATACACCCTGCCCCTCCCCCGCCCCCCTTGCGATCTCTCCTCCAACATCCAACACTCCATAGAAATCGTTACTTTCCTTTTTTTTTCTTTTCTTCTTCAATTATTTGTTATTTCATTTTTTTCGTTAATATTCTCACAACTAATGACTTATAACTGGGCCGGTGGTCCGCGAGTTACTGGAGACCAGGGGCCGCTAGTGTAGGATGTATATATGTTCGATATCAGAGTGATAACGCCGCCCCTGCTTCGCGATAACAGAATATAGCCTACTCGGGAAGCTCCATAAACGAGGCCTCACATTCACCGTCATCATTCTTACATGTAAAATGACACCCCGTTTCATTCGGGGGGCTTAACAACATCAAGCCAGGTGCCAATCTGTTTTTTTTATTTTTTTACAAATTTACACGCTTCGCTTCCCATTCGCAATCGAGTGTCTTCGATTTTTTCAAGTCTTTGCTCGTTTGTTCGGACGGAAAGTTATCTCGATAGGAAATGGGGAAGTGCGAAAAAAATTTACAAAAGCCTGCCGAACCTATTGGAAGAAATTCCGATCGATTTCTGCGTTTCGTTCGAAGCAAATTCGTGGATTTGTTGAATATTTATAAATCGTAATTAAAATATAATAAACAAATGGTGGAGAGATATATTCAACTAAAAACGATAGAGACTCGCTTATAAATTGCTGGGAACATGACATTGCGTACAAGGCAAGAATGTATAATTAAACAAAAAGAAATTATACGATTGGTCAAGGAATATGTAACTTGCAGCAGGGCACCAACGAAGTGTTTGAAAAATCATTATGCATATTTCGCACAAGCTGGTACACGGACATCATTTTCTATGTGGCTCGAACTTTCGCACACGTACACACGTATCCATACATTTATACGTACACACACACATGATCCGTTAAATATTATCGCTAGCAATGATCTTCAGGGTCGTCATTATTTTGCTATTCGCGCCAACGTTCCAGCTGCGTCACACTTTGTCCCTGTCTTAGCTGACTCATTAACAAAGTGCAACAATTTTTTTTTCACTAATTACTATTCTTCGTTCCGATGCATCGCTCGATTTACGTTCTCATAGTCACCGAGTCTAAATTATAATTCAATTAAAAACCCTTCAGGCAACGATCAAACGAAAAATTTCTCAATTAATTGGACGAGCTGTCAATTAGCGCGTTTAGTTGATCCGATTTTTCGATCTTTTCCGTACCGAATCTTGCAGAGCGACGTTTTCGAGAATTTTCGTTCAAGGAAATCAATTAGCAACCGTTGCAAACACTTGCACATTTTTTTGGACTTATTTAAAATAATTCATATGAAAAAAATATTCTAAAATCGATTTTTTTGACTCTTCGCTGTAAATTATTGTCTTAAGCAATGCGTGCACGTGTCTCCATCGTCAAGCTAGGGGATTATGTATTAGGAGCCGGAATTTATGAATGGCTCTGGAAGAAAGTCCAAAGAGCACGTGTCTCGAGCTGTCATCGTTGAAAGAAAAAATAAAGGGGCTTGTCGATCGTTTAATATACTTCGAGATATATATGCAAGTGTCTTTATGGAGTGTGTGTATATTACACAAGTGGCTGGACCGGTGCAAGATCGTTTGTTTTTGGTAGCGCCGCGACGGGCTAACGAAATAAAAAACACCGGAACTCACTTGACCATTGATATTTTATACATATACGCATGTATATCGTCGTTCGGCGAAATCATTAATTCACGGACTAATAAACAATCGTGAGAGGAGGAAAAAAATTGTTTTAACTTGCCGAGAAAAATGGTGACGAAAGTCTCGATTTTCGAGCATGTTTCAATGATCGAAGCGAGACTTATTCACAGGAACCGGAAGTAAACAATTGTGCGAGTTTGATCAATAAAACCCCGATGACAATAATTATGTCTTCGATTATTATTCGTACTCGAAACATATTTTTTTCATTCGTGAGCATAGCTAATGACGGAAAATTTTACTTTTGAATTTGTTTCTATGTTTGTTTTCATTTTTATGATAAAAATCTGCACAGCTCCAGATTTTTTGGCCTTTGATCGCCTTGTTTTGAGAGATTAACTTCAAAATCGATTACACCCAGTCTCATCTGACCTCGATAACCCTCATGATCTAATTCAGACTACAAAAAATTATATTCTGCAGTTTTTAATCGACACGTTGTGTTTTTTTTTATTCAACTTTAGTGTCTCTTCGCAAACCATGTTGTAATATCTTGTTTGTTCGAGCTGAGATCTGACTATCAGCAGATGTTGATCTTTTTCGCGGATCAAAGCGATTTTACTGAAAAAAAATCGAGAATTTTCATTCGATCCTTTCTGCTCCCTCGATACGAAATTCATTGGAGCCATGATGACGAGTTATTTCCAATTGTTTCATCAAAAACATTGCTCGTTGAGTAATTGTGAATTTGTTAATCATTTTCCTCAATGGCTCCAAATTTTTCAAGATTTCGGTAATTTTACGTTTGTCTCGACGTGACCAGACAAAATCCTCGAATTATTTCGTTTTTAATTATTCCCCAGATATCGACTCGTCTTTAATCCAATTTATTAATTAATTAACATTCCCGAAAAATTCGTACTTTTTTTTCCTTGATCAAAATTTTTTTTATCTTCGATAAAATTTCTTGGTCGTCGCAGAACTTCGATGACCCTTGAACTGACAATTTTTATCGTTACTTTCGTGTCAGCCACCGAGCAGCCCGAGACTGATTTATAAATTGAAATTTTTTCTTCATCTCAGTCTCGGAATTTGTGTTTTTATATATTTAAGAGAAACACGATACAAGAGATTATTTCATCCTCGTTTTCGTAAGTTAGAGAGAATTGGAACGATTCGTTCGATCGCGAGAGTTCAGTGATCCGGACGCTCTGTGGGTTTGCTCGCGATGGTGGGAATCGCCGTTTTTTCCATCGGTCAATTTATTATTATTATTATTATATCATCGCGTTAGAGTCTTGAATATTTCGCATCTCGGTTTTGCAAGATTATTTGCAGTTTAGCATATGAGCGTATATTTCAGAATTATGTCTTTGTGGATACGCGTGTGTAGTCGTGAGGCGAGAATATTCGTAGAAACGCTAAAGAGCAGAATCGTCCAAGTTGTGTGAGGAGAATGAACGATCAAAGAGCTTTATCAGTTATCGAGCATGAAAAAAGTCGAATGAACTTTTTAAACCGTCGATGCACGGCTCGTAACGTTCCAAGACGCGAAACGTCCGAAAGGGTCACATTGCCAGGTCGAATATCGCACAGAAGTCAGGGTTCACGTGAACGCACCATTAAATCATCGTCATGAACGCAATTTCCCCCCTTACTGTGTATTATTGCTACGAAAATTTCTCTCGCTCAAATCATTCCAAAGGCATTTTCGTTCGTTCGATCGGTTGCCTCGAAAAACATTTTTTCCGACATGTTTTCGATTTTCTCCAAAATGCAGTGTGTGTTTAAATTTGAAATGTCAAAATTCTTTGTTTCGGTAATTTTTCTGCAATGCAATCATCATTGTAGTTTTTTAATTCGATCAAAAATTCAATTTTCCGTATTTCTAAAAGCTGCAAAATTGAGAGTAGGAATAAAAAATCTAAATTGCGACAAAAATGCGATCCATTAACGAGACGTACGCTTTTTCATAGTGTACGTTGTGAATTTATATGCTCGAGACCGGATCTGGTTTCCACCACATCCCTCCATGTTCTGCAGAGTTTGCAATTATTTTATTTATTTTATTTTTTTCCTATTTCAATGTCGCTCCGCCAGGAACTTGAAAAAAGAACTGAATAGTTTTTGGTCTTGTAAAATCAACATCGGGATTTAACCCCTGATTAGTGTTTTCAATGAATTAATTCAAATCTTCTGACAGCTTTGGACAATGCAGATTTTTATAATTGCACAGAAAAGTTTTGTTATGACGAATGTTGTATTTTTATAGCCCAAGAATTCATTATTTATTCGTGCTTCAGGCGAGAGTGAAGCAAGACAATGTCCAAAGTTCACAGAAGGGAGAATATACTTGTTTGTCTTGGTATGACTCGTTCTCGGGGTTCAAGTCCGTTGGAGAGCACAATCCTCTAAAACTTTCCATAAATCTTCAACTTTCACTGGGACACGAAAACATCGTAGAGTAGAAAACAGAGCTATGGAAAAATCGAGTAGTCTCCACAAAGAATCGATATATTCCATGATTTATCGGTTGAAAAAAAAAAAAACGATAATCATTTTTTCACGATTCAAATTTCGAAAACAATTTTTCTCTGATTTTTTAATATTATAGACTCAAAATTGTGCAATTTTGAAAAAAATGTAAAGACGATGTGGCGATTTTTTAAAACTCTAATAATTTTTGTTTCGGGATTTTGCAAGTTTAAAAGAAACGACGATCATTGAATGACGAAGAGTAGGAAAAAGTCGATTGTAGCTTGGATTACTTTTGTTAAACTTGAAAATTAAAAAGTTTGAAAAAAAAGTAAATGTAACGAAAATATTGAAAAAAAGTCATGTTAAAAATTCGGGAGACGTTTGAACTGAGAACCCCGGCAGAGAAGGCGTGTCTAAAACGTTCGATCCTATCTGCCATGATGGTGAAGAAATAACAAAGATTGTGATTATCTAGCGTATCGGAATAACGAGATAACGAGGCGGGGATGTCCATGAATTCTCGCAAAAGATCGAACTCGATGGAATGGCGAAAAAGAGTCGAATCCCTCGATTTTTCGATTAATTTCGTAAATATTGAAAATGGCGGATGAGGCGATAGTGGTGGAAGAGAAAGATCGTAAATTATAGGACATGCAGGTGAAGCGCATCGAGGCAGCGCGAATTTCGGCGTTTTTCTGCGCTCCGAAGACTCCGCCCATCGTTCGAACGTTCGAAAACCCGATTCGATGGTTCTCAACCCAAAATTACGTCGATTAAAATTCCGAGACGAATCTTTATCTTGCCAGAAGCTTTTCTCAGAAAACTGCCGAGGAAAAATCGGTCCGGGTCAAAATGACCCAGTGTGTCAACGACCGTAGTCCAAAAATTTCGAAGCATTTTTTTTCTTTGAATATTTCATCGCTCGTTGCGGTGAGAGTTACACGAGCGCAAACGATGCCGCTGCAGAAATCTATCAGGCCAAGGATGATGCGTTTGTGCACTGGATGGTCGGCCCCGTCGTTGCATTCGCGAAGCCCTGCCCGCTCAACAGACACACGATTGTAGTTGAAAAAGAGGGAAAATTAAGCACGTATATGTAGCGATGACGAGGGAGGGAAGTGAAAGGATGAGCGCTTGAAAAATGGCGCTGGTTATTGGCGCGAATGGCTCTCGCGCAACTGCTGAATATCAGCCTCGAGTGTTTTATGCACAGCACATGTATTTATGAATGTAGAGCCTCGTGAATACATAGAAGAATGTATAAATATATTTATTTTAAGCCCCCAAAGCCAAGTGAGTTAACGACGAGCAGCTCCGAATTGCGATTATCGGTCGCGATAGCACAGAGGTTCTCAAATGATTGCCGCATATAATAATTGTAACGGCAGCGGTATGCTCCAAAATAGTTAAGGCCAACATTATTCCTCGGGCGACAGAAAGAATTTTTTTTTACCAAGTTTCAGAAAAATAGCAAAATCTTATAACAGCGAATGACATTTTCACGAAATTTCCTAGAGTTTCTTTTCCATGCAGAGCTTCGACTTCGAACCGTTGTATCTCCGAAACGAAACGTTAGGAAAATCATTCATTTTTTCCCACACCTCGTACGTTTTTTTGAATTAAAAAAAAAAAAAAAAAAAAATTGTAAAGAAATTTCGTAGTTATTTCGTGAAATTTGCAGGATTTTTCTGCACAGCGATGAGTGCGAAACTGTTCGATCGTCGATTGCCAGTACTTCGAAAACTGGGTGAAAAAATCTTTTGGCAATTTTGCACAGAGTTTCGTCAAAGTGTCCTGAATGTTTCCTCAAAATTTTGAGGAATTTGGCAGAAAAATGCGTAGCTGAGTCTAGTACCTTAAAGTTCGATCGAGTGGATGTTTTACTTTCGCTCTTCTTTCGCTCCAAACTGTTCTTTTACGTGTGTGAGAGTATAATATGAGTTTTGTACGTCACTCTTGGTATTTAGGTACAGACGTGGCCATGTTTAGCTTCTTTCTTATCTCTCTTCAAAGTGAATAATGCCCGTTGGTTTCGCTATTGCGTTACTCAACGAAAGACTCTCCCTTGTGCATCACTGTCGCCTGGTTAAAATTCCTCTAGACTTTTCTTTTCACGAGATAATAATTACGCTTTCTCCGAGAAAAAAAAACAGAAAATCGAAATTCCAAACTCGGGAGAGTCAAAAATGTGCTGGCAGTTAAAAAAATTTGACAGGAAAACAAATGGCGGGAAGGGTGAGGAAACAAATATTGAAAAGCACTTGCGGAAAGCAAATTGTTTGAAATAAAAAAATTAAAAATCGACCGTGATAGTCAATTATTACTTTTTTTTTCGGTGTTCGTTATGAATTTGCGATTTTTTAATAATTCGAACGATTATTTTGTTTATTTCGGTGCGACTGGTTTTGGTTTTCGCAAAATTGACGATTTCGAGGGTTTTCTTTGCTAGAAATTTTTCGTTCGATCTTTATTATCGATTTTGACGAAAATGGCGATTCTTCGAAGTTTTGTAACAAGTAGTCATCGTTGTACGTAATGTAGCTCAGGTTTTCTAGGGAGTTGAGTGTTTGCTGGTCTTGCCAACGAAGCATAATCCTCGCAAAGGTGAAACGAGACGACGACGACGGCGACGACGATGACGACGACCACGACGATGTGTCGTTCTCGGGGTCGAGCCGCGCCACGGGAGCTCTCTCATTGTTTTCACGCTTTAACCGGATTGTTTACATGAACCCGGTAGCAAATAAAAGCCTTACTTATATACTGCCACGACAGCCTTTTAACCGCTGGTCAAGTGAGCTTACGTTACTCCATCCAGGAACACAATTACTTCCGGCTTGAAGAAAATTCCTCGTCTATGCTTCCCTCTCCTTTTCTCTTTCTTGCTCGCTCTTTTTTTTTATTGCGATCACAATGTAATCGATATACGAACTCGGCATTCGAAAGATATCGTGATATTTTTATATGCCATGAAAATTGATTGAGTAGAAAAAAATGTAGAGCAGTCGTTCAATATTTTCGCGTTCTTATTCGACTGAACTTCTCAATATTGGAGCAAAAATATTTTTTTTTTTTTGCCAACTCATTGGAACGGTAATTTAGCTCATCGAAAAGCAGGATCGTTTCTAACCTCTAGCGAATTAATTATTCGTTTCGATGATAACTTGAAGTGTCAAAAATGAAAAATGCATCGTTTTGCTTTTGCTGTTTATTTCAAAAAGAGTTTCGTCTCGTTTTTTTTGTGGACTCCGCGATGTCTTTACGTTTGTCGGATTGTTTATATTTTTGCTCTTGGAAAAATATTATTAATGTGTAGAAAAAGAATTCAGCACGTGCGGTGTAAAAGTTCGGTGACCGCGAATAAAAATATTCAACAAGTTTTCAAGATTGTTTGGCAATTCGGAGACGAGGAAGTTGGTGATTTTTGTTTTGTAGAAAATGGAATTATTGCGATGAAAAATAAATAAGAATCGAAGAAAACAGCTCAAGGCTTTCCGAGGCAAAGTTTTACGCGGGCGACTACTTGGCGAGTGCACGATCGTGCAGTCTGTGTGTGCAAAAGCGTTACGTAATCGTGCAGCTATGATGTATCGAGCGTTCTATCGGTTACGCCAGGTATTGAAATTTTTTAAGCAACTTCTATGACTATATATGCAGAACTAATAAAACCATAGGAACAAGATTTATGCTCGGCTGGATGGACGAGAAAATAAAAAATGAAAATGTTGGTTTTCGATGAATCTTATGAATCGAAGAGCAGAACCCACTCGAGTCTTTCCGAACCCACCCGATACCTGTCAAATCGTTTATACTTTATGACACGTGTCCTTTCCCAATCGATAAGATGATTGATGTTTCCAACAACATCTCCTACGTCAAAATTTGCACCTTCCTTTTCAATCCAAACGTGTCGAACGCGACTTGAATTGCATTCTATGTGCTCGTCCATTTGTTGGTCAACGTTGTAAAAGAAATCGATACCGAATGCAGTCAGAAAAATAATGACTTGTATTAACTTTGTTTTTTTCTTTTGAATATTTTTTTATTTGGCATGAAAATCGACCTGGTTCGGTAGAAATATCAAAAAGAATTCAAGCAGGGAAGTATTTTGAATTTTGGGCAATTTTTAATACAATTCTTGCAGCCACCTCGAGAATATTTTTATTTCAGGACGATGCGATCCCCTTGAAGGTCAGAAAGATCGAGAAATTATCCGAATGAATCGTTTTTTGTTGGGTTTTTTTGAATTTCAATATTAAAAGATTTTTATTAAAAAAAAAAAAAACTTGACAAATGAAAAAAATCGTCAATTTTAATTTCAACGATATTCCTTATCACAATGTATAATAATTAGATATTCGTTGAGTTTTATTGAACGAGATAAAAAAAAAAAATCTGAATCCACGTTTTCTCAATGTCACCAATAACGAACGTCCGAAGTTATTTTTAGATGCATCGAACTGCATTGTTTTCCGTAAGGCTTTGGAGTCCGTGTAAATGGGCACTTGAGATTTTGTTCAGCCCATTGAAACGCGTGTACGCACGAGCAACAGGTATTGTGGGTCGTATAAAAGAGTTCGAGCGATCAGTGCAGTTGCACGTATTTCCTTTCAGCTGTAATGAAATACTCGGCGCATAAATGTGCCCGGGCTGGTGTAATTTTTTCAATTTTCTTTTTTTTTCATTCAGGGTCGCCCAGCACAAAAACAAAAGAGTTGAAAAAACGCCACGTGCCATCGACTTGATGGCGCTTAACGTAATTTTTCGAACTTGTTTACACCCGCCGAATGTTCAACACTGTTTTTATCACGAGAGAAAACACAAGGAGCAACTTTGGTGGTTCAATTCATTGGAGAAATAAACTTTGGAGTCGTTGAATAAATTAAAAAAATTGTTTTTATCGAATTCACGAGACGCAGCAGTCTCTTCTTCGCGAGGGAGACTTTTCGTTTTGCTAAATTGATATTTGTCTCTTAATTACACTCGTCGATCCTCTCAAAGGTTTCCAAACCTCTCGATTTACGTCGAGCAGTCAAATTTATGGAAAAAGACGAGAGAAAAACAAAACACTTTGTTTTGGGTCTTTGGATCAATGAAGACTCCGAGTAGTCGAATGGCCAACTGAGCCTGAGTTAGCTGCGAGCTCGGCGACTGATTTTATGAAATACTCAGTGATAATGCACATGAACACTGACACGCACACAAACACACACACAGATTGAGGGGAAAAACCACATGGGTCCCGGTTACCCCGATATCCGGCTATGCCTTGGACGTTTCTATCTTGCAGCGTGCAATCGCGAAACACTCGCGGTGGGTGGATTGTTAAATATGCCGTAGCTCAAACGTTATATGCTTCTTTCTTCCGTGCACGAGTTTAACCGATACGAGTTATCTCGCGAAGGAGCGACATAGTTCCGACCAGTGACTCCGTTTTCACACCGTCTAATCGTAATCGGTCATTCGATAATCTTCTTCCACGTTATTTTCATCGTTTTCCACGAATCTCATCGAGGCTCGAGAGTTTAGTGATCTTAAGAACGAGAAAAGAAAAGCTCATGATGATTATTAATTCAGAATCGAATTAAAATCAAAATATCACCGTCCCGGGGGACGACCTTGAGTTTTGTTTTCAAAATCAAAAGAAATCTCGAATGTATTGAAAAAATTTATTTCATTTTCATAACAGTTTCTGGAAATTACACAAACGACACAATTTCTTTGATTGCAATTATCTCGGCATCGTAGCATGCGATAAAAATATTCCGGAGCGGTGTTGATTGAAGAATTACGAATGAATGAAAAATTCATAGTATTGCATGTGCAATCGCACTTTAAATGTTCGTATATTTATATATGAGAGAATATCGTCTAACAAGATCTCTCGTATGCCAGAGAGAAGCTCCTGACATACGATATTGATTGAATTTCACTGGCCAATTATGAACGAATATTTGCACCGATTAATTCAGCCACTCGTCCGCACCTCAACGAGACGATCGACTCTTCGTACTTTTTTTAAATTCTATAAATTCCACAGTGAAAATACGATCATTTTGCAAAAGGTCAATATTTTGCTGAATGGACTCGTTATATACAAAGATTTTTGAATGACGACGACAAGAATTTTGTTATTTTTACTGTATCTTTGGTCGAGCCCGTAGAAACTAACTTTATTGTTGAAATGACAAAAATGTTGTTAATATCAAGGAAAATTCTGTCGATCGCTACCCACGAAAAATCGACCGAACAAAAATTGGTTTCCAGTGCCTTGAAGCAGCAAAGCAGCAGCTAATATTTAAATAATTTAAAAAAACTACGTCGAGAATTTTTTTTTATCAAATTCGACATTATTCTCAATTTTTTTTAGACCGGTTTGTTACTGAGCAGAATTTAGGACTCGCTGAATTTTTAAAATTCATTTTATAACTTTTTTTATGTCAATTGCGACGAAAGTTGCCGAATCGACACAGTTAATTTTCACTTTTTATGTGACGACGCACACAGTGTCCAGGTTAGTACGGTAAACTATATAGATAAAAAAAAAGAAATGTATACAAGCCTGCATTAGTCACTGAGAGTCACTGGCGTGCAACTATATGGCAGTGCAGATAAGGTATCGCTCCGGAGTCGAGCAGACCCGTAGCGATATCGTTTCGTGCAACGCATACTTACAAATTCTCAAACTACAGAGAAAATATTATAAAAAAAAGGTCGGAGAAGTCAAATAACAAATGGGCAAAAAGTATTGTCCGATTTTCTCGTTAAATTTTTTTATCATTGGATTTACTCTCAAATTAAATAGTTGATTAACTTTATTTTTCAATGTTGGCATTATTGCAAAATTTCATAAAATTGAGGTCAATTAATTCGACTACTTGATTTTTGTTTATCGAATTGCAAGTTTTAGCAAATTTTATCATCTTCCCAATGAGTTCACTTGTATTTCGATCACAGGCGAACCGATCGACCGACAACAAAGGCCGTGAAAAAGTTGGAAACACAAAACGTCACGCTGTTTCTAAAAAATCTCAATAATTCGCTTGCTACTCAATGAAGCCCGAACTTTTTTATTCTCGTCTACCAGCAGGATCAACGATTGGTCCCGATACTCTCATTCACGATTCCTGTTCGATTGATAAACGATCGTAGATGTCTCTGCATTGAGCTGCTTGAAAACGACGACCCTACCAGAAAGAAATGCCTCAAGGATCTCTCGCATTTAGCCAATAAGGATATTCGTTGGCGAAGATCCTCGAAACGATCTTCGCATAATTTGGAAATCGACAAAAAAAGCCTCAGGAACTTTAGGCTGAAACTTTTAATTGAGGAGCTCGATTTGTCTACACAGTGCTTCGTTACCTAGAGCTTCGCCTTATACACATAAGAATATACGTATACATAGTAAAGTGTGCAATGACTCCGCATTGATATGGTAATCTCTGTGGCCGGAGATTAGCCAAGGACGCTGAGATAAACTAGCTCTGATAGTGAGAGACAGAAGTAAAACGTTATAAAAGACAAGTATGTATTTATATATCCATTTAGATATGCGTATCAGATTGCACAATATTGTGGCAATTTTCCCCACCAGAGACGTTTTCCCGTAGACAAAACATCGAAACTGTTTTGTGAACTTGACTACGCCCTACATTTGCCTAAATCTCGTAGAATATTCGATCAAACTATATCCCAAGATCATCCGGACATTCTTTCGTCATATCAGCTCGCGATAAGTGACGTCACATGGACATTCACACCGAATAATCAACGACGATTAAGATAAGACGATGAATGCACCTTGTGCGTTTGATCCGCGGGGCCAGGCGGGGGAAAAAATAGGAAAGTGGATGGGAAATTCTGGTCTAATCACCATATTTAATTGCTTTCGATTAAAATTATGTTTGGTGCTCGATTTCGTCGACGTTTTAGGGTTTTTGTAGTATCTTGGAGTTTTTTTAAGTTCAAGGACGTTGTATTGCCGATTAATATTTTCATTTGATGCTCGTCGGGGACATAGAGCTAATTAGTTACTTCTTGATCAGAATTACTGGCTAATCTTTCGATTGAAAGTTTTTTGTTGATTGAAAATCGTGGATTTTGGGGAAAATTATCCGCTTGATTGTGATTTTAATTGATTGAATAATCTTTCGATAGTTTTCATAGATTTTTGGTCGTTACTGGTTTTTTTCGCATGGAATCTCGATACCTCGTTTTTAGACTCTCAAAAATTGGCAAATACGTAGCGACGGCTAAGAGTTGCGATTGCCGCTGAAAAAAGGGTGCTTTGCTTGGCTTCGCCATTCGGCATCGTCTTCTTTGGGTCCTAGAGCTCATAAAGCTTTTTTTTTATGTTTAATATCCTGCTCTCGGAAGTTCGTCGCTTGAGCAGCTGAACAGCTCGCGTGTGTAAAAAAAAATTTGTGAAGTTGTATGTACAACGTACCCCGTGCCGTTATTTTTTTCCTTTTTTTGATAAGAAATAGTATTTTCCCAGGAGCGCCGAAGCGGAAACGAACACCCGCGATATTTCTCCCGTTGTGCGCTCACGACCAACCAGCTCGCCCTTATGCGGGTGCGTTATCGCGGTTCACGAAAAAATGAACGAGAATATAAAAAGAAGCAACGGACAAACGCTGCGAAACGGCCCACTTTAGTGGCAAACGTTTTTTTCAAAGCCTCGGCACTCATGCTAATTACTTCGCTCATTTAGGTGACACTGCAAGTCCACTTTTTCACTTTAATCTCTACTCCCCCGTCGCTATAAACTCGTTTTAGACTTGTTTCTCTCACGGAACATACATTTTTCCATCTTTTTAAATGCATATGAACTTTTTTTTGGTTTTTCGTACGTTTTTTTTTTATGTATCGAAAATTCAGTCGCGAAAGTTGATTCGAACGAATCGACAAATATTCGAGGGGAAAAAATTTAAAAAATTGATGATGTTTGAGCGAAAACTCAAAATTTTTGTACGTCATTGAGAAATTCGTGATTTTTCGATGGCATTTTTGTCAAAAATTCCTTGTTTTACGTCAATAAATTGACGAGAGAGAGAAAAGTCCCTAAAGATTCGGAGATTTGCCAAAAAAGATGATGTTCCTTCGGGTCTGGCAGCATAAAAGTGCAAAATATGGCAACCATATTGCTTTCGGGTGTTTGGGTGCCAAGAGTGCACTAATGTGAAATTTCACGGTAACAAAAGGGACAATTAACCGGGCACGAGGCTATACTTAGGATAAAGTCTCCCTGCATGATCCCATGGGTGCAATTTTGACTTTAAGGAGCCGGAAATATCCGAGGCACGCCCACTCGAGGTTCCACAAGTGGCAGAAGCTCGAATTCATTTGTTTGTGTTCGCGTTAATTAATGAATTCGACTCTCGAAGGACAGGCAGATGAAGAAAAGCTCGAAAGTGCTTGCATGGGAAATTGCGTGAACCAACCTCCTCATCGTTCTGTTTTTCCTTGCAAATTAAAAAGCAATAAATCCGAAAAACTCTCCGCTTTTTTGTTTTTGACCGAATTTTGACCGGCGAATTCCTCAAATCCTCAAGAATCTTTCTTCAGGAGGCTGGACAATAACCGATTATCTGCGACCGTCAGATAAACTTTTTTTTTGACAAGATAACTGCAGATTCAGCAGCCGATACCTACGAAAAAAACGTGGCCCTTTTTTCCCCGGAGGAATGAACCGAAAAAAATAGAGAAAAACGCCCCATACACGCGTGCGTTTACGCCCCCATAATTCTCCATGGATCCTGGGTGCATGCATACGATTCTTCAACGAGAAATGAATTATCTACTATATACGAGACGGCAACGTGCCAGATTCCCAGACGTCCAGTTTGTACTGGCCTGTCAAAACAAATAATCAACGTGCTGCCTTTTACTCTTCGTGGTTTTTTGCACGAGCCATTTTCCCGGAAACCTCGTGTCACGCCCTCTTTATTTTAACCTCATATCCGGGTTCCCAAAACTGTGTAATCATTAATCAAAAAATCGTTTGGAAGTTTTTCATAAAATCATGACAATTCTTCACCATTTTTCGATCTCAAATCAAATTTTTATGCCCAACAAAATTCATTCCCTAAAAACTTTCAGTGTCGATCACGTCGTCGCATATTTCTATGATTTTTCTCGCTTTTTATGGGAAATATGAACAGTTTTTAAAGAGAACGTCATCGATTTTTGATTTTTTGTTATTTTGGAAATGAAACGAATTCACGAAACTTTTAAATACTAGTTCACAGTACGGGCTGACTTTTTTTCTCCGCAGCCACTGCTATTTCAAGTTATATTTGTTTGTAGTTTTATTCATGAAGCTTATAGACGTGAACATATGCACTTTATCCGAGTCACAACCATTATAACGAACTGCCGTGCAATATTTTACGAGTTCCATAAGGAAACGTCGCGTTTCCTCTCTCTCGCTCTCTCTCCCTCTCTCTCTCTTTCTCGTAATTGTTCTGCGTTTGCTACGCAAAAAAAGACGCTGGAGCAATTGCTCGAGAAAAGTAATACACGAACGTACTCACTTTATACTTATGCACGTGTGCAGCGATTATTGACGAAGAAAAGGGCCTTGAGCGAAGTCCCTTAACGTTCGGTCTGCTACGAGTTACGCCCTTCTATCGCCAATTAATGAATCCCCGCAAAATTTACCGTAGCGAGATCGACTTTTCGATGCGTCTCGCGATCCTGCGAGGTCGTTAAGATAATCGACATTACGTTCTCTCGATTCAGCCTCGAGATTCAAATCCCAGAATCGTAAAGTCATCGTTTTTTCTTTATATCGACATAATCTTTTTGGAAAATTTTTCGGAAAAATCTGCCTCCAAAATGGCATCAAGAGGCAGTGTGAAAAAATACTCAAAAATAGATTTTTCGAAATATTTTTTAATTTTCAATTTTTATAAAATTTGGTTATTTTTGACAAAAGGGCGATAGAATAACGAAAGATCGAATTGCAGGCTAGAAGCTTCGATGGACCAAATCAAACGATAGTAAACTTTTCGATGAAATGTCGAGAAGGCAAAAAGTGACAATTTGTATTTTTTTTTTCCAACGTTCTTATTCTTTTTCATTTTTAATCTCCTAACGGTACGTTAGAAACGACTTGAACAATGATCGCAACTAGGTTACGCTTCTATTTTGCTTTTTTTTCGTTTGTACGAGTCTTGGAACGAGCATGAGCTTTGCCGCCCTCTCGGAGCTCGTTTGTTGAGCACGTTGCGATCATCAAGTGGTTTCACGTTCACCACGATACTAGGTGACCTGGGGATTGTATAAACCGTGTTCTGAGCCTCGTGCTCGCTCTAGCGAACCGATAGCAATGACTCAAAAACTATTCACACAAAAAAAAATGCAGAGTTCTTTGCCATTGTTTTTTTTTCAACGTTATTTCGTTATTTTTTCATTTTTTTCTGTAAAATGGTAGCATTTGCAAAATTGGAATTTTTTCCTGTCAACGATTTTCGAAAGTGTGAAATTTTTGCAATAAGTCATAAAAATTCAGATTTTGTTATAAACATTTCTTGCATAAATTTCGGTAGATGACGAGTTTTTCTTGCAACTGCAGTTTACGGTGCAATCTGAGAATTACTGACGCGTTATGGAACTCGGGCGACGTCGAGGGCACGGCAATATAAAAATCAGCACGAGTTACAATGACGATTCTGCGAGCTCATGCCATCTGTGGTTCTCGCTAAGAACTTGATCTCCCCTTTTTTCCCTATCAACGCGATGCTCACTGCGTAATTGCTCAATGTTTAATTAACCCTTGGATATTCGATTATTTCTTCGAAATCATACAAATCGGTGTGATTATTATGATCGTTCCTACGATCGAGATAATGTACGTAATCAATGGCAAATTTCTGGGTATGGCGGGACAATTTTTTCACAGAGTCTGAGCGAAGTATTCTGGGCAAACTTTTTTGGAAGCGATTATATGTGTGGTCGAGAATTCATTCGGCGTGTGATTATGCAATATTCTCAACAGATGGTACGGTTTAGGGAAACGGTAGACGGTGGAAAGGAATTGGAATGCAAATCCTTCAAATATAGCAGGAGAGCGATGGTCAAAAAAGTTTTATGGCCAAACTGTCGTCCGAATTTGTGTCTATGCGAACATCCCATCATCGATGTTCACCCTGTGTCTCTTCGTTGAAAACACACTGGCACACGAAAATCTGGTGGTTTTGGAATTCTGTCCATTGCGTTGTAATAGCCGAGATGGTTCTTTTTTTTTCTTCCTTTCTCTTTCGTGCAGCTTCTTCGTTCCTCTTCATCCATGGCTTCCTCGGGCACCGGGTCATAAACTCGTAATCCCGTGCAACACAAAGCAACCGCCGTAAAATAATAACGAGGTAAATATTTGGCGTCGTCCTTTGGCGGAAAGTGTGGCGCGTTTCTCTTTTCACTCGTTGCGTCGACCCGCCATCCGATTTTACTCTGTTCCCTTCCATCCACGCATTTCCAACTCTGTTTCACGTACTCTGGGATCACCGAGGATCCCCGAAAACCCCGGGATCCGTCGGGAACCGAGAAACATCGAAAAATGAAAATGTGGGGCAAAATGGACCACCGTGTGACAAAACTTGCCATTTTGTTCAAACTCGGTATTTTTTATTCGTAATATATTATTACTTTTCTCGCTTTAGTCCAATTTTCAATACAAATTGCCAAATAAGCCCAATCGAGCCATAAAAAATATATACTCGACGGTAAACCGGGTCGAAAATCAATCAAATCTTCTTTTCAGCATAAAATGCTTTCCGTACGCTCTGAGAGCGTTTAATTATATACCATTCTCTTGGTTTTTCGATAATGAAGAGAATGGCGTACGATAAAATCGTATTTGGTGAAAATTAAATAATGCAAACCGCATAAATAAAAAAAAGGTTCGAAAAACGGCGAAATAATTTCGCCTAAAAAATTGAACTTGGTTTCTATTCGGTGCCGTGGGTCGAAGTTCAAGGATTTTTGTCCACTCGACCAGAATTTTATGAATGACTATTATAATTGAAATTTTCAGGTGGTTCATTTTCACCCACATGGTCCGTCCGAGCACGCTTATTCGAATTATGGATTCTAGATTTATTTGGCATCTGTGTCTCCACGGTCTGGCTCCAAGCTCGATATAATATTTCTCCTAGACGATCGCATCCACGTCTACGACCGTTGTAATCCGTCCTCGATCGGGAATCCCCCAGATCGTACGTGCCAATTACGTTTGTCGAGGCTAAACTACCCGTTCTAAATTCTGTATTTAAACACTTACTTGCCCGCAAACCACACAAAATGGTGTTTATACCGTGGGGAAAATCTTTGAGTTTGCAAACTTTGAGATTTGGGCAATTCCAGCTCAAGGCTTGTTTACAAATATAGTTTTCGTCTCTCAAGAAATCTAGCGTTAAATCTTGCCTAGGAAAACAAAGATTTTCTCTAATTAAAACAAAGAGCTTTAAGAACATTGTGTTTGTGTGTCCAAACGAAAAAAAAATATATTTCATTTTTCGTAGTAAAGACAAAAAAAAACCATGTTTCCCAAATCAGACAATTTTTTATTGTTTATCGCTTGAATTTCGTTGAGAATGTTGCACGTTCTATTGCTAAAAACTTATCAACGAATTTTTGTGAAGGAAGCACGTACTTTGGGTTCCGCGGCGTGCAGGAGACTTCGAACTCAAAATAAACGACAGGAACGTGGAAAACAAAACACTTTACACGTGTAATTAACAAACACATCGTTAATTGGGTGGAGTTCTCAGAAACCATAAAAAAAAATTCTTTTCATATTTTTCCTCCGTCATTATGTTTGTTTTTCCATTCAAATTGCCATTTTTATTCGCAGCGTTAATTATCGAATTGATTAATTTTTATTTTTAGTTTATGAATAGACTTTGGATTTCTGAAAGGGTTGGAGAGACACGAGCGAGGGGTTAGGGAAGAAAGGGGGCGGCGGGTAGGGAGACGCGTAGATTTCTTGTTATCAGACTCGAACAGGAGTCCAGCGGTCCCAGCAGCGAGACCGGATGTCCGCTTACCCAGGATATGACGTAATTCCAATGGCAACTTCGAGCCGAATGAGCGAACGAGAGAACGCAGAGAGAAAGAGAATGAAAGACATACGCAAAGAGGCTTGAAAGCGATCAAGTTGAATGTTTGTTATAACCGTAGCAAAAACTTCGAGCCATTTGAGATTCTCGATCTCGCGAGGCTGCGGAGTTCCACGCTGGCCATTGATGTCACGAGACATACGAGATCTCTCAGTCAGTTTATCTTTCTGGGTTTCGGTTTCACGAAAATTTTGTTTCGTCTCCATTTTCTCTTCTCTCCCTTCATTATTATTTCTATGGTTTCATTTGGGACGCCCAACCCTTCCAGGTATGAAAAAAAATCGGATCAAAGCCCTTCGACTTCGATTGCTTGGCGTTATTACGTTCCAATGAAACGAAATCCGAGAGCTCCGATAACAGGAAGAGAACGATTATTTACTCTCTAGGAAAACATTTCGCCAATAGCGAGTCGAAAGCATCGACACATCGTGTCGCATTCTTTCCCTCATATTTTTTTGTTCTTCACTGTTTATTTCGAACTACTTAACAAAATTATTATCTTTTCTACTTTCTTACGTTTTTCCCGCTGACTTCCCGACTTCTTGACTCCCAATGTGCACGAATTTAAGAAGCTTACTCCATTTTCCAACCTCCTCGAGTGTCAAAAGTCACCTGAACAAAACAGCTAAACGTCAAACTAGTCAAACAACTTAACTCGCCTTTTTCTTACCTGGATCAACTGTCTTGGCGATTCCTGCGTGTTACAGACTCGTTCCAAGCCCTGAGGTGCAGGCTAAATGTTATTTTTGAGAGACCCTTTGACCGAAATTGAAAAATTCGGGAATTAGGTCAGTTTCATCGGATTTTCGTAATTCATAATTACTCCAATTTTCCAAATACCCATGTGAACAATTCGTGGGAATTCGAAAGCTTCGAAGTCACGGATTAACGTTGAAAAGCACGTCGATCCTTAATTTCCGGAGCGAGATTCAAATTTTTTTCGTTACTCTAATAAGATCAAGTGCCGTGTGAATCATTTTGCTCATAAATTTTAAAGATAATTGACGGACGAAGAGCTCACAAAAAATGAAGGAGCCCGATGTGTTTATTACCAGCTTTTTCTTTCTTTTTTGTTTCTATGCGTTGAGGCATTTGGACAAAAAGCATTTTATAACGTTGAATGGTTTGTCCCATAACGAACTAATAGGATCTTTAACCGGCTGCGCTTTTTTTCGAATCCTCAGGTTGTTGGGGGGGAAAAAATGCCTCGCCTTGATACGTCTTTTTGCTTGGGGACTGGAACGAACGAAGATCGGTGCATATCATACGATTTTTCTCGTAAATTCACGGCCTCCCCTCTCCGTCTTATTCTCGTTCATGTTTTTTTCTTCGTCTCTCTCTCCGCAGACCGAAATGTTCGACCCTTGACCCACGCTCTTCTGATTTACTGCTGTTCTTTTTTTCCTCACTCGTCCTTTCCTCTTCCCTCATTTTCCCTCCTTCGTTCATTCCAATTTTTGCTTCTGCCCTCCTACCAACTCCGACCACAGTTTTGAATTACCGATCTCTCTCATTTTTTTTTTCTTTTTTCGAATGAAGTTACGCACGATTTACGATATATCGTTTTTTAAATTTCCACTTGGCGCAATGTCCCTGGACGACTAGCAATAGGGGAAAACCGAGAGTCGTGCGACCCGGATTCAACACCAAGATAAACTCAACATCTCATTTGTTACCAATGAACCGCCGAGTTTTTCAATAATTTATCATCCGGAAAAATAAATCGATACAGAAAAAAGACCAAACGAAAAATCGAGCTTTTTTTCTCGGTTTCGGAAATTTATATTCTGATCAGAAAAGCCGATAACGTCGTGCGGATTAATCGAAGCATCGAAACCGAAGTCGATTGAATTTACAATCAGATTAATCGATAGCCACAAAATCCCAAAAATCCAATAAGATTACAAACAAATGACGCAAAACACTGATTTCAAGTTGCATTGACTGCCGAGTTTTTCAATTATTTATCATCCGGAAAAATAAATCGATGCAGAAAAAAGGCCAAACGAAAAATCGAGCTTTTTTTCTCGGTTTCGGAAATTTACATTCTGGTCAGAAAAGCCGATAACGTCGTGCAGATTAATCGAAGCATCGAAACCGAAGTCGATTGAATTTACAATCAGATTAATCGATAGCCACAAAATCCCAAAAATCCAATAAGCTTAGAAACAAACGATGAAAAACACTGATTCAAAGTTGCATTGACAAGCGACTGGTGTCAGCGATGCAACGATCTGGTATTCGTAGCTCAACGGCAGCTCGTTAATATCCCACCCCTTGGGGGGTGTGTTCAAAGGCCAACGTTTTACAAAGTGGCGCCAAAATTGCCGAAAATTCTCTGTTGAACGTGTAAAAAAAGAGATAAACCAAAATTGTGGTACCGAAAAAACGACCACACTTGTTGCTCGTGGCTCCGATCCAGAAAGAGCGAGAGGGACTGCGCCCCGCTGTGGGTTTCACATCCCAATCCTCCGCCGTCCATGGACCGCTGTGTAACATCTTCTCGAATTACGCCACGCAGTCTGTGTCGCGTTGTTCGCGACTCTTACCAAAAGGAAAAAAAGCACCTCCGGCTTCGAGTGCTATCGAACCTTCGATGGCAGTAAATTCATCTTGCACTGTCGGCAAACACTTGGCAGGCTCAGCATAATTAAGAGATGCTCTAAGATTAGTATTATTCATTCTTGGCCTATCACTTTCCTTCTCGAGCCGAGCTATCGCAAGATTTATGGGGTTAGAATGCTCTCTAAATTTCCAGATGAGCCTCCGAACCAAAAATAATGATTTACCTCGTTCTTATCATTTTTTTTACCAAATATTTCATTCCAAATGAAAATTTTCATCCATCGTAACACCCGAAAAGCACGAGAACGAAAATGCAGACCGTTTTTAATAAGATCCTGAACATAATGATAAAAATGTGATTTCGTGGATAATAAAGTTTGTCGTAATGACAATTTGCGATCATGACTCTGTGGGAAGCAGTACAAAAAAGTATGAGACCTATATGTAATTTCGTTATCGTGGATTAGTAGCAAAAAATATTGAATATTCAAAAGAGAACGCCCTTAAACGCACGTCACGAGAATAAGTTGTGTAGGAAAACGCAGTAAAGACAGCGAAGATCGGTCCTTAATAGCCGATTGGGGAGGACACTTTTTATCAAGTGGAATTGCTCTTCCAAAGGGCTCGGTAGTCCATGCTTATCGATTTTTCATAGCTCGTATATTATTCGATAAAACTGGAGAACCAGAGGGAAAAATGAGTTCTAAGAGGTGAACGAGTTCCGATGATAAGCAGTCTTTGAGATATTCATGGCGTTTTTTTCCTTGAGCTGAGCGTTCACCCTCTCTTTTCGAAAATCTCGCTCAAAGGGCATCTAATAGAGAAGCGAGGATCGGAGACCCGAGAGGAACTAATGGGCCACGACGGATCCGTGGAGGGACCCGACGAGTGTGTATTTCCTATAGCTCTGCCACAATAAGTCACTGGAAAAAAAATCGTAACCCGATACGCGAGCCTGAGCTCTCGACACTCAACGTCTCGAGTTCACGTATCGATGTGTATACGGAGTGTCTCAAAACTCGTGCCTCAAACTCACAGGCTGTATAGATCGCGGAATTCTACGACGAAATGATCCGAAACATTATTTTCTCCGAGACATCGTTCTCGAGATATTCGCAGATTAGTAACAGCCAATCCGCTCCGCCGCGGAGACGAACCGCGGAGTGGGGTAGCGCACGCGATTGGCTATCTGCGATTTGCGAATATCTCGTCAACTACGACTCGGAGAGGAAAATGGATAAAGACTTTTCTCATCGGAATGCTACGAACTATTCGCTCTCGAGATTTTCCGAGTGAAGTTCGGGACTGCCTGTACGTGCACTAGGACCTTTCGTTCTCAAAAAGTTATGCTCCAGTTCCATTCTCAGTCTGTCGGCAGTTTGCAGTTTTCCTTCCAGAATTTATATGACTCTTTATGTGTGAATAACGACAGTCTCGAACGTCACATTTGTTATAATATCCCTACCGGAAATTTTCAAAAATTTACAAAAATATTCCTATTCATATTTTTTTTAAATTTAGTTCTTTTTGTCTAAATTCTTCTTCGTTATTTCTTCTTTTTTTTTTCATCCATATTATAAAAATGATCAAAAAATAGTCTTTGGAAGACTGAAAAAAATCACGATAACTTTTTCTGTCTTAATTGGAGATTTCTGGAAAAATTTGTAAATGAAAAGGAAGATATACCTGAAGCATCGAGAAAGAGGGAAAGCGAGGTGAAAATTTCAGAAACTTTTCTTCCTTCTTTTCAAGACACTTCCTTGACCTTTATACACAGAGCTCGGCTACTTCCGGTATAAATCTCAGCTCTCTCTCCATATTATTTATATTTGCACCCTTTCGTTTTTGAGCTTCACGCTAATGAGCCTTTCAACGTTGCTTTTTCATTCATGGCCATTGTAATATTTACTTTTTCAATGAAATTTCTACGAACTGACGTTTTCTGTTTCATTCTCATCCGATGTACTTGTATAAAAGAGAACTTTTGTATTTATGAAGCTCCGCCAGCGAGAATTCAAATAAGAAAAAGAATAAATATTTTTTCTATCCACAAATATACCGAGTGTGGGAAATAAGTTTTTTTTTTTCCATCCACTTACGTTTCTCTGAGCAGCACGCGAATTATTTTATTTCTAATGTATTTTCAGTCGCCGAATAATTTTCCATAAAAAAGAGAAAAAATATATTTTTGTGGATTTTTTTTTTTTAACTTAAATCTCTAGTCGAGAAAATCGTTAAAAAAATGGCAAAAATAGGAATCGAGTGGAAAAGATCAATCGTAGAAGATTTTCATCGTCCAATCTTATTAGTTCCTTGCGCTCGAAAGAGATCATTTGTTTATGATAAAGTCCGCAATGCCGGGACACATTGAAACGAGAAAAATAAAAAGAGAGAGCTGCGATGATAAATAGGGGTTAGTGACCCTCACTTCGGTGACTGGAGTTTATATATTTCTTCTTCGAGGCGAAACCAAAGCTGCTGGTCTTCGAAAGATCATAAATCGATCGTTGCCAGTCGTAAGCCACTATCTGCAGATTCATACGTATCGTTTCAGTTCCACGTCCCTCATTATTTTAAACGTCCTCTCGATCGAGGGGACGAGGGGAAAGAAAATTGTCTACAAATTCCGAAATAATTCGTCGATCTTCTCCGATTGTCCGAAAAGCTTGAAAAACTATAAACTTCATCCAGCTACTTTCTGCAAAGCTTTTTCGATCATCGGGCGACAAAAAAATGAAAAAAAAAGAAAACTTTTACAAAGTAATACAAAAATTACAAAAATATTTCTTATGGTCCCTGGAAAATGTTCGTAAAGAATGTCACAAAACTTAATGACTCGTGGTCCAGGATAAAATCATTTTGTGTGGTCTCTGTTCAGTGCGAAGAAAATTGTTGAAATTAAATCCAGTTTTACGTCGGAACGGTTTTAATACTTTGTACGTACGAACTCTTTCGGAGTCGCTACATTGACAAAGACCTCAGTTCGTATATAAAACGCCCAAAGTCTTTTTTAAATACCACGTTATGAGTGTTTTCCTGCTCGCTCTGTCTTTTAATGCTTTTTTGAGAGTCAGTTATTCTTTTAGTCGCGCTACAATGAGCGTTCGATCGAAGCTATAAATCTTTGTTAACGGCGTATATAAAGTCGAGGACGAGGTGACGAACTCGAGGGTCCTCAATCCCCGCGCAACTTCGAGCCAAGAACGAAACTGAGCGCGAAGTGGAGGGACAGGAAAAAAGAAAAATCGTTAAATTTCTCGAGACGACGAAGATTTTTCACACACCCACACACACACAGGCATGTAACGTGTCGTACTCTCGATCCTCGCAACTCGACTCGATCTCTTCCGGGCTCTTGATGCACTCGTTTCAATCTTTGTCTCCCTTCTCCTTCTTTTTCTCGAGAAAAAAAGGTTTCCCTCATTTTTCGTACTCACACGTCACAAGAGCGAACACCCTCACGTGAAGAGGGTTAAACTCTTCGTCGCCATATGGACAATCTCTTCCTCGAGATGCAAAGTCTACCAAAGGAGACCAAAAAACTTGGGCCAGAAGAATCCTGTCCAGTAATCCGTCTTCGGATTCCTGAGACTTTGCATATTGGCAAGAAGCTTCTCAATTTTTTTTTACTCCAAACGTCAAAAATTATTTGACTCGATCGTTCTTTTCTAACGAAGTCTCCAAAATTTTGGACCAGAAGCTTTTCGATTTTTTTATAAGCTTCTATAATTATAATTATTATTTATTATTATGGCGATGAATCGAATGCTCACTCCCTCGAACCATGGAGTTGACGAAAAATAAAAATAAAATCAAAATTAAAAAATGCGAGGGGAAAACAGTGCACGGGCCCGGGATTGGGGTTCATAGGTCCCGACCGGTCAGCTGTGACGGTAAACGCAGCTCAAAAGTAAATATCTTCTTCGTAAACATATTCACAAATATTTTAATTTATTTTTAATATTCCATCGTGTGTAAATATTTGACGATTAACATTGGAAACTCATTGTTCTTCAAACTTTTTGGAGGAAACTCCAACGAGAAATTTGACGAAAAGATAAAATTGCCATGGCAAAAATTTTGATGCTTTTTCTTGACTTTTTCTTCGTACGCGTTCCGCTCGGAAAAAAATGATCTGACAATTATTTTATTACTGATTACGGAGATCGACGACGGATGAGAAATTAAGCTTCTCCGTTCCCCCTTTTCACAATGTCGTGGAAGAACGGCCGATCGAGAATATATGGATAATAAAAAAAAGGGGGAAATGAATGTACTTACAATAACAAAATCGTGCACATGTATTAGTGAACATTCTCGTATCGAACTTTTAGACGATAAGAGTTGGATCGTTCAAATTTTCGAACAGCAGTCCAAAGGCGATTCGTATAAAATGAAGCAATATCCTCGTTGACCCATGACGGGGTTGCAAGTCGTTGTGCTTCACGAGCACATTCCGTGACAACGTCTTGAAGTTAATAAAAAGGGGAACTCACTGCTCGTGAATCCTCGAATACACGAGAATTTTTTTCTTAACTCTTCCACGACCTTTCTAAACCTTTTTTTTCAAATCTTATGGTTGCAGAAACATTTCTGCCAAACTTCACAGCTTCCTCGTTATCATCGATCGCGAAGTCTTTTTATTAATTGAAAAATAAAATGAAATATTAATTGTTATCGATAAAAATTGGAAAATTGGAAAGAAGCCACGATTACGATCGTACGTTTTGACCCTGACTGTGAGTCGCGTGGCAAGCTCTCAACTCGATTATCGTTCAAACACCTTATCGTATACTCAGTGAAATAATCATGAGCTAATCAGCTTAGGATGACTCCCCGAGGTTTTCACGAGCGTTAGACGAGAAGCGATTCTCGTAGGGTTTGTTTATGTCTTTATTTGCTCGATAACAACAACAAGATAATTTTTCTTAACAAGAAGAAAAAAGACGTAAGAATAATGTTGAATATTGCTGAGCCGAGTCTGGAGGTACGAACGCGTTGATATTTTTGAAAAAATATATGAGGCGAAGAGGCCCCCGAGTGTGACAACATTGAACGTTCGGTCTGGTAGAGAGACGCGGGTGAAAAGAGTCTTTGCAGCCGTCTCTCGCAAACACATGCGAGAAAAGCCCTGAAAAAAGGGGGTGTTTGCACGTTTTACGACCGAACGGTGTCTCGTGGGTTGGAATACAACGGAGGACCTCACAAGGGCGCTGTGACCAAGAAAAAGACAGGGAACGCTCGTGCCTTGTGTATCTATGTGTATATGTACACCTCTCTTCCTTCGCTTCTACGTCAAATACTAAAAATTCGAGACAGGAATATGGCCAAGGGAAAGAAAAAAGGTAAAAAAATACAAAAAGCGACAGTGTAGATTCTTTGAGAATTGCGAGTTGCGTTTTTCGTCACGAAAAAAGTATTTTTTCCCCAAAAATCTAACGCTCCAAAACTGAACGAAAAAAAAAAAAAACATCTCTTTCGATAATCCGAAAGGATTGAAGAGCAAACGACAAAACCTCTACACCTTTCTTCCTTTGCTCCCACGTCAAATACAAAAAAATCGAAACAGGAATATGGCCAAGGGAAAGAAAAAAGGTAAAAAAATACAAAAAGCGACAGTGTAGATTCTTTGAGAATTGCGAGTTGCGTTTTTCGTCACGAAAAACGTATTATTTTCCCCAAAAATCTAACGCTCCAAAACTGAATAAAAAAAAACATCATCTTTTTCGACAATCCGAAAGGATTCACGAGCAAACGATAAAGCCGACGACAATGATCGTTGCGATTCACTAAAAACCACGTGACACCGAGACAAAACAGTTTCCATTAAATCTAAACTGTTGTCAATGTAATACTTGTTACTGCGAGCAGTCAATTAACGACAGATAAAAGATAAGAAAGAATGTTACAAAAAAAGATAAGTTGGGAAACATGCCAGGGCGCCTAGATAAGCTCTAGGTGAGATAAAATTCACTGGTCTTGCTCACTGCCAGATAATTCAGTGGCAAATCGTCTCTCGCGATTAAATAGAAGAAGGTGTCTGGACAATAAAAACATATAAACATTGCATATCCATTTATGTGTATATGTATTTATACATAGATTTGTATTGTACGAAAAGGAACGAGAAGATTGACGCAAGCTCGACAACCATGAGAGTCGAATAGCCACAGATTAGACTATCTTTTGTACGCGGTAACCGCGATATAGCAGGGCGAGATGAATGGACTCGTCGTCGATCGAGTTTACGTTCACATACGAATACATACAGTTTTATAGTTGGAGATAGAGCCTATATCATAGCTACCGAACACGCGGTCGCTTTGTAGTGAAATTTCTGATGCATAAGTCCGTCTGATCCACCGAACTCGCTATCAACGCTTGCTTATTCACTTTTCTCTGAGTGCTTCATGCGATTTTATGAACTTTCTATAATCAGTTGATAGCTTGCGAGCCTCGACCACGATCCTCGTGTCCACGTATGTTCGCTCTATCTCCTCTGCACCCGCTAGACATCGAGGCAACTTTTTTGTGTCCAGCGATACTTTAACTTACCTAACACGAATTCACGATTTTACAAGATCGCGATAATGAGGACATGTTTTCACAGAATCGATTAATCGCAATTTTTTGAATAAATAATCGATCAGAGGACCCAAGTGAGTATGATAGGCTCGGATGAGGCTCCTGAACTTCTCCACGCGTCTTTCAAGTGCTCCGCAAGCTTCCTGGAGCTTCGAGCATCAAATTTAACAGTTTCCAGTCGAAAAATCATTTCAGGCTGCGATTTTATCGAAAAGAGCGTTGCGTATTCGTCAAAAATTATTATTGGGAATGAGAAACAATTGTAAACATTGATCCTCGCACAAACTTCTACGGTTTGCACGTTTATATATGTGTGTGGCGTGAATTACGCGGGCCATGAAACACACCTGGCCTCCACCTTATCGGAAATAGGCAGAACACTCGCAACCATACTCAAATATTCATCTATAGATATAATTCTATGGGAGGGCTCGAGACCGACCCTGTTGCCTATATGTTTGTATGCAGAACCGTAGCAGCTCTACTTCTTCATACAAATTGCGATTGTTGGATACATACGAGCACTACTTACGCGTACCACGTAACAGGCACAAGTCACTTTGCACTCGTATCGTTATTAAGACTCGAAATTCGTCAAAATTTGACTCGAATACTCTTCGGTATTATTCCATAGCCAGATCCGGAATGAAGTATTTACCATTTTTTGGAAATCCGTCGCTGTTACATAAACGCTGAATTGGTCTTTCGAGTCCAGTTGATAAAACGAAATAATAATAAATGCGTTTTTACGTACGAGACAATTCGCGATAACCCAATGTTCGGTCTTTCGCGATCTCTCAAATTTCGATAATTGGCTCTTTCGTGAATTTTTGATTAAACGAGCGTATAGTAAAATAATCGAGATTAATTATAAATTTTCTTAAAAATACGAAATTCCCAATTGCTTTAAGTCCAAGGACGAAAATAAATGAACTGATTATTATCGTCAATGTTCCACCACTTTTCTATCGTATGTTTTTCGACTTATCGACGTTATTTATGATTCCTCGAGGTCGAAACTTCCAGGTTCTTTTACCGATCGATATTTGTTTGGGTTACAGACTACCACTGAAGATAAATTCATGTAATCGTTACATTTCATGCAAACACTAAGAACGATCGAGCCTAAGAATACGAATAATTAGGAAAAATTACACTGAAAAGAAAATTTTGTTGCAAACGATCGATATTTTGTTCGAAACGTTAGAACAAACGTTTTTTTGAATATTCCCAAAAATTGTGTCATTGCAGCAAGAAATATTTTAGAAAGGCTCTTCGGAAGCAAATTTTTGTCGTTCCACTCGTAAATTTCGCTGACAATTCCGTTAGAAACCAAATATACTGCCAAAACAACGAAAATTTTGCAATTATTCAAAAATATTTAGTTTACCGTATTCAACAAAATATGGACCATTTTTAACAAAATTCCATTTCCAGTGTATTTATTTTTATTGAAAAATACAATTTTAGGACAAAAATCGATAAAAAAAATATTGTTCGAGTAGTTTTTGAATCCATGCCGTTGTAATTTGCGAATCAACTAAATATTTATCGCTAATATTTCGCAAAAATATTAAGTTGGAACAACATACTCGATCTTTTCCAACAAAATTGGTTTCTCGAGTTTGGTTACCATTAAGGTACAACGAAAAAAAAAGCTCGAAAAAAATGTATTCGCTACTTTTTGCAAAAAAAAATATTTTGACCCTTCTTGACACACAGAAATAAAAAGTGAACAATAATTCAGCGAGGACACAAACGTCTCCGGTCCATTTTTGCTGATAATTCGGCCGGTCCTGACCTCTCCAATTCGATTAAGTAACGTCAATAAGGTCGGACCAATGTCAGATTAACGATAAAGCTAAAACCGCAGAATATGCGTGAAGCCAGTCAATTAATTTCTTGAATATCGGAGTGTATACTTTGTACTCGTTCGGCGAGAGAAAGCAAAACCGTCGGAATTTTTGGTCAAAGAGATACTTTTGTGACAGCTCGTTATCGTCATCAAAAGTTTGACATATTGTAAATTGGGGCAAAACTCTCGTAATAATTGTCACTCGCATTGAAAAAAATTTGAAAAAACGGAAGAATCCTGAGAATAATTTGAAAATGCAACAGTAATTGCATAACAAAATATCAGAATCGTTGTTTCGAGGTGAACACTGCGATTTGTTCTGCAATTTTTTTCAAACAAATATTTCGCTAATTTATGAATTGGACCAAATGGAGTGAGAATTTCTCGGGAGAGAGAGAAAAAGATGACGATCACGATCATGGGGATCATAAAACTGGACCTGCCATCAGCGCTGACCCCCGACGATCGAAAATAATATTTTTATCTTTTGAGCCGAGCACGAGTCACGAACGTACACGTATTCATCCGCTAAGGTTTCGAGTACTCAACGCACAAACACGCGCAAACAGACACACACGAATTCTTGATTTTTTTTTGCACAAACGTTCTCACTTTTTTTCCCAACTAGCTCGTTCTCGTGTATGTATGGTTGGGCGTGTAGAAATTGATGCATACGTGCTTGTGACAACCATACACCAACGCACCCACATGCACACATTGACACACACTCATACTGACGAAAAGAACGAATCGGAGATAAGGGCCCTCGGTTATTTTTGTAGCATACCCAGCTAGCAACAGTTCCTCGTGTGTGTCTTTCTGTCGGGATATTTCATGACTCCCCATTCGTCCCCTGCCCTCGCCTCTCACGATGAGCTGATGTTTCGTCGATTCTTTTTTTCGCCCTTTCCCGCGCTACCGCCTTAGATATTTGATTCGAATGAGATGCAGCAATCGCGATACTCGGAATTCCCATAACTTTTCAGGCTTTATGGGGCGACGCTTTGTCCAAATCTCTCAATTTCGTATTTTTGTGTCAATTTTTTTTCTACATCTTGCCAAATGTGTCGGAAACACTCCAAAAAATTTCCTGCATTTTTCGGTCAATTTGAAGTTCTGCGTTTTGGGAAATTCGAGAGGAAGGTAAAAATTAGTTGCACACCGAATTTGTTACTTGGGAAAAGCCTAAATTCGAGACACCCTCGACAAAAATTGTTGGTTTCTTGTTCAACGAAATTGTCACATTGAAAACGTCGTCTCAAGTCAACTCGATCGGTGCGTAAGATTAGGAATTTGTTGTTGTTGCTTTCAGGAGTTCTGGGAGAATACGCTGAGGGTGGAGAAGAAGAGCAGACTCCGCTTCTCGATGGAGAACCTTTGGAGGGCGTTGTTGAGGACAACGGACAGGGCGAGGTCGTGACGATAAAAACAGAAAATAACGTTGAACACGAAGTCGGTCTAGGGCATCAGCATCATCAGCTACAGCAGCAAAACGCCGCAACTGGGTATGCAAGCAGCGTCGATGAAGGTGGGGATGGCGTGGGCGTTCTGGAGGCGGGTCGACCGGAAATGAAAAATGGCGTCCTCGTTGAAAGCAACGTCAACGAAGTGGTCGATCTAAATGTCCCTGCTGACCCCGAGGACGATCCAAATGCTACTTATACGCTTCATCAACTTGGCTACTCGACTCAGCACATCATACACGAAAGGTATTTCAATTATCGAGACTCCTCGAGGAATCACTGCCAAAACCGTAATTTTAAACTGTCAAAAAACCCAAATCAATAATTTACCCTTAACATAGACTCCACAATGAGACCGTTCGACCGATTGCGAACTTCTCAACAAATATTTTGCGCAGTCGATATTTCAAATAGCTTAAACCTGCTGATTGTGACGTCCAACAAGTTTCGAGCAACAAAAACGAGCCAAATTTAATTCTCAACTCAAAATTTCAATCGGGGATTATATCCCAAAATTATAATTGAACCAATCAATGGAGTTACGAATCATTAAAAACAGGGAGGTCGCAGCGCGTTGAGTGATTCGGAGTAGATTAAATTTTCAAAGTTTTGGATCCAAGGAATGTTTAGGAACTTTGAGGAAAATTATTAAACATTAGAAGAAAATTTTTAAAGTAAAAAAAACGGCGATTGATCAAACACGGATGAGAAAAAAACTTCCGTCCAATGATATGAATATTTAGTGGAATTTGGAGGAATTTTTTTGATGAATAATCTAAAAAATTGTGAATAACAAGATTTTTGCAAAAAGTTATTGAAAACTACATGCGCAGGAGCTACATGGCTGCGGAATCTCCGCATTACGAGGGTGGCCCCGTCGAGCTAAGGGAGGATCAAGAGCAACAGGTCGCAAGCGATCAGCATCCCCTCCACGAAGCACACCATCATCATGCTAACCACCACCACCACCAGCAGCAGCAGCAGCACGAACACCAGCACCAACACCATCAACATCACCAACAAGCACAGCGAGAGCAGCAGTACGGTCAACTTGGGGCGGGAGAGATCCCG